>OZ022415.1:35710891-35938391 GCA_963989365.1 Rhimphoctona megacephalus | reverse complement strand
GGTATTTTTTAAAAGAAATTGACGTGAACTTTCACATTTATTTCTGTTCCTTGTTTGATGTAAAATCTTGACCCAATAAATGTCGCTCGGTTACGGTTTATTTTTACGGAATTAAATCTGCAGATTAAGATTTTTATTTGTTATTTCAACGTCGCCAATTTTCAGAAACAATTTTATATTTTCTTACTTTTTGTATATACTTTAAAAAATAAATAACAGAGTGTATGAGTAATCCGAGACTCGAATGTATAATTACTAGATGTTGAATCGTAAAAGCCTCTCTCACCAAGGAAATCCTCTCGCGGTTTACCTACTATATATGTGAAGAGAATATGCAGGCAAACGTACTTGACGTTTCCCGCGAGAGAAACACTTTTCCAGCAAGTGAGAGAGAATCATTCGTATAGCCATTGCGAGATTCGTGACGAGATTTTAGACGAGAGAACGTGCGCTCTCGACCCTGAATACTCAAGTGTCTGTGTGTCAACGCTCCTACTTACTTTTTTCCATTTTTCTCACAGATTCTTAAACATTTAAAAAATAAATGAAGCGATTAAACGTATTAAAATTGGATGGAATTTTACATAAAGCTATAGAAATTACTTATACACGCATTAATTTATTTTTGTATCGAACTAAAAATAGGCGCAAATAATTTTTTCATCAGCCTGAACAAATACAAAAATCATTTTCCATTAAAAAAACAAAAAACGTTTTAATTATAGCTGTTTGAATTATTATCCATAACGAATTTGTCATTTTTGGCAGTTATCAATGTATAAAGAATCGTGACACAAATTTATTATTTTTTGTACGTGCTCTCTGTAAATATTGCTTTTTGTCATGCACGAAAATCGAGTAATAAAAATTTTACCATTTTTTTTCTTTGATACTTCTGGCTTGTATCTACAACTAGGATTATCTTGTGTGAGAAAATAAATGGTGAAAAGTAAAAGTGCATCGTGGGCTCGAGGTTGCCGCCTGAGAAGAGATGATTCACGAGTGACGACGATTATTCAGCTTGATTGTTACAGCACATCCGTTTTAGGGGACACGGTCATCAATTGAAAAAAGATGTGGCAATGATTTCTAACATTTCTCTCCTCCTCGTAACTAGCACACTGATCGATGATGCATTGTAACGATAATGACGTTGCGATTGGTTCGCGAAGCTCGAGGGTGTTAAACTTATATGGTGTTCACCATTGGGCAAATGCTCGATGCTTGTAGGATAGTTGAAACATACTGCATGTTAATTCATGTACAAATGTTGCCCACGAGAGATTGGATGTTCGAGGGAGATGATAATCCTGTCCGCCTCCGGGGAAACTTTTTTTTCTTATTTTCATTATTACTTTTTGTTTTGTTTGTTGTTGACACTACGTGGGTTTCACGTTGTTTTTCCTTACGAGCATCTTTCTAGTTTCAGCTTCAATTTCACGTTGGTCATGATTAAAGCTCATTAAGCCATGCAGAAAGACGTTGATAATATTGAGTAATATTCATCGTACAAAAAAAAAGAAATATATGGGTGATCATTTTTAGCGAAAAGTTTTCATTTCGAGATGCCAAATGGTGCAGACTAAACGAAGAAATAAAAAAAATGTTCAGATAAACATTTTCAAAAGAGTACATATCGAGTTTTCTCATTCAAAAAGCTTATTTCAAACGGAAATGTCTCATTCCTTAAGGTAGATCGGTGACGGCTACGTGATCTTTGCAGTACCTATTATAGACCAAAGTTTATAAATGCAAAATTGTCTTTGAAATTATAATTTTATTATTTTTGAAATATAAACAGCGGAGAATGGATATTTTTATACGATTTTATTGTTCAAAAAATGTTTACTAATTGAAATTTAACGAGCGTAGTGGATTGTAAAACATGTCATGGCCGTTACTGTCATCTGCCGAAACTATCAGTTTTGTTTATAACCTATATAGAGTATTTACACAAAGAAATTACGCAACGACAGAGATTTTGCCAGTTTACCTATTACCATTAATTCTATCGATATTTATCAAATACGGTAAAAACATTCAAGAACAAGAAACAAAAACACAGTCAAATTGGCAAACTGTCACGTCTGAAGGCATGTTCTATAGCAGACGCTGAATGCGGAGTTGCTAAACGCTCTCGCGCTCTTTCCCGTGTCATTCCTGTGGAAATCTCAATCATTTTACAACAAATATTTTTTTATTTTTCAGTCGATTTTTAACGGTAACGTCCAAAAACCCAAGCACTTTTATATTCCGGAATATTCGCGGAATACAGTGATCAATTTTTTATTACGAAATCTTGGAAATACCAAATGTAAAAATTCAATAAGTCTTGACGTGCATACGATTTTTCTATGCTCGTAGGGATAAATGTCTGGAAACAGTCGATTTTTACGAATTAATTACTACCAAACGAGATGGTAAATACCGTTCAAGTTGCAAATATCAATTCATCTCGTATTTATGTGTAACTATAAAAATTGTCAGTCCTTCATCTTGGATGGTTCAAATTCACCGAGCTACCTTAAGACTAACAATTTATAGCGATAAAATCGCAAGTTCCAATAAAACACCGATGGACCACAATTTTTTGGTTTATTGTAACTAAAAAAAAAATAGAAATACATATGCAGATTACTGGGTTACGAGAAAAACGCTGTATCACCCTTACTGAGAACTTTCATCGTGGCAGGATGTTGACCGCAAAATCACTGCAATTTCACTGCATCACTAATTAAATTTTCCAATCGCGCGTCCTCGATATGTAAACAAGCGGCGGTAGTACAAAATGTTCAAGTTACACCATTTATGGGTGTATAGCTATGGATATAAATTCGTTAACAGACCGAAGCCAGGGTCAATCGATTATTGGAAGCGAAAATCTTGAGGATAGGTGCGGCTTCCGTTGAGAAAGTTGTAAAACACAAGTTCATCCGCGCGATAACGGATGGATTGGCTTTCTCCCTTTGAATCGAGATAAAACTTCAATTAATCGAAAATCTCAGTAATTAACGTTTTTTTTAATACCCTAAAAATTATTTTTTTATTGGGAAACTAATGCAGTTGCAAACTGATACAACATTTCGTTGAAATCAATTTAAAAGATAGCAAAAAAAAAATTAGCTGCTAAACAAAGTAGTATAATTCGTGTTTTAAGATCGAATTTTCAGAAAAATCAAACGGCAGTCAAATCAAACAAAAAGCAAAAGAGAGCACCATAAAAACGACTATCAGTTTCAAGAAATTCCAAGTTCATCATCTAATAATAAACAGAATGCAGACGAAGAAGATCGAGTTGTACGTGCAAAAGTGCGTGTGTGTTCAAAAGTTCCTCGAACCGATCACGATGAGCCCACATGTATGGAAGGTAGAGGAGAATCGAGTTACTCAAAGTAAAGTGAGTATGAGAGAAAATAAAGCAGTGAGTGGGCGAGACAAGAAGCAGACGAGGATTCGAATAAGGACTCGGAACGAGCTCGATATATCATTCCCTGATGCATATATAAAACAAAGTCATTTGGTATTATCCTTTGCGCAGAAAATGAGTGAAGTAGGTTACACAAGGATTTATTTAGATTCACTTAAAAAATCATTCTAATAGCACCTAACATAGATTAACGAATAAAAATGAATCAATTAGCATTGCAATGCTGAATTTTGTAACGAAACAGTGCAAATAAATGTTGCTTGAGCCTAGAACTTTAGCCAAATACAGAATTCGTTACATCTCGCACTTTTAATTGATTGGTAATGTAAACGAAATAGAAAAAAAAGTTTCGCAGACTTAATGAACCTTGTAACTGATATTCTTGGCCAAAGTATACATGATTTCGTAGTTTAAAAGATTCTATGCGATTAATTTCTGACGCATACACAGTTCCATGCTGTATAAGATCTCGTTGATGTTTCTTCGTCGATATTTACTTGTGTATGCGTTGTTAACTGCGCTATAATGCTAGAATACTGTCCAAGATAATATAAATACGATTATGGGTTTGCAAACGAGTAAACAGAAGGGCAATTTTATCGACATCGAGTCAGAAAGTAAGATGAACGATATAGTTATACTGGCTATCGATTAATGATTAGCAATATCGCTACGTCATAACTACGGAGCTATATTAACTTCAAAGCAAATTTAGAGATAAATTTAATTGCATTCTTAGCCTTAATTTTTCCTTAAACGTCTATTTTAATAACGATGTTAATTTTTCCACAATTATTTTTATCTTTGCTTTGCGAAAGTATGTGTAATTAATTAAATATCTTTTTAAATTACTTTCAATTTTACGGAAATGTGAATATTTTTCTTCTTCATTTCCGGTGAAGAATATTAATCTTAAAAAAACAAAATATGAAGATTGGAAGTAACCATTGTTACTTTCTCCTCTTACTCTACTCACGTGCATTTTGGTGTGGGGATTAAAAAAAAAACGTACATTGGCATAATTTGCATAACAAAATTAAAAAAAAAAAAAAAAAAAAAAAAATCGAATCCTCGTAGTATTTATGTTACATAAAAGACATAATCTTAAACAATGACATGAGATTTAATATTGTTTGACAAAACCCACGTAATCGAGCGACCGAAGCGTATTTCATTTAGCTTTTGGAATCACGAGTCATTATAGTGTCGAGACTGCGATTCGTAATATAGTGAAAAAAAAAGAATAAAATACTGTTGGAGTTTTGCTAGGAAACAGGCAATAAAAACATTGCGAAATAATTCTACAACGCTAATGCAGTCTGATGCAGAAATTATTATCCGCCTTGAATAGAGAGTCCAGTCTTCGCCCACGGATGTGCACGGAAAGTCGATCGTTGGTGAAAGATAAGAATTGCTTATTTTTTTTTAATTTTAAATAGCAGCGATTTTCTTATCGCCTCGTGAATCATTTTGTGCCTATAACTTTATCCAGGATGTTTTTATCGGGATAGATGACGTTTCGAGCATTTGAAGAGAAAAAAGAACAAATATTTTACTTTCGCGTATGATTAAAGGGGTCGACGAGTCAGGTAAGAATGACGTCGTAATACGATCGCATGGATAATGAATAACGAAACGTTTATATGATTTCGACCAATATGAAAAATACCAAGTGGTAAAAAAGCTGCGTTGGTTTTGTGCACGCTTATTTTATATTTTAATTCATTTGCACTGCGATTTTTTTCCTCCTCGATTCTTCTTAGTTAAAAAATTATACAATTATGTTTAATTCGAAGGGAAACTGCTATTCATTATGCGTGTTTATACATAAAGTACATGCTAATTGTCTTGGATTCTTTTATGCCAAGGTTACAAAACTCGTACTTTTCTTTCACCTTTACCGGGGATTCTGAGGGGGAGAAAGATCGTTCTTGACGACGTACAGAGAGTAGTAGTTCGTCGTAAGGTGGCAAGAAGTCTCGCCCATCACCGGATATATCGTCGTTATAAGCTCGTAAACGGATGAGGGCATAGGCATGACGGTGTACGCGAGGAGGTAGATTGCATTTTAAAAATGGAAAGATAAAAAGACCCCTCGGGTGTTCCCCTCGCAATAAGAATTGCGTTTTATTACTGCAATACCAAGAAAATACACGTGCATCGAGAGTCGTTTTTCAATTTTTTTTTTCGCGATAAAATCTACCGAGGATTATTTTCAATAGAGAAAAATATATTTACGAAACATTCGATGCGAGATCTATGGTCGCGTACAAAAGTGGGTCGACGTATCGGAAGAAATCGATCTACGAACGCGAAAGATTTCTAACTGAGAAAATAGAATATATATCAATGTATTTTTTCACGTTTGTTTGTGCCACTAAAGAAAAGCTTTTTTTCTCGCACGAGCTCAATGTGATTGACAATTTCCTGAACCATCGATGCTCTTATTCCGGCTTGTAGCTACGAGGTCAGATATAATGGCTGAAGTTGAGATATAGTTATTTATAACAGAAGGTCGACCTATCCCCGGCACTTCGAGATCTCGGTTTTCGGGAAAATGAATAGCTCACCTTATTTTTTTTCCGTTCGAACAAGAATGTTTCGATGTTTTGATGCAATTCGTAATTCACATAAATCTCTTTGAATTTCCTTACGTGTGTGATAACACCAAGATTAATTATACGTCGATATTGAAAAACTGGATGATTCATAAATTGCGAAAATCCAAATTTATCTAAACACTCTACAGAATCTTGACGCCAAGTATTAAAAAGAAAATGTTAAATGGTAAGAGTAAATGGCACATTTAAACACACAGGAGAAAAGGCTCATCGTTTCGGTTACTTTCAAACTCTAACTCGATGACACGCGGAAACGCGTCGACTAATCGAAAATATAAACTTCAACAGAAGTTCCTCCGCTACAAAATAACGTTTGTTAACCTTCGTGTCTTCCGGTTCATCATTTTCGACGTATTGTTAATCTGCATAGGTGTGTCTAATAGTGGAAGATTGAAAAAACAAAATAGATAGTGATTGATGAATGAGCCTCTATTTTAATAACGATGCTTTACACTGTTATTTTGTATCATATTTTATACAAAAATAGCAGCTACGCATGATTTTGCGAACGAAAAAAAAATCACATTAGTTGCTCGAGGTTTGTGAGCTGATGGACAAAATTCATGGTCACATGACGTTCCAGAGAGTCATTACTTCGCGCGTAATAACGTCTGACATGTGAGGACATGGGATAGAAGAGAATAGTGCATTGAACTCACTAATACAACACACCATAATGATACACATTATATATAGATATTTGTATACACTTGTGTATAACTATAATTGATAACATAAGATACGTGTATCGAAGTGAAGCCACAAGCGAAAAACGAAGTCATAAAATACCATATAATACTTAAATCCGTACGATCAAACGCCATGGGGGCTCAAAAATGCAATAAACCTGCTGATTTGACATATGCTGTACAAATCAAGTTAATAAAGGCTGCAGTAGGTTAAAAAAAGTAGAAATATTGCAATACCTCTAGGCAAAAATGTAAAAGTGAGGGAATGGAGGTTACTTAAGGATAATTCTGAATCATCCCTATAAAATTCACTTATTGAATCGTTATCAGGCGAAAAATTGTGATTATAAAATGGATCAAGTTGAAATCTACAATAAAGTTTATAGCACAAGCGGAAAAAATATAATATTCGATAATAAAATTTATTGGATCGAATTGAAGTGGTGTTTATACATGAACATTGAAAAATGCATTGAAATCTGAGCGAAATTGATATCGAAAATTTATGTTCAACGTATCGAATAATTGAGAAAAAAATCTTACACATAATTAATAAAAGAAGCTTAAGTCGAATGAATTTCACTAAAAGGATTTATTTAACCACATTTAGCAAAAGATCATCTGCTAATATTAAATCATGAAATGCATTTTTCAATGAGGAACTTGAAGAAGCCTTTTTTCGTGCACTGTCAAAATGGCACAGATTAAACGTTTTTATTACGGCGTTCGAAATCGTTTGAGGATTAGACGGCGCGAGTAGCTAAATTGGATCGCCCTACATTGATCCTATCCGATGGCGCTGTGTGCGAGGAAGAAGAAGAAGAAGAATTTGATGGTTCGAAAGGTGTGAAAAAAGAGAAAAAGAAACGAAGAAGGTCTGTCGAGCTTAGAGAGGAACGAGAGAGATTCGTATCTCGCGCGCACGCCCACGTGAAGGAGGACGATGATCCTGCCCGAGGCTGGACCTTGACCCGCGGGTACGAGACCTCTACGACCTTTCACTCGTTCTCCAACGTTTTTTTTTTCAGTCCAGTTGCACGTATAGACATACGAGACATTTTGTATCGGAGAAGATCAGCGAAGGTGATGCAAAAGAAAAATAAGAGGCAATATTTTTATCGCGATTAGGCGCAGCCTTTTTTCAAGTAAATCGATACAAGTTTGCGTACAAATTTATTTCGAGAAGTAGTGGAGTAAATCGGGTCATCTTTAGTTTCGATGGATTTCGAAAATTTTATTGTAAGAATAATCAATGAAGATAATAATAAAATAAAAACAAATCGATTAAATTACGTGACCTTTTTTTCGTCCGAGAAACGTTCCGTTTTATTTCTGTCTCACGAAGTCAATGAGATCCTTTCCAAGATAGCAAAATAGTGCTGGGACGACCGAGCCAAGGAAAGATCAAGGATCGTTGACAAATCTTGATAATGTAAAATCCATTCTTTTCATAATCTAAAGTGCGATGAGTAGATATTTTTATATATGTATTGGCTAGACTCAAATATATGACGATGATAACCTTCATCCGGTGGAAAACTCATGCCTCGTGCACAAATAGAACTCAATGATACTTGAGAAATTATCGGTATACAGGCACCCTCTCGTCGTACCCCTATTTCGAGTACGATACGCGGGCAGGATGTCTGTACTGAAGAGTTCGTCGTAATGGCTTCTTGATTCGATAGCAAAAAACAAATACAGCAATTTTTTAAAGCGCGAATATTCGTGATGAAAGTTTTTGCTATTTTGGTGCATAAATCATATAATAAATTTCAATTTAGAATTGAGATCACATATGTTTATGAGTAATAAAAGTAGAGAAAATGTTTTTCTTTATTTGGAAGACACGTAGAACGAGCATTGTGAAAAAATTTTCATGACTTTTTCATTCAAATGTTTCTTCATTTTCCAACAATTGTATGAATATTCTGATTTCGTGAATTGGTCAAGAATTCGGAAGGATTTCATGCTGGATTCGAATAATCGTAAATTATAGAAAAAATTGAAAGATCATAGTATTTTTCAGAATTATTTGTTAGCATTTATTTTTATTAGAGTTTTTTTATACTAAATCAAGAGACGCGGTAGCGGCTCGACGCCAAGTATTAAAAAAAAGCCAGTGCGAGCCCTGCGCACTCTTATATACTCGAATATGACGGTTCTCGGACTTTTCTTTTTTCTTTTTGTAATACCGGAAGAATCAGTGAAAAAGTGAACTGAATTACACGTCTATATTATCTCCGGATACTTTGTCACGTTCTCGATTCATATGATCGCGATTGATCGTTGAAAAGTTGCGTGAAGATCGTACATTGGAGAGCGAGAAATGGTTGTATCTCGGCTTTCCATTCCGATCGATCGATTTTCTATCAAACATTTCATCGGATGACCCCTTACATCGGGACTTTCACGCTAATGTGATGTATACAACGTTACAAGTTGCGTGCATACGTAATGAATGACTCGAGTCATTTATACACATTATTCATATAACACTTTGAATGTATGCAAAATATATACATGCATATATATTACATCCAAAATACAGTAAATGTACACGTACAAGTAAAAAGCAACGAAACAACTACTCAAAGAATTCTGAATTCCTTGGCACGTAGTCAAGAATTTCTTGAATTCAAAAAAAGTTAATCATTTAATACGCTTTTGAGGCTACGTAACATTGATCATCAAATACCGAACAGAAATGTTGTTTTTCCACAGAAATATCGTAAACATTGAAATTTTAATAAATCACAATTTTCATAAATCGTCACTAGGGTCCCTGAACGTTTTGTAGCTCGTTAAATATTCAGTTTAGCTCAAAAATTCCGAATTGCCTATTCGAATATTTATTCGAAACGAATGAATTAATGCCAAACTGAATATTCGCGTTACAATCGCTGAATAATCGTTCAAATGGCATGCTTCAAGGAATTTGCTGATATCTTTGATAAATCTTGGATCTTTAAGTGCAATGATTGAATACTTCTGACATTTAAAGTTTTACAGCTTATGCTCATCCCCCCTTACATTATACTGGCAAATAGATAAAATAAGGTGCATTGAAGTAAGTGCGTAGAAGTCACAGAGCAAATGTGCTGCATACACATGGCAGATCGCGAAAGTAGAATGTCATTATTGCTGGCACGATGTCTGTATACAGTTTGGACTTGGAAGGCCCAAGAAAATGTACTTAACCGCGCTGTTATATGCGCATATATCTGTATACGTCTGTGCATGCACGTGGCTGTGCATAAAATGATAATGGATTATATATATCAAGAGACTCGGTAGAGTCTCGTTGATATATATATTTATATAAAAATAGTAAATATATAATGGACAAACAGTCCCCACGGGTTTGCATAATACGCGTCGTCTATCGCGCCTCCTGTTATGGAATTTATCGATTGAAACGCACCGATATAAGGAGATCCTTATAAACTAGTTGTCAAGTAATCTCCTCTCGATCCTGCTCTTTGCCCGATAGGCCGCGTCGTCTAAAACGTGCTTTTGCTTCTATTGGCTTTAGCCACGTTTTGCTCGTTTTACTCGCATATCCGTTATGAGCATGTCTAAAGTTGAGTCTTTTCATTCGCTTTTCTTATATATATATCTGATGGAGATAAGAATTTAAGGATTAAAATATTCACCGTTCGAATAAAAATTCCCCCGGGACGAAACGTCCAGTAACGAGCGACGAAAAGTCAGATTAGAGAAAACTTGGAGAATCGCAATAATCGTTACCGATTTTGTATTGTGGGATCATCATCCAGCGATGTTGGCGAATTCGAC
The DNA here is from genome assembly GCA_963989365.1 of Rhimphoctona megacephalus. Taxonomy (NCBI): domain Eukaryota; kingdom Metazoa; phylum Arthropoda; class Insecta; order Hymenoptera; family Ichneumonidae; genus Rhimphoctona; species Rhimphoctona megacephalus. The sequence goes on along the minus strand of OZ022415.1, from coordinate 35,927,856 downwards.
CTGGCTTTTAATTAAATCGCACTGCGGATCGTGTCGATCTACTCGGGCACATAGAATCGCGAGTTAATTATCCTAGTGCATGCACACCCGGGAAAGGTTCGTGACGGAGTTCGAAGTTATACGCGAAACGTGGACATTAAAATAGTTTCTACATTGGATCAGGCGATACAGTGATCAGCCAATTAAGAAGATGAATAAAAAAAGTTATCGATAGGCTTAAATATTTTTGTTCCAAAGCAATTTAACACAGGGATTACCAATTACTTTGGGGTTGCCAATAAATGTATAGCGAATAGTGTAAAACATTTCGAAAAAAAATGTATATTGCACTAGCAAAAGAGCAGGGTGGAGTCGTGAGTTGTAATTTCGCCACACCTTTTTCCATTGATCTCTCTCTCTCTCTATCCTCCTCTTTCTGACATTTTCGCGGACTCTTTTGGGCGTTCGTATGTCCCACGACCCATCCATTAACTCGTCAACTATGATAAAGCTGCTACCTTTTATCTCTGTTTTTTGCCAGTACTCAACGTAATTTATATGTTTTTGCTGTGCAAAAAAAGGATATCATGCAGGAGGTTTTAAGTAATCGTTGTATTTTTCGTAATGTGGGATAATTAACTAAAAAAAAAAAAAAAACAGGAAAAAAGGCTTCTAGCATTCACTTTCTGAGGTTCCAGTTTTTTTTTTCTTCAAATCGCATCAGCCATAATCGTAATAGAATCGATGCTGAGTACCCAAACGATTCCACATGCGATAAGCCGCATCTGGACAAGATTTGATTACGCAATCGTAGAAGAAGCAATCAAAATCCGAAAGTGAGACAAAAGGGTAAAAACCAACATTTTTTTCTTCATGAAATCCATTAAAGAAACGAAAAACAAGAAAAACGAAAATTAAAAAAAAAAAACGAGCGTAAGAAGCAGTGAAATGCAAGAATCTCGAACGATGATTGCTCGTGCGTATTAGTGATGCTTTCCCTCTTTTTTTCCTTTGGAGCCAGCGAAATCGACGAAAAGTCAGTGGAAAAAAAAAAAAAAAATATCCGTACAGGAGTAAAAGTATAGCGCGGCTGAGAATCAAAGCTAATTCGATACTGATCGTATTCTATTTGCCAACTCGTTACGATTGGATGCTTCCTTGATACAGAAGTTGATAATGCTCCCTTGAGGAATTAAAAATAGAGGGAGAGTCGTAATTTAGAAAAGAGCATCATAAATGTAAAGAATGGGATTTCTCGTACAGGGGCGTTGGCGAATAAAAAAGTGTATAAATCTATAAATATCTCAAATATGTTAAATATTCACATAAAGTTGGTTTACAAGATTCAAGAAGCGCGTCGACGTTAACCGCACAACACACATAAATACATCCATATGCATTTATGGTCGAGGCCTGTGATTTCTTTTATGCTTACCGCGCCTTTGCCTCAGATATGTTACGGATGCATACCACGTGTGCATGCATGATGCACTCGGTTATATGCAAGAGCACCATTCCTCTCATCCGCAGGATGTTTGAAGAATGTTTACAGAGAGCTCTCGTTACTGCAGAAAGACGAAAGAATGCGCTCCACTGGACCAAAAGAACGGAGGGGCTTTGAACGAACATGAGGAACACACAGGAAGGATTAACAAATATAAAACAGAAGCGACTAGTCTTATCGGAGATAATCCGAAATTATTCTTCAAAATCAATGTACCATATGACTGTGGCAACATTTTCTCGAACGGTTATTTCGTTTTGTTTTTGGAATATTTAACGTATGTAACACTTTTTTGTTTACGAGCAACACACTTTTTAATTTCAACGTTATTGACTGCTGTGCAAAAAAGAAAAATATTCACTTCTTCGTGAAAATCTCATTTTTTCATGAACTATCTATCGCATGTGCTGTACACGGAGAGAATTAAACTTGAAAAATGACCGTGCAGTAATAGTAGTGATGAGGTGATAACCTGCATTGCTAAAATTATTACCGAACAAAACACAAATTTTCATGAAAATTAAATTAAATTTCTTGTTTGCAATCGGAAATTTTACCGGAGTGTCAATTTTGATATCCAGTGAAATATGCAGAACATAAATTTTTAAATTGTGTGATACAAGTGAAATTTTAACGTGTATTTCATTATTTTATGTCTTCAAGAAATGTCCTTGAAAAAGTGTCATACTTATGACGATCATTTCAATGTTTATTTTGAAATATTACATGAGCGTCACGATAAATTTTACCGTGCTGCTCGATAAAAATTTCCCTATAAGTGTTTACGCCAGGATGGCGTAGTATTTGAAATTTTACATTTCGCAAAGTAAAAAAAAAAAAATGTATCGTTTACGAATAAATACGTTTTGCCAACTTGTCCCCAAGTTCAAATGTATCACAGTAATTTTCACCATGAATTTCACGGTGAAAATTACTGTTTAATTCTCTTCATACAGATTCTCATAACACTAAGTAGAAATAAAATTGATGTTGCTGGTTTGTTAACATTTGCTCAGTGTTTTTAACACGATAAAGAATAATTTCAAAGCATATATTAATTCTGGAGTACTGAGACTCCAGAAGCCCCAGTTTATATTATAGTAATACGTATGCAACAGTTATGAATGCATGTGAATTAAATTAAATAATTTACGAGACAAGTGAGTAATGAATGTGGCGAAAGAAACATGTTAACACGTCCTACGGATCAATTTGGATCCTAGAAGAGTTGGTGAGTCAAACCGAATGACGTAGTTACCTATTCAGCCGATAAATACATCGTAAATCCCGAATAATGCCATTCACGGACCTGAGTGTAATATATTTATTCTTCGTTACCAAAGTTTTCGTATCGATCAAACATGCTCGAGCTTTACGACAGACAGCGAGAAACGGAGAGAGAGAGAAAGAGAGCAATGAATGTAATGTGCTCTTGGAGGTCATACATACACGAGGCTGTACCGGGAGATACGAAAAAAATAAATTATCATACGCCACGATATTGGGTCAGGACAGAATAATTTGTCGTGACTGTTTTCCTAGCTTGCGAAATATGATCCGGATATGATGAAGAAAAAATCTATGAATTTATCATTTGTATGCATTTTTTTGCATCTGTATTTACGCTCTAGGCCTGCTATTTCCGGCCATTTAGCGGCTTGTACGTTTAGCAAACTAACGGTTCGGACATAATTACGCAATTATAGGCTTGCAACGTAATTGCGCATCTTCTAATATATTTTATTCTAGTTTTTGATATTATATTGGTCATGAATTAAATGTTAAGTAGTCCGAGAGCATCAGTTTTTCAGGATTAAAGACACGTGTGCGATAAAGATGAGAGAATAATCTACTATTGTCAATTAATATTGCCAAGTTTTAATACACGGATGACCTGTATATCGAGTTAATAATGAAAAAATAAATGAATAACTGAAATCGTTATTAAAATAAATATTTATATCGTTAATATACTTATTGCGATATTTTCTCATCAGAATTGCAGTCTGCGTTGCTCGAAGATTGCATCAATATTTCAACACTACCGATTTCTTTATTTAACGATCGATAAAGTGTCATGCAGTAATTAATTGCAGCAAATCAAATAAATTGATTTACAATAATTTGTATGTTTTTTAACACGATCAAAACGATACGTGTGTAAAGAGTTTGGAGAATCTACAAAACGCTACGTTTCCGTAATTAATTAATTGCCGTCTGTGCGCAATGAAAATTCTCAAAATTCTCGGGAATCAAAGGATTCGAAAAAATCCCTTGAGACGAAAATATACTTCGACGTTATTTGATGTATATTTCATTAATTAAACGTATCATGTGAATACTTCCAAGTCAATAATTGGCGAGCTCGATGATAAAAAAATTTGATATATTTACGATCGCTTCAGAAGCAATTATATCGATAACGATGGAGTTTTTGCAGCATCATGTATACATATACGCGTTGCTTTTGACAGTTGATGGTACATGAGAACGAGGATTGACGTTGGAGCGTGAATAAAAGCGCACCAGAATTACCAGAACCCAACAAACAAGACCGGAGCGAGAACGAGGTCGCAGGATGCGGCTGATTGGCGATTCGCCATGGAGTTTTACTATGATGTGCAGAGAGGAAGAGAGGGGGGGGGGGGGAGAGAGAGATATTCGTATAATATTCGTAACGCACCCGCACAAACTGCGTTTCAATAACAATCAACCTGTTTTATTATCCTAGTAGACAATTGATGAAGATGAATGAAAAATACTTCAATCATTGATCTCTAAAGGAAAAAAAAACCAACCTAAAATATAAATACCAAAAGTGATCAAATTAATATTAAATAATAATAAAGTTGACAGCAATTATGTGATAATTATAATAATCACATTTACACGATTAAAATAGCAAATTGAAACAATAAATGATAGAAAAAAAAAATTGAAGGATGATTTCATGGGATATGATTCAATTTTTTTTCTATAACGAAGTACAAATCGTTTAATCAATTATAAGCCATTGATTATTTTATGATTTTGCTTTTACGATATTATGAATGGGATTTCGATACGTAGCTTTACTTGTGTAAATGCATCAGATATACTTTCTAACAGTAGTGAAAGGTAATCTCTCGCCCATTTTATTGTACACACTACTCATTGCTACCGCAAGCTCTGAGCCATATATACATATATTCACATATATTTGTATGCTCCCCGTTGCATCTTATCACGAAACTGCACTAACACGCTGAGAGCTCTCGTTCCAATTATCCCTCCAAAGATACGATCATCTCTCGCATCGAGATCAAGAGTATCTGTGTGGCCAAGAAAAGTGAGAAGAAAGTGACAAAAAAGTGATACCCAAGGAGAAATCAAATTACACACGTCGTATTTCAATCTCTCCGCGTGCTATAATCATAAGCACTATACAGATCGTGTATCTATTATGGTCTATTGTGTACTTTAATCACGAAGGCGTAGACGATCTTTTTTCGTACAATGGATACATTAAGAAAATGTTAGAAGGAACAATAAAATAATTTGGGGATATTATTTAGAGGGTAATAAAACAATTATGTTGTGTATATAAAAATGGAGCAAATTTGTTGAGTGCTTAATGTACTAATTATTTTTAATGAATACACTATATTTTCACAAACGAAATTCATCAAGATTATGGTAAATTTGGGTACATATTTCATTCGATTACTTTTTTGTTAAAAAAAAAAAATAACAATACTTATTTAAAGCTCATATGCATTTTTCGCACGCAATTAGAGGAAGATTGCAAAACTTTCTTTCGCGTTCATTCGCCTGGCAATCGTCGCATATAAAGCATCGAAATCCCTGTACGGAAATGTGTGTCATCCTGCGTTAAATCGAACGCATTCAACGAACAATTTTACGATCGTGACAGAAGGAGAAAAAATAAAGAAGTTACGACGACTGAACTACATTTTCAGCATGCGGTGTACGGTTGAAGCATAAATCTTGGGAATAAAAAATAAACAAATTCTCGTGAATAACGTAAAATTTCTCTTTCCTATAAAGTTGTACGGTTAAATTCGCGAAATCTCATTCTCATCCTTTTCCATCTTTCTCTATTAAAATTTCGATAAAACTTTTGCGATTAAAGGCGAAGTGAATTCTTCAGTGATTTAGTTTCGAGCTAAACGGCTTTGTTTACCGTCAGTTTCGGGCAATTTATTCTCGAAATTAACATGTCTTCCTCCATACTATTTATGCATCAATTCAAACATATACATAAATGTTCAAATAGAGAGATAGAGAACGGAAGAGTCATTCAGAAACTCAAAGAATAGTATGCAATTGCATTTCGTTCAACAATGGACGATTTTTACCGTATAACCTCTAATGATTTGCTTCAAACACGATATAGCATTACACGATTGCATAATTTCGCGAGAATAAATCAAGGAGGGAGAAGGATGTCGGACAGTGAGGCGCCATTTCAAAATACATACGTAATGATTATGCACTTGTGTATATACAGGTACGTAATGTCGAACAGGTGTCTCAAGGCCATCAGGATAGCAGCGAAACCATGACAGTTTAATATCAGTTTAAATGATCTTTGTATACGATCGAGAACCGCGTGAAAGTATCGATCCTCGAAATTCTCACACTTGTCGAAATAATTCAAGAAGTTTATAGATTTAATTAAAAAATTATTTAATTCTATTTAGTCTGACTCATATCTGACCACACCTTTCCAACATTTCCTACTTTCGCCTATAAAATTGAGGAAATTTAATTTTTTTGCAACGATATTTCTCTTGGAAATTAAACTGATCATTTGTATGGGGAAAAAAAACGTATTTTCGGCTTCCGATAAACGATAAATTATTTTGAAAACACATCAAACTTAATATTATGCAGAGAAAATGATGCTTGAGAGAAATGCTTTCGTATAAATTCGGGTGTGGTTAAAAAAAACGATTAATTGCTAAGTACGACGTTTTCAATCAAATTTCTTCGCCTAATGAAAATAATTCTGTGCAATATTCTGCATAGATTTCAGTTCACCTGGCAGAACATATGGCGTATCGCATTAAAATCGTGATTGTCGTTAGTCGAAGATTATTATCATGATTATTATTGATCGAAGAATAGAACTTGTACGTATGATTTTGAGGAAACGGTACTGGCAACCAATTCAATAGACATTCTTGAACGAAAATGATTATTAAACACGGTATTTGAATTTTCTCATATACACAACATTTTGTATAGCGGTTTTCTACGATAAATGGATACGAGTCTCGCGCGAATCAACGTTTGTTTTGTGAATAACATTGATCCGGTGATTCGCGACACGATGTATATACCGCGTAGTATAAATGATATAACCAGTAGCAACTGTAAACTGTGCATGCATCACTCGTTGAAGGAAACGTTACCGGATCCTCTCCGGTACTTGCCAGTAAGGTCTACGCTGTATATTTTTTGCTTCTCTCACGACCTACTATAACTATCATGTACAATTACTGCCTCGATCATAAGCCTTTTTTCTATATATCTTATTGCATTTACAGTAGGTCAAAACAGTGTTCTAACACATCTTCAGATACAGTAATCATTCGTCGACAATTATCACTAATTTATCGTACTTTTTCAGACAGTCATCCCAACCGTATAATAGGTCAGGATAATATTTCTATTTCTTTAACGACTTACCAATAATTTACGTTTAATTACAGCTTTTATCGTCATTTTTTAATTCCTTTTTTTTTAATTATTTTCAGCTATTGGCTTGTGTCATATATTAGAATTTTTTCGAATTAATTTTATGTAAAATTAGTACTTTTATTATACACTTTTTTGGGAAGTTTCCTCTAGTTTTTTTTTTTGGTTGACATTTAAACAACTTTTCTGTTACCGATCAGTTGCGAGATTTCGAAATTTTTTTCAAATTAATATTTATATGACACCGATATGTAAGTTTTTGCAAAAATAAAATTGTTCATTGATTTATTGAATCACGATGAACTAAATGTTGTTTTATTATGATTAATTGCGTTCCAATTTTTTAAATAAACCAGACAATTGAAGGCCTTGATTTTGCCTTTCGCATGATGCTGAAAAATTGGCATACGAATCTCGTACGATGTGTTGCTGTTTTCTCCCTCGACAAACAGGTGTTCGGTACCCTCGTGGCTGAGTTACAGTAAGGATGACAGGTGGCAGGTGGTGGAAAGCAAAAGAAGAGAAGGAGGGACCAACAAAATCTGTTTTCTCAGAACCAAGCAAGTTTGTGCGATTTATACAAGAGATTTATTTATTACCAAAGTTTTCAACATCTCGAGCTCTTCGAAAAAGATATCGAAAAAACAATTCTTCATGATTATTTTTAATGAAATATTAATATTGATTATTGCACCAAACCGATACAAATGATTCGTCATCAAACCGGAAATTATATTTTTGGAACGTACACGGAGAGACATATTTTAGAATATTTGTAAAAAATTCCGGCAAAAATTTCCGTGTTTTCCAATGATGTATGCGCCATTGTCAGACATAATAAAACACACTGTTAAAAAATATATGAAATTTACAATACTTTTACAATACAACGGTAAATGAAATTTACAAACCGGATGTATGAAATGAAAATTATTGCACTCGTATGCCAAAATTGAAATATGAACATAAATTTTGGTTACTGATGTGGAATTTAAGATGCATAACATTGAATATTCATATGAAATCTGAAAATTTTGTGGACATGCATTGAAATAAATCATATGTTTGATTGATAATTAATACAAATGTATATGAATTCATCTACTATCAACAATGTATTAAAATTACAGTATGATCTTCACTTTTCTTGACAGCTGACTGAAAAATAAGATACACATGAATGTTAATAATACGATACATGTTATTTCCCATCATAACTCTACCTCTTAAAAATACGGTACAAAAATGGGAATGAAAATTAATATACCCTGCAGTATAAAAAAAAAATCCGTATATTAAAATTCATTTGCCTATGTATTAATTATAAGAATCTTAATATTAAAATTAATACACAAGTGTAGGAAATTCGTAACGCTCTGTGGGCACCGTGCTTCGCGCTCTGGCCACCGTGTGGCGCAGAGCATCGACTTTCTCATAGGAGGCACGTGCTTCGGACGAGGATATATACAAGTCATTCGAATCTAAGAAAATTGTGTAAAACATGAAAATGGTAAACACCAAACTTAACACAAGATGTTGAGATTATAATAAAAATTTTTACGGTGATAATTGCTCGACTTGATTCCCACGGCATCAAGTGGTGATAAGTCACTCTAATTAATTTCTTGAGATGTCTGCATGATTTCGATCTTCAACTTTAAAAAATCGAACACAATAATACATGAATTAATGTATTCGCCGTAAAAACTCATAATAGCTGAATTTATTTAATATTCATTCGTATATTAATATTCAAAAAGGATCACCAAATTTTATGATACATTTCTAGAAATATCGTAGACATATGTAATGCGAAAACGTTATACGGTGCCTGAAATTTAGTAATCTTGAATCTGAAAATTACTATGCTGGTAACATGAACTTTAATATACCTGTATAGTAATATTAGTTGATGTTTCGTGTTTTTAATATGTACAAAGTCAACATTGCTTACATGTATATTATTTTTCAAATACACAAGTATATTCATTTTACTAAACAGTGCTCGTTTCATTAAAAAACCGCGTCTCTCTATTTTCCTCAGCGTATCTGAATTTTCATGTACGGTATCCGCGTAAAAACTTCCTATACATGTGTATTAATTTCCATACGGAAATTTTTTACAGTGCATGTGAACAGTGCGCATAAATGTCACCAAAAAGCAAAATTAAAATCAATGGTGTCAGTACGATAAAAAGTAGTGTCCTGGCACTGTAAAATTTAATGTGACGATTATCAATTTTTGCTTGCCTGAGCATGAATTTCAATAGTGCTCATTTTTTAGTCTTATTACTTATAATAATAATAATAATAATAATAATAATAATAATAATAATAATAATAATAATAATAATAATAATAATAATAATAATAATAATAATAATAATAATAATAATAATAATAATAATAAGTATTATTATAATTATAATACTAATAAGCTAATGAATTTAAGACTATTCATCAATTGATAATCCATTCATCAAACAAATGATTTATTTATTGAATAAAGAAACCATCAATGAGATCAAACGTTTTGAATTTTCTTTAGTTCGTCTTCAAATCAGGGTTTCAAATTAAATATATGTATGAGTCAGGACAAGGCTGCGATAGGAAGAATTATGTTGGATTGGCAATTTGAAGTTGAAGGAGAACACCACTCAATTTGCTGCTTCTTTTAATCCCAAGAATTCTTTTTTCCTTTTTAGTATAAAAAAATGGTCAGAGGTTAAAGACCATGTTAATGGGAAAAGGTTAAAGGTCATGTCACATGACATATCGGAAGTAAAATAATAAAAGTAGACGACAGGCTCTGACCTGGCCGTTTTATGCAATAACAAAAGACGAAGTTTGAATCAAAAATACTGAACAGTACGGTAAAAATTGCCTTGCACTGTATTAAAATTTCTACTAACCCATTTGAGATTTAGTTGCGGTGCAGCCATTACTTATTCGTTCACGGCGAGTTAAAAAGCAGCAATTTTGTTTGTAATGGGACTTTCTACAGTACACTCAGAGAAATTTATGGGGCAGGCGACCATATTTTAACCATATTAGATGTTTCCCTGGGGTGATAGAAATATTTTATGGTAACGATAATTCGAAAAAATGTCGTTCTATTTACTATATTTTATTAGTCGATCGCATTATATGCGTATATTGGCTGCAACGATGATCTTCGCAAATATATGTTGCGTATTTGTTACCAGAGAATAGTGACACTTTTAATAAAATGTATAGAACTTTTTACGATCGAAATAGTGCACTCGATTATGCTTATGATAGAAGGTACCAATGTTGTATATCGATGTAATTTTTTTTCACGTGCATGCCAACCATGTTTATATTACATTATATTAATAGTCACTACCATGACATATTCTAATGAGGCCTACCCATTGAAAGTTATTAACCACCATATAAATGGTGAAAAAATAGTTAAATTTACAAAAGTTCTGTCTAATAATAAATATCATATTTTTTATATCAATAGCAGCTTGCTTATAGTGTTGCTTGGATTATTTGCTCACTTTTTAAATAACACATGGTTACATACATAATTGGGATCTTATGTTTAAATAAACACTAAAATTATAGTTCAATTAACTATAATATAATTTCCCTGACAATTTTCTTTAGTAAATTTTACCATACGACGTCCAATCATACGTGTTTGTTGTAAATACCATTAAATTTTCTCTCAGTGATGCTTTTTTCGAAATTTGACTGTGTCGTATTACAAAAATTCATAGGCTTATGTTAAATACTGCAATACTTATTGGAATCTTTAATCTTTTTTCGATAAATCGTTCTCAAAGTCTTTCGCACCCAACTTGTAGTACAGAGCACGGTAATTTTTGTGACATTTTTCTCTCCGTGTAGCAATACTTTTCCATTCAATCGCCAGCAAAAGTATTTCGATAATTCACTTGAATATTTTTTAGAAGTTTAAAAAATATTACCAGTATGAAATTGCTATGAAATATTGTAAATATTGAAATTTAATTAAGAAAACATCGTTTATAGGATTGTGTTATAAAAATATAGAAAAATATCAAATCTCAAACACTCTATTCAACATTATCACGCCTGAACAATCGAATCAAATGAATGTACAAGAATGATCTAACGAATGATTGCGATAGTCACGCATACAATGAATATTATTCGCAAATGCCTGATTGCTCTTCGGATAATCTCTACAGAAAGAGAGAGAGAAATAATTTGTATTTGCGTATCAGTATCTTACGTCATCAATATCTTCGTACTAGCTGCCTGAACCGTAATTTTTCCAATAAAACCTTAAAATTACGTTCGCTACCTCAATTTTCGCGATAAGATAAGACGCATGAAAACGATTGGATTGCCAGAGACATGTTTACGATATTCGAGTACGAAAGTTTTCCGGCATAAATATTGCCTATAAAAACATGGAAAAAATTATTCAAACGCGTTTTTACGCATTGCTGAGAGATTCTGAGTCACGTACCACTGGGCGAGAAAACTTTCTTGATGAATAGAGACGATAAAAGTCTTGGCTCGTTGAGCTCACAGCGAATTTAATAGGTTAATGCATTCGATCGATCGTTTAACGCCAAGAAATCTGAATCATCGAATGCTTACATATTTATCCTACGATTATAATAATATTAACAAAAACAACAACGACAATAATATATTCTCCTGTGGTGCTCGGAGTTTTTCTGATAATTCCAAATTAGCATTACAAATGTAGCGTATAATTAATATAATTAATTTTATTCCACTCGTTGCACACTGCAGATTATCGAAATTTCGTTTGAGCAGAATCGAACTGAAGTGTCATTAAGTATATTTCAAAAAACTCATTACACAAAAGAGAGTTAGATAATTATTGTCATATATATAAAGGTGTTAAAAAAAATAGCTGTACGCTAAATTCTCGGCGTATTGTGAAATAGGCTGACTCATGGAGTTATTGCAAAATCTTGTAAATATACTTGTGAACGTAAGTGCGTAACGATAAATTTATAGGAAACGAGAAAAAACAAAAAAAATATTGTAATATCGCTCCCACTTTTTATTTCGGTGTCGATATGTTTCTCGGCTATTCTGCAGCCTCGTCGGGACTTTAGATTTTAAATGACAACCTCATATATATGTGTATAGTATTCGGTTCAATTATATTCCCTCGCCTCATTACTCATTCGTGCTACCAGACTCGCCCACCGATTTGTTTCTCGATAATTTTGTGCGAACTATCGCGCCAGCATTGCTTCATGTATGTATATATTTATCGGTATAATCTAAAGAATTTCAACGTTTCAAAATTCTTTTTAAATTCTCCGTAGCTCTTTTGTGGTAGTGGTAATTATAATCGAACATAAAAAGTAGTATCTGTAATAGTAATCGGGAAAGAATTCCCGATTTGCTATTTTAAGCCGATGATTCTCGAGGGAGTAAAAAGGGATGAAGGAAAATTGAGAACGCGCGTAAAAATAACGGTCGTTATAATTGCGAATCGAAAAATTATCGATCTCGAGCTATTCATAGTCGGTTGAGAAAAAAAAACGAAACAAAAGACAACAAAATGTTGAGAAGAATGACCGAAAATTGGATTAAACTCGTGAAGAAATGGATCCAAACGATTTGTATGCCGCTATACGGAATGCCGATTAGCCAATTTTCTACAATTTCAGTTTATATGAAAATATTCAAGTTGAAATTGATGTTTCTCGTAAGTTTATACAAAATTTCTTTTACGAGTTTGCCGATAAAATCTCAGATTGGTAGGATCAATTAATGTAAAAGAAAACACGTTTTAATCGCTTCAAGTCCGTTAATTCTTTCAAGTTTAAATTTTCATTAGGCGAGTTTTTACGAAGAAAACTTTAACTTTCTTTGTGACAATAGAAATTGGTGAAATGCAAACGTTTCTTTAAGACTATGGCCCTTAAACGACAATCGAGACTATTCTCGACGATAAAAGAAAAAAAAAGAGGAGACGAGTCGGACACGGTCTGAAGTTGAGCTGCACAGCCGCGAACTCCGAGCTTCGGTCGCAACAATTTTCTCCGTTGATTTGTAGAGCGTAGCGCGTTGTTTTCAATGGTCAATGGCAAATACCTACGAGCAAGTATACACACAGAAACTAACGTACAATGTGTTAATTTATATGGGACGCTCCGCATTAATTCGATCAACGGCGGACTCTGGATATCGTGGATCTGAACCACTTTTTTTACTATGGTAATCCACTTTACAGACCCAAAATGGATTTGACCTCGTATAAACAACAGTTAAAATGCTGAGAACGGAACATTTTCTTCTGATATTTTGTGGATAATTATATTTTTGATAAAACAAATTTATTTCGCGAAACATGGAACGATTACAAAATTTTGTTGGCACAAATTTACATAAATTTTACGTGTTTTAAAAAATCTTTCGGATTTTTTATAATTTTCGTGCAGTCGACATTGAATGTCTTATACACGTATATTCGCTTTGCCGACAATTTATTTAGTTTAATGGATCATTTTATCAGAAGTACGTATCTCTGAGAAGGCTGTTACACGGGGACTTAAAATCGAGCCACATTGTGGTTGAGCCTCGTTTTGCTTCGCGATCCTCTCGGAGAAACTTTTTCTTTCCGTATACTACTTCCCTCTTTTTTCTTCATACCAGCAATGTGCGTAATGCGTAGGGAGATTGAAAGACAAGGATGCATGAAAAAAGACAAAAAGACGTCAACGTGAGTATTTTATTTGTCTACTAAATAAAATTCTCTGGTGTTGATCGTTGGAAACCGAGAAAAAAAAATAAAGTTATAGTTTTCATAACGACATTAAATGGCATAATTTTGTAAAATAAATTACAGTATCAAATAACGTAGGATTTTCGTTAAAAAAAAATATTGTCAAACATCATAAACTTCTTTGAAATAATAATAAAACAAAAAACATTATGAAGATGTTTCCGGTCGAATTAATAAAATTTCAAAGAGTGAAAAATGTGCAGTGTTAAACTAATCTAGTTTTTGTAATTTATTTCCATCACACACTCAGTTTAGTCGAAAATATACAATGAGAGAGTTCAGATGAATCTCAAGGTATCGAGGAAAAGAAAAAAAAGAAGATATGGAGGAACAAGTGATAATTGAAAATGAATGAAGACGATCACACGGTTAACGTGTCAGAATTCAAACTTTTGTGTTCTTCTTTCGCAACAAAGTACTATAAGCTATGTACAGATGATCGCGATAGTGTATTCACGAAGTTTTCGTATACTTATATTTACGTACATAAATCTGGTGTCTCCGCTAGATAATTGTTATACTAACGGGAATTCCTTAGGCTAGAATCTCGAGACATCGGACGGCTGCAGAGAGGCAGTAGGGCAAACAAACCAGTATATAAAAGAGAGAATCAAGCTAATAAAAAATGATAAAAAAATAGAAAATTTTTACTCATTTAAAAAATCATGTTGTTCGGAACTAATTGTCAATGGAAAAAATAAAAAAAAATTGAGTCAAAATTATTTGGTATGATATGAGTTGGCTTTGATTATTTCATTCATCGTAAAATCTAATTTCGGTAATTAATTTGTAAATATTGTTGATATTTTCGACTAATTAGGCCGCCATTTTCACTTCGAATATACGATAGTTTTTTTCAAGCTAATATAGTAATGATAATTATCCATCTAACGTTGTAATAGGATATTAAACCCTTGGTAGAATATCCTATTACAACGTTAGATGGATAATTATTATAGGATATAATAGGATATTCTACCAAGGGTTAAATATCCCATAAGTGTATATATGGAGAAAGTAGTACGAAAGTAATACGAATACATAGGTAATAAAATAAACGACGAAATGTTTAACAGGCCAATGAAATAAAAATATATTCAATTTACGAACTTTCATCTTTTAGGCTTTGAAGATTCAGGCACGAAACAAAAAAAAATGTTAATTAACCAACGCGAATAATAATTGCCTGGAATTTTCTAAGGTGATTCAACAATTGTATCAGTACTTAACACACAATTGTTGTACTTAAGGCGGTCGTCTAGTGGGTCAGTTCAAAAAAATCGATTTTTTTTCACAAATCACATCTAAAACATGTGTAGAAGACGTGGGTAAAAGGATTTTTCGAAATTCGAAGCCGTTGAAAAGTTACAGCCGTAAACCGGAGCAGGTATACGAAGCGCGCGATTATATACAATAACTTTCAAACGCGTTTTTCTCAAAACACGATTTTTTCAAACTGCTGCAATGATATCTCAAAAATTAGTTAATTGATTCTGCTCAAATTTATACAGCATCTTTAGTACATATATAACTACAAGTTGAACTAAAATAATTAAGATTGCTTCGTTGGTTTTCTTTTTACCAGCTAAATAGATCCCAAAAAAAGTGTGAAAAATTGAATTTTTTTTTTCTAAAGCGTAAAAAAAATTATTTTTTGGAATTCTGACTTAATTTTAGTTCCATGTAGAGCCTTAAGTCTCACAATTGGAATGGCGTTTCGTTTTTTGATTTCAGATAAGCAGGACGACCGGAATCATGGCAGTAGTGGAGCACCTCTTTTTTTATGTGTTCCTGTTGGACGGTGTATCTCCGATTATATTCAATATATTGAGTTCAAAAAAATCACAAAGTTTGTTTAAATGTTAATAAAAATGATCTACAATTTATAAATTATTTTATTTTAATGGTTTGTCAAAAAAAAAAATTCCCCAAAAAAGCATTAAAAAAACAGCCTTCACACTAGACGACCGCGTTAACACTATTACATCGTAAGTTCGAGATATTATTTGATATTCCTCTTGAATAAAAACAAAAAAATCAGCGCGTATAAAATTTTGTTGTAAGTGCAAAAGAATCTCATTTTACGAAGAACGGAACGAGTCACCAGACCGCGCAATCACGATGGTTGATGATGTACCCACAAGAGAAGCTCGCGTTCATACTCGCGGCCCCGTTTCTTTACCTTCCTTCTTTCGTTTCGTTCGTATCATGAATTAAGTAGTCTCAAGAGACGGCTAACCGAGGAGAGGAGAGGATGTATGCGAAGAGCTTCTCCTACAAGATCTCTTTGAAAAAGAAGAGTACATAGACGATGGAGAGATATAGAGAAATAGAAGTAAAATGTGGATGAAAAAGAATGAACGAAAATGCGAGATAGAGAGAGAAAGAGGACGAGAAGTGAAAAGATAAAGACAGCGAGAGAGAGAGAGAGAGGGGGGGGGGATAAAAAGAGGTTGAAAAGAGCAGCGAAGAAGAAACAAATCGTCTATTTACGGGATATATTTCCTATACATGTTGCCTAAGAGCCAGAGATTCAGAGACCCGGAAAGCGGAAGTCGACGTTGCATGAGCACTTTATTCAAAGTCACGGGCTCGCTTCGTCTGTATTTTCTGATACACATATGTGCTTGTATTCATAGTAAGGGTACACGGATAAGATAACGCGATACTCGGGAACAGAAAGGCGTAATCGAAAAACATTCAATCGCTAAATTCACGTCACTTGCATCCTTTTGTTCACTGCTTATTCTACATACGTATCCGCGTTCCTGTCACGTTTGGCCGGTCGGCAGAAATTCTGTTTTTTTGCCCCCTTTATTTTCTGAGCTTCGATGGAATTGTCGTATTTTGCATTTAATCTTCAGACTTCCTTGTTTGCCATATAAATTATTGCTTTTAACATATCCGGGGAACAAAACAAGTACTTTTTTTTAGTATTCTCCGAATTAAATTTTATTTGTATTTAAGTTTTCTTAAGTATTTTTAAGCTCTATTTATAGACCGTAAGCAAAAAAAAGAGGAAATAAATTTTACAAATAAATTTGAACCTTTCTATATTCCGAAAATGGCCTTTTGCAATAAAATTAAAGAATTTGAAGGACAAACGTCTATAAACTAACCTATGCGGTGCATCATTTTGCTCGTTGAAAAAAAAAAACATGTTACATAAGCAAATTAACAATTATTTTAGACACCCACATAATTACCGTCCGTCCTGGTGAACCTCCAGACTGCATTGTCCATTATTTAAATAGTCGTTTCAAGGACGTCGTGGATATTAAAAACGCCATTTTTTACATCCTCAGTAACGCCAAATAGAATTGTATTCGAAGGATAAAAAAATGTGAAAAACACATCGAGAACAACAACTTACGAATCTTGTTTTTGAGAGAGAAAAATTGAAAATTGAAACATTATTTATTCGTAAGTTGATATAAATCAATTATATAATTAATAAAATTATTACATTTTCAAAAATATCCACCAACTAACGAAAATATTGAAATCCAGTAGAGAATCATTGGATTAAAAATTTTTTTTATCCGAAATAACATTACATTTGGAAAAATTTCCAGACTGCAACTATTATTTCAATTATCTCCTTAATAAGTAATTTACAATTAACGTGAGTAATTAGCCTGAGTAAAAATGATTTTAATTACGTGCTTTTCTATTGGTATTCATTGAAACTGCAATAGTAAAGTCTTTCTGCAATCTATATCTGGTAGAGTTGGATTTAGCAGTGGAGTAACGTCCGCGACACCCGTTTCTCCAAGTGGAGGCTTCCTAATCCGTTTAAACGTTGACCAAGCGAGGTACGAAAGAGAGAATGAGAGAGATAGAGAGAGAGTGCGAAAAAGGAAAATAGGAGGAGCGAGGTGGAACAGCAGCTCTGAGGCTGCTCAACGACGTTCGTTCAATCATTTCTATATACGAGAAAGTGCACACCGAAGAGACGTCGTAATTCGTCGTTACGAGGGCGTTCAACCTCAAGCCACGGGCTCACAGGGCGGGCCGGACTAGCCCACATGCAACAAAACTAGCTACAATCCTATGTACTGCGTAATATGTATTTATGTGATCCCTTGCACTTGTGTACGGCATACAATGATCCTCTCAGTTACAATATATACAGCTCTACTTTAATTTCTACGAGTATATAAACTCGGAGGAACGTAAAAAATTAACAGTTGCATAGACTCGCTGCTGTGAACACACCAGTTTCCTTGATTAAATTCTCATCAACACAAGCCTTTGGACCTTCGAAATTAAAAAAAATTTGAGAAAATGTTAATTATAAATAACATTAGCTCGAATTCTCTATAATTTTCTATTCAAACAAACAAACATATTTGCACATGTGCAAAAATGAGGCTACTTGAAATTTGAATACAGAATACATTCAGAAATTTGAATACATCCAGAAAAAAAGTTCTATTTAGATCTACTAGTATCGATTATTCGAGATTGTTTAATATGAATCAACAAAATTTCTAATTGTTTCAGCTAGAAAGCTGTATTTAAATCAAATAGATAATGCTATTTGGGTCCATTTATTCGAATACCCCCGTTAAAGCTTTTTGCTGCAGCCACCACGTGGCGCAGAGCGTCGAGACATTTCTCACATACGAATTGCGCTCTAGATGTGCATAAATTGCGGGAACCAAAGTAGTATTATTATGCTGTCTGAGTATGTCTACGAAGACGAGCGTGAATTTTTGTACCTACCCAGGGTCGCAGATCCATGATAATATTATTAAATAATATCATAATTGAATATGATATAATTAATATTATAAATATTAACCCTAGATACATACTACAGGGTCCAATGGACCGACAGCAACACTTTCTACCTTTTTTTCACCGCACGCCTTTTCATAAACATTATAACTTTTTATCAAACGACTTTTTGGCTTTACTGATTGCTTCTCCGGATTGGTCAGAGTGTGGCGTTTCGATTTCACTACAATTAAATCTCAATAGATGCGTTTGTTACAATGTTATAGAGCAATAAAATTTGCCGATTCAATAGATCGATAGTATGTAAGTAAAGTGCTAAAAGTTATTGGCTGGGTGCACGTACATATACTACTTTAAAAATAAGTGTGTATTGCGTATACGTTAAGCCTGAAAAAATGCGGAGCATGATTTTAGGTGGCGCTGACAGTATGCATGAATATGTAACACACTGATAATTGAATAGTATTAGTATTTTCGTGCACCCTGCCAATAGTGTGTAGCTAGGGCTAAAAATAATAATATAAATATTATTTTTATTTCACCTTCATATTCGTTCAGTTCAGTTTCTAAGATAAAAATATGTTCGATTTTAATACATATATTAAATTGTTCATTAATCAAGAATGTAAAAATATTGTGAACAAAAAAAATAATTTCTCAAAGTTAAATAGACCTCTATTTGGCCGTGAGACAAAGAAAAACATTTATTTGATTTAACTAGATCCTAGTTGAATCGACTAGATGTTTTTTTTGGGTGTACGTACGACGAAGAAATAAAGATGTTTTGAAATTGTAATTGAGAGAATATAAATAAGTTATTTTGAATTAACAGCACTTTATTATGGTGACCTATAGTGAACTCTCCAACTTCGAGGTAGACCGGAAGTGACGCCAATTTTATACGTGGTCTACCGTCCAGTCACGTACCCATATCACCCGTCTACAATACAGACGACTGTGCCGAAGAGAAGTGAAGAGGAAGAGAAGGTTTCGGCTCTTCCTCACGTACGCGGTCAACGTCGTCAGGCACGCGTACCAGAAAGCACGCGCGATCTTTCACATGTATATATGTGTTTTGGGATCGCTTACATGTATTCGTCAGATGAATAATTAATAATCATAAATAAGATTTTTTTATACATTTTGATTAATTGTCATTGAAAAAATTGCATAGTGTCAAAAAAGGCAAAACGGTTGGATACGGCGAAACCAACGGCGTAGTTGACACAACTTCCGCGCGTAGTCGGAGGTATTTTATTGAGCCAACTACGTCCGCAATTAAGGGTAAAATTTTAAATATTCAATAGAACCAATATATTTTTTGAATAAAATTCAATAAATATCTGAAATAGTATCATCGCATTGCTCGGGAAATGGGGAACAGTATTTCGTCAATTGTATCAATCATATTTAAATGAATTGCATTGTGTAATCAAAGTGTACAATATTGTACCGAACAATTATAATTTCGAAATGACGGAAAGAAATATTTGAGATTTTTATATATATATATATTTTTTAATTGACATTTTTTATTTTATATTTTGCGATTTACAATAGTATATAACATTGATTAATTTTTTAGATCCTCTTCTACTCTTCCCTCTCATAAGAGAGCCTATCCTGACAAAATTAGGTGGTAAAACCTTTTTTTATCAGCGCACTTTAATTATACAATAAAAGGCCGTAGACCTTTATACCTTGCAAAACAAGGATTCGATTTTTTTCGACGACCATCGGTCGGAATGATCATTATTTAATGATTCAATGTCGGAGCCTTATGGACACGCGGACGGTGCGACGCTTACGCGAGAGTGCTCCGCCCGTGGCCCTCTAGTGGATTTCTGGCACACCAGAAATCCAGCCAGGGAATAAGGCTATCCGGTTACAATATATATAATTCGTGTTAAACAAAACTGATTGTTTGCGCAACGAAATTTTAGTAGCTTTAGCAAAAGGTTTATTTGTTTAAATAGTAACAAAATATTTCATCCAAATTACTATTAGGTAATTAACTTAATTACAAATTATATTCCGTTGATCTATGGTGTGATTGAATTCAATTCTCGCAAAGAAGTTTATTCGATGCTATTATTTTATCAAGTCACGGACAAACCGTATAGAACTCAACCTCCGTGTGATTATTTCAAATTCAATCGATCTGTCTCAAGTTTTGTTTTTTTTTTTTTTTTTCAATGTAAATATTAATTGCGGTTGCATCACATGAAATACACTCAACTAAAATGAATTAAAATTTAGCATTTATGTGCAGCCTCATCGCGTAGTTGGCAATACTTTAATTTTTTTTCCAGTGTGGATATGGTTTGAACATTCGTTTTTCAATGAATTTTAAATATTATTTGGAAAATACAAAATTAGATGTCAAAAAATGGCAATTATTATTTTTTTTCTATTCCACAACTGGGTCACGGCCAGTAATTGGTTCACCTTAGCTACATAAACCATAGGATCAGTTCACGTGCAATACCGTTTTACTAGCTACAAATAAACTCTATAAAAAGGCGAGGGGAGTGTTAACTTGGCCGAGCGTAGCAAACGTACATCCGTTTCCGGAGGATGTGCATTCGTCATTTTCTTTCTTTCGTTTTTTCCCCACCCTTTTGGGAGGGGTTCGGGACAAATAAATACATAGAATTTCCAAATAACTTGAATACTGAGTTTTATAAGGCCTGAATTTAATGTATTTTACAAAACTCGAGATCCACATTATACGACCGACAAAATATTTGTATCGTTTTGAAGTTTTTTTTTTTAAATGACGAATCATTTCGATGAGAAATTAATTTTCGGCAAATTGCATATTGTTCGCTTAAAACGAGTTTCTTCGCAATTAAACGTGAATTTATTTCGATTAAATACATTCATTTTTAACTGTTAAAAAGGCTACTTCAATTTCGATCAACTCAATAGTTTAATTAATCGTGCAATTTTGTTATTATTTTCAGACTTCGGTAGGCGAGAGAATGGTCGATCATTCTCTACTGTTGCTCGAGCATGAAAATATTGAGATGCATAAAATCAACGTGTTATTTTTATGCACGATTGTAGATTTTTTGTTGTTGTTATTTATCACTTAATGGAGCCAATATTCGATGCTAAATCATACGTGGAACTTATCACAGTCCATGGTATATCAAAATGAATGGTGATGCAATTTGATCGATGACTGATCGTGAATAAGAGAATGTTGTAATGGAACATCGAAATTAAGAACATAAAATTATATAAACTCGTTGAAAATAGAAAAAAAAAGACTGGCGCAATTCGTCTTAATTCTTCGATATCAAAAAAAGTTATTAACCACAATTTTCCTTCACACACTGCTCAGTAAATGTTCTTTTTGATATTTTGGCAGAACTTATATTTATCCTTGATTTCGATTATGTTAAGGTAGATCAGTGACGGCTACGTGATCTTTGCAGTATCTGTTGTAAACCAAAGTTTGCAAATGCAAAACTGACTTTAAAATTATGACTGTATTATTTTCGAAATATAAACAGCAGAGAATGGATATTTTATATGATTTTATTATTCAAAAAGTGTTTAATAATTGGAATTTGACGAGCCTAGTGGATTGTAAAACGCGTCATGGCCATTACTGTCGTCTGCCGAAACTGCCAGTTGTGTTTATAACCTATATAGTGTATTTATGCAAAGGAATTACGCAACGGCAGAGATTTTGCCAGTTTATCTATCACCATTAATTTTATCGATATTTACCAAATACGGTAAAATCATTCGAGAACAGGAAAGAAAAACGCAGTCAAATTGGCAAACTGTCACGTCTGAAGGCATGTGCTAGCAGACGCCGAATAAAGAGTTGCTAAGCGCTCTCGCGCTCTTTTCCGTGTCATTCCTGTTGAAATCTCAATCATTTTGCAACGAATACTTTTTTTATTTTTCAAACAATTTTTAACAGTAACGTTCAAAAACCCAAGCACTTTTATTTTCAGAAATATTCGCGAAATTCAGTGATCAATTTTTTATTACGAAATCTTGGAAACGCTGAATGTAAAAATTCAATAAGTCTTGACGTGCATACGATTTTTCTATGCTTGTCAAGATAAATGTCTGGAAACAGTCGATGTTTACGAATTAATTATTACCAAACTAGATGGTAAATAGCGTTCAAGTTGCAAATATCAATTCTGAAGTAAACATTTTTCGGTGTGGTCCGAGTCGGCGGTTATCGCAGAAGGCTTACTTGGAACGAGCCTGTAAACACTAGAGAATTGTTTTTTTGGCGTTACTACTAACGAAATTAGTGTCACTACTATCCACTACTTATCAAAACCTTTCATTAAAAAAAAAAAATCAATTTTCTCAAAGTCGAGCGCCAGGTTCACACAGGTATATTCATACCTATGATTTGGTTAAGAGACAAAATATGTACTTACTGCCAGTTTTTATGAATCGTATCAAAAGCAATAATTATTTTACTACAATTCATCCCGTATTTATGTGTGTAGGAGGGTAATTATTTAGTCAGAAAGTATTTTTATTCAAAAGAGTTTAGGCTTCCCTGATTAACAATTATTTAACGATAGTAGTAATTTGATTTAACAGAATTAGGCTTTAACCAAATCGCTAGCGTCGGAGATCCCGAGGGTTTGTCCCGTGAAGCAAGACTGCCGTTCCCGATCGTCCTTCTAAACACCCGAGGCCTGAGCCCACGCGAAGGTCTCCCTTTTTTATGATTGCCGTCCCTCCGGTTTTTCCCAAAAACCGTAAGGACTCTCTACCGAGCAAAGGGTAAAAAGGCGAAAGGCATTATCACTCAGTCGTCACGTGTTCGTCGGATGTTTTAAAGAACCTCGGAAAATTATTCCTTTCATGTGTAAGTATACAAATTATCGGCCCTTCATCTTGGATGACTTAAATTCACCGATATACCTTCATTTATAAAAATCTCAAATACTGATAACAAAAAGAGATCAGCAACGAAAGCAAAGACAAAGAATCTTATCATAGAAAAGTAGCTTTTAATTCAGTATGCATTGTTTCGAATGCGATAAATCTTGGAATCGAATCTTTGGGGCACGTTTGTGGATATTCGATCCAAGACTGGGGTTCTGGGTTACGATGTTTGTATATCTTTACGAAAGAAAAAGAGAACATATGCACGTGGACAGGGTAAAGATGACGTCGACGACTGAATGACACAGAATAAACAAGAATAAGCACACTGCAAGAGGGAGGATGAGAGGCAGAGAGGGGGGGGGGGGGGGGGCAATCAGGAATACGAACCAGTTCTTTCACGGAACGAAACTGGAGACCGAATCGCGAACAGTTTTATATTGCTGTTCTTCACGCTGCTGTTGATACTCGTCACTGGTCAGACACGATTCTATACACGAGTGTCTGTTGTTTTTTCTTTTTTTTTTAATACACTTCTTATTGACTTCTCGTCTAAGTTACTCGCGGACGAAAAAGATCCGGGGAATCGTATGAATAAGCAAAAAAGTTACGTAACAATATACACGAGTTATCCAACAAATTTGATGAATATTCACGAGGAGAAATTAAAAATAAGAAACGTTGGCATATATTTAACATTTACTTATAGAACGAGGCATTTAAATTAAAAGAAAATTAGTTCGAAGCTCATTTATCAGAAGTGAAGTCCATAAAAATACATTTCATATTTTAATCAGACCAAGAATCGCTTCAAATGTTATTTGTGATTTTACGTTGTGGAAAAAATGAAATTTCGAAAATCGTGAGATTTTCAAAAGCGTTGACTGTACCGATCGCTTCACGACTCGCAAATTACCCGCGAAAACCATTTAAAGAACAAGACACACGAGTGTGTTAAACACATTTGCCATATTGAGAGAAGAGAGAACAACTTCTCACTGAAGAAGCAAGAGACGTGGAACGTGACCCCGAATTCTTGAAAATAATCGCTACCGTTCTCGCTTAAATGACTTACAAATTATATATCTATATATATTATAGGCGTATTATATATATATATATATATATATATATATATATATATATATATATATATATATATATATATATATATATATATATATATATATATATATATATATATATATATATATATATATATATATATATATATATATATATATATATATATATATATATATATATATACACACACACACACACACACACACACACACACACACACACACACACACACACACACACACACACACACACACACACACACACACACTTTTTCTACTGCAGTACAATTCAACCATACCGTCTTTGTCTTTGTAGTAGCGAGTGTCAGTATAAACCATACGCATACCTTGAGAGACGGCTAATTGTGTTCCTGTTCGTATGAACTCTCATAAATTGTGCCAAGTGCAATGTACACCTCGTACTCGAGGATTAAATTATATATCTATATATTTCCGTGCAACCATTCTTCGCTTCTATTTGATGGACAAAAGATCTGGAAACGGTAAAATTTCTCAGTAACAATAGCTGACCCAAAGTCGAAAAAAAAACTCGATAAACGGACGAATGAACGAATTAATTGCCTAATAAATTCATCTGGCTATTCATTCCTTAATTAAATTGAGAAAAAATTTAGTTCCTATATTTTAAAAGGAAAGATTTCTATTTTGTTCTAGATGAAATTGACGCCAAGAATTAAAAAATAGTGTTGAACGTTCGAGGCAAGACGGGCAGAGTAACTATACTCGAGATTGGGGGATTTTCCGTTACTTTCAAATTTTAAGTCGACGTCACGCGAAGACTGTTCGACTTTTTATAAGACATCAAATTAATTTACGAATTTTTCTCCGTAATTTTTTTATTTTTTTATTTACGTTTATTATGTGACTAAAGTTGTTTTGTTCTTAAATATTATTTGCTGTTACGGAAGGTTTCTTCTGAAAATAATACTAAAAAAAATTGGGTTTGTTAAAAAATGAATTGGAAATAAAAAATACTGTTGAAGTGTGCGAAATTGTAATGCAACGACCCGTGTGGAAAATTATTAGGGCAGCCCGAAATAAATTTGAGGCCCGTAAGGGGAATAACAGAGCTAGTTGAGTTTACAAGAAAAGGCTTCAGTGAGAAAACTTATTGAGGGCCCGGACGAGCACTGTCAAGGTAACCTTAAGTTTATCGCCCTAATACTGCCAGACCAAAACCCGATCAGGAACTGCCAAGGTCGCCAATATTATTAAAAAATGATGCGTTTGATTTAAATTTTTGAGTATCTAATTCGTCTTCATCAGAGTAGCTCTCATTAAAAAAACATTGTAATATTTAATATCAAGACTGATGTGGATTCCTTAGATTGGACGAAAAATTTGAATCTGCTTTTTTCATTTCAATTCACAAACAAACGGGTTTTCTTAAGCAATAAAGCTTATTTTTGCAACATTGAATAGGTTTAGTTATTTATAGACAATTAGAAATAATTATTTAATAATAAATAATAATTATTATTACATATCAATAATATAATATAAACCATAATTATATTTATTATTACATTAATCATGTAATAATAAATATTATTCTATGCATTTTTTATTAATAATTTAATTCATTATCGTTTATACTTGATATTATTGTTATTGTTAATAGGAATTTAAGTTTATTGTGACTATTTCTGTCTTACTTCGAGAACGCTATCACTTATAGATTCATTAAATACTATAATAATAATAAATAATAAATTTTTAAACCAAAATTTCTCAACTATTAGGTGTATAACTTAGTTTTTACCGTTCATCGATGAATTTATTGCCTCAAAACCTTCTCATTTCTTTCGAGATGTCATCCGTATGTTGCCTGATAGATGGAGAAAGGTCATCGAAAACAGTGGACAATATTTCGAAGATTAATGTTGTTTTGTATATTTTACAATATTAAATAAATTTTAGCGTTGCGTGCGTGCGCGTTGGGTCAAAGATCAATAGGTAGGTCAGATCGAATCCCGGTGTAGATGAGAAGATTATTCCGCACAAGTTAATATTGTGGCTAAAAAATTTCGAGGTAAATAGATCTTCGTAAAAATTGTACTATTTGTTAAAGTATATTTCCCGAATATACTGGCGAAAGGAAAACGCAGGTTACCGCATTCGTTTTAGAGAAATTAATAGTTGAAGTTCAAGAAAATTGTTACTCCATTGCATTAGTTGTATGGGGTAAGGCCACTACCCTTGTACTTTTTTGCGAATATCGTCCGTAAAAATAAAGAAAATTACTCAAAAAACGAAGACCGTATCGAATAAAGCATATAGATCAATGTTACCGAAAAAAACAGATAGGTAACCGAATTAATTAACGAGAAATCATCAAAAATAAACAACAACTTTCCAAAAAAAGTGAGGCTAATTGAGAAATCTCTATTGGAATGTGGCAACGTCGCAGCTACGGCTATAGCACAAACAGTCAAAAAATCACCGCGGTGATTTGAATTTTCTTACAATCAACTGAAAGTAATGAGAACATTTTTCATTTTATTTTCTTTTTCTCAACGTTGGGACGATGTTTGTAGCAATGATCACGGATGAATCGTTTTTTCTATCGACAATTTAGTGACGTACTAATATTTTTTTACAGTCTATCGTTATTTTTCATTGACACCGACATAACCTATAAAAACACGAGCCAGTACACGTAAAACAGCTGTCACAGGCCTCACTGAATCCAACCTAACGACCGCGCATAACCAAAGAATGCGCCACATTAAATTATCGAAATTTAATTTTCTAATAATCCTAATTAATTAAAATGAACATATATGTAAATAATAATTAAGATTATTACTATATAGATGGAAATTTTAGCATTATTCGTTCGTACACATCGTTAATATTCAACTTTTATAAGTTGGCATTGCTGATGTCATCCAATGCATAAGCATAGGAGCTTCGTCTTTTCCTCCCACCCTCCAAAAAGATTTAGCAACAACTTTAATATCCGGTGTAATGCAAATACCGAAATAAGATGAATTATAATCACACATGCATTTCTAATAATAAAAAAAATATTTTTGTTAACATTTATTTTTTGCTAGCGGCTCCAATAGGGCTTCCTTTAAAGGCCCCGACCTTTTGCCCGGTTGGGCCCTCGTTGACAAAGTGTGATCCGCCCGCAAGGGGTCTTTCGTGCTTCCATATTGGGGCTCTAACCGAGTAAGGGAAAAATACTTAGGGCCTAGCCAAGGCCCTAACTGAATTTCCACACGGGCTACTAAAAAATAGACATTTTG
The DNA here is from genome assembly GCA_963989365.1 of Rhimphoctona megacephalus. Lineage (NCBI taxonomy): Eukaryota > Metazoa > Arthropoda > Insecta > Hymenoptera > Ichneumonidae > Rhimphoctona > Rhimphoctona megacephalus. The sequence continues at coordinate 35,899,896 of OZ022415.1, read as the reverse complement.
TTACAATTTAACACGTGAATTTCAATACCATAATAAATAATAGCAAGTAACAAATAATGCTTGGGCTAATACAAGTTTCATTAAATCACGATCGAGATTCTCGAGTGCTCTGAATACAGAGATAGGATCGAATGAAATTGATTAGCAAATGCGCGTATAGATTGGTCAGTTCTCTAGGACGTAAATACACATTTATATACATATATATATAAATATGGCGATGGGGAAATTGAAGAGTCATGACGAGTGATCATACAGATAAACTACTATGCATATAGAATTACAAATATATATATATATATATATATATATATATATATATATATATATATTGATCGAAGTATTCAGTAAGACAAGTTGTACGATGGACTGTACGAGAGATTGGTAAAGGAGTAGCAATTGACTCGACAATGAGCGATCGCCTTTTCGAGATATTACCTAGTATTTTCTCCCTGCCTCTTTTCTCTATTTCTGCCTCTTTCAGCATAAAGCGAATAATCATCGATTCGGAAAATTGTGGTGAGCGTAAAAACCAAACATTTCCTATGAATAAGTTCACTTATGACGTGTTTTATATTTCGTTAAAATAATTTTTTGGAGGCATTCTCAAATCTCTTGTGGCTAGAACAGAAGAAAAATGGGTCAGGCGATAGCATGAATATGAAATTTGAAAATTATGTTTAACGAATTGTTCTCCTGAGATTTAGACGAGCCTAATGTATCAATAACAAGAAAAAATTTTTAAATGTTAAATTATTGGAGTATAATGTAAGGCTTATTTGTTACTGTACTTGTTCATATTCCTGGAAGATTGAGATGAACTTTCATAGAATTGAAATGACATTAAAACGATGCTTTTTTAATTGGTGGCAAATTAGTCTGAGTGAGAAAACATTGAAACTGCAATTGCGGTCCAAATTTGAGCAAGAGCTCGGGTATGGCTCAGGAGAAAAGGCTGTGAACCTTTGAAACGAGTACAGGCAGCTTGACTTTATTAGGAAGTTTGATGTAAGCTGCATCGCAAAGTACCCTCACAACGAACGCACGTACACACACTCACATTCACATACGAATGAGTAGCAATAAAGGCAAAGGAGAGCCCGCGGATAATCCGGGACTCTCGGTTAGCAGGCTGTATATAAGCTTGCTGACCGGCTCGCGCTACTAGCCCGGCATGCAAACGAGGCTCTTGGCTTCGTTCGCCTTGTGGAGGTCGTCTAGTTGCGAAACTCGTTCCAGGAGCTATCCGCTCCGAGCGATCGCCATCACACACAGCATGAAACTTCGAGATACACCGGAGCCTCGAGTGCAATGTTATTGAAGCTTTAAATCCTTGGAATGCGACGAAAATTCGTCTTCGTTTTTTCTATTTTACCATTTTACTATATTTTTCCTTCTTTTTTAGACTAGGTACGCGAAAAAACAAGTTCTTTCGAGAAAAACTCGAGTACTCAGTAGCTTTTTGCGATAATTTTGAATTTGCCAAAAACCTAATCCAATTTCAATCCTTTCACGAAGCTTCAAGAGCTTAAAATTCGTTTGGCAGCGATGTTACGTTCAAAATATTTAAATAGAACTTAACCAAAAGTATGACAAACATTATTTAAAAAAAAGAAGCCATTACATTTTTTTTATACCTCATACATTTGATGCAGTAGAGAAACGTTTCGAAAAAACAAGTCCAAAATAAATGGCATGTTTATAAACAAAAAAAACAGATAAAAAAAAAAGTATTCAAGAATAGTTTTTTCTACCTCTATTTGAAGCAGCAACGTGAACAAAATCTGCTTACCTGAAACAAACAAAAACAAAATAAAGATCAAACATTATGTCAAGATTTAATGACGGAAATATGAAAAATTTGTCGGACGACACCCAAAATCTGAATTGTCAGGAATCTGATGACAGGAATCAATTTCGAACATAAAAACAAAATATACAAATAAATGATTGACTCACTGTAAAAACAAGTGTGTTGTTGCCAACACACATTAAGTGTGTTCTGTACTTAACGCCATAAGCAAACTATAGATTCTTTATCGCCATTTTCTACACGTTTTAAAGTGTGTTGAAAATCTACAGTTTGCTTATGGCGTTAAGTACAGAACACACAAGTGTGTTGTTTTCGATGACACATTTGTTTTTACAGTGCTTTGAGGAAGATGGATGGAAGAAGGATTCGAAACCTTCAAAACCGTCTTTAAAAAACAATTTCCAATATCCATTGGCGATAGTACACAACAAAAAACTGCATCATAGATATCGATGTAGCAATATTTCAACAACCATTTTCTCTCAGACAACTGCAAGGAAAATAAATCTTCTTAATTTATGATGTGCGATGCTCGGTAAATTTAAACTACAATGTGGTACACACATATATATATATATATATCCGAAAGTAATGAATATAGAGCCGATAGTTCGAGTGGGTCGAAAATTGACACGTTTCATCTACGAGTTAGCCGATCATCCGGTAAGCCCACGCGATAGTTTGAAAGCTCGATCAGAGAGGAACCAGGAAAGGAAAATCTCAGAAGGACTGTTTTTTTTATTTACACATATATGTATATTTATTCGAAAGGGATTATATGAGAGGCGCGTTGTCTGTGTTTGTGCTGTGTACGGGCTTCGGGGTCGCGATTTATAACGCGAGAGTAAATCATGACAGCGTAGAAATGCGTGGGTATCAGAGCAACGGGGAAGAATCTCGTTCCGTATTGTGGATTACGTTCATGCACTCGACACACAAAACTTTGTGATGCTTGGAGCATTCATATACATCTAGTAATAAATATACACACATGAAAGTTATATACAGTTGCTAATAGCACATATACATGTGTATAAAAGTATGCATGTGTATATAAATATATGTAAGTCGTAACGAACGTCGATAGCTCACGCGATCGTTCAACAACTTCCTAGAGATCCCACTTGGGTGAGCATTTGCTCGCGCCTCGAAACTATTCATTCGGTTCTGTGATTGGTAGCGATACCCGTGTGTACCTGTATGTATGTGCACATGATAGAGCTCACACATTCGAGCCCACAAAGATTTTACATGTGATAGAAAATGCGGCAGATCGCCACGAGACGATCTTGCGTCTCGTCGACGCATCGTCGTCACGGACACTGCACTCTGAACGTTACATATAAATGTCTGTATATACATATTCAAAATAAATGCACCTTCAGCTTAGTTGCTCATTTGCTCACAGGACTCTTGAGATCGCATATCTATGTATAATAGTAAACGGCATGAATATATACGCAGGAATATGCTTAATATACGAGATTCCGGCACGATTTTCAAGCTAAAGACATTAATGACAGTAATGACAAACTTGATAGTTTCAAAGTTTTGGAAAATATCGAAAAATTCGACAAATAAGACAGTTGTTCATTATTTGAATAAGTGTTTTTTTTTACTTCCATTAAATTTGGATAGGAATTTAAAAAATTGATGAATTTTAGAAATCCGGGGCGAAGAACGATTTGAAAAGGCGGTGAATTCAGAATTATAATTGATAATAATAATAATTAGGAGCGTATAACCCATGAACGTTCAAACGTTAAATTGAAGTTTTACCGATAAAAAAATACCCTAGTAGTAGGAAGTAGGAAGTCGCCAAAGTTGCCATAATTTTGAGGAAAAATCATGGATAATAATGGATGGATAAATATCCATCAAAGATAAGCCGGCGTTGAGCAAAATCGCTTGCCATGGGAAACAATGAACGCGGGAAACGACCGCTATCATAGCTCTGTTTCTCTCTCTCTCTCTCTCTCTCTCTCTCTCTCTCTCTCTCTCTCTTTCTCCCTCTTGGGAGAATTGCCAATGATCATTAGCAACGAAGCTTTGATGCGAAATGCGGAAGAACCTTTTGGGAGATATATTGCAAATAGCAGGACGATGAACAATTTAAACTCACGTCATTAAAAGCTAGAATAAATTTGCCTTAATGATAATGAACGACTCGGAAAAATATTTACACGAATTGCACACAATCACGCAACTCAAAAATTACTGTAACAATCATTTTTTTCTGTAAGGCTCAATTCGTTTAGATATTCTTTCAGAGATTCTTGAATAGTAACAAATCTCGAACAATATTCGCCTGATTGGATTTTTATTATTAAGGGGGGAAAGTCATGGAAATGTAATTTTTTTCAAGACTTTTTTATAAAGAAATGGAATAGTTTATTGAATTAACATAAAGCATTTCTCAAAATATACGATGTAAGGTATATTGACAAATTTTTTTAGACTAAAATATTTCAAAATGGCGGCGCCACAGCTGCTGGAAGCAGATTTGCGCCGTGCAGTCTACAGGTCTCAAACCTCAAGTAAAATTAAAAAAATCAAATTTTTATTATTAAAATACGTTAATACGCTTTGCATGACGAAGAGCAAACAAATTAAAAATGTAGGATCATTTTGAAAAAAAATCACTTATTTTACGTATACGTTTACACGACTTTCCCCCCATAAGCGCAGAATTCTCGCTGTCAAATGAATTCATCACAATTGCGAAATTGAACATCATTTTTATATCTATTTCACACAAGTCCGTTTTATATACTATTTTTTGTATCATTTGAAGTTAATATCAAAAATAACTCTACACAATTACAAAACGTTCAATTTCACTTTACCTGTCAGTTTTGACGTATCTCATCGTGTAATGTCAATTACACAATTCGATCAACCGAAACACGCACTCGGTGTGCATGTCTCGACTAAAGTCGTTTCTTCGTCGCAGTAAACGTAATTTAATAATGACGCGGATAAAAAAAATTACAACACGAAATTTTCTTTCAATTTAATATCCTCGGTAGGAGATTTTTATTATCCTTCACTAAAGAGAGAGAAAGGGAGGGGGGGGGGGAGAGGTTCATATGCTGAGACTCCATTGGATGATTGCAGTGCGGAGAAAAGAATAAGACAAGTCTCGCGGTCTCTGGACTCACACGAGTCCCAGGTTTTTATAAGCATGTACATTATTGCGGATATATGTATTCGAGATTCGAGTTATTATATTCGAATATATAAGTATATACAGAAGAGTGGGGAGATTTGAGAACCAGCGAGAGGCTTGCGGCTGGTTCGAGAGTCGAAATCGAAATTTTTTCAGTACGTTATTCTTCGTGTAAGCATTGAGGGTTATAATCATGCACCGGTGCTTGGCCCATAAGACACAGAAGAAGAAAAAAACGAGCGAGGGACCGAGAGGAAGAAAGAAAACTGACTGAGAAGTGTGCGATATACATGTCGACGAAGATTCGCCAACTTGGAACCGGGAGGGCAATAAAGCACCACCGTTATATTTCTCACATGAAATAAGAATGTATGACGAAACGGCTTTATGCATGACGCTCTCGGTTATTTTATTGTTATATTTTTCTTTTTCAATAGCTTTTTTACATAATTTATTTCCATGCTGCACGAGCGGTCCATAAATTCGCAAATAACCTCGTAAAATTTGCCCTCTTGTTTCGGCAAGGGTTCTTCCTTCACTCCTCATAATTTCAATTTTTTATTTCTATTTAATAGGGCAGTTAAACTAATAGTTAGATAATAAAATATTCAGCTGTAGATGTTCTTCGACAATCGTTCCCGAAAATAGTATGAAATGTACGAGCTCTTCGAGTCTTTCGGAGGTGAACTAGACCAGGGACATCGACAAATTTTTATTTTTCTTGCTTCGTACTCGATCTCGCGAAAAACCAATTCGTGCGGAGTAAATCGAGGGACGAAACCATGAAGAATTTCCGGTATGTCTTATAATCGCCGATACGCACTAAGAACCAGGGCCATGAAAATCGAGAATTGATCGAATTTCGTTACTGAATAAAAATAAAACAAAATGGTTCACGTAAAAAAATGCACTGTCAACAAAAAATGTTCAGATGTTTAGCCAGAATCTTCACATTTTCGCTATTTTTACGCCGATGGTAATTCAAAGTATAAAATAACTGATTTCCTGTAGAAAAAAAATGGTTAACGAAAAGAATAATGTTTCAAGTATTTTTTTTATACATCTAAAAAAAAAAACGGTTAAATTTCGATTCGTGCGGATCAAAAAGAAATTGAGGAACGTAGGACAGAGAAATGTATAGAGAGCAGTTCGTGTCCCTGTGATATATTTCGCCACGCTTTACAGTCAATCAGCTCCTGATATGGCTCATCCATCTGAGGAGGGAGGGGGGGGGGGAGAGAGAGAAGGGGAGAGAGAGAGAGAGAGAGAATTCAGTATGAAAGCTCGTCTCATCGTGCAGCGAAAAATCGAAAGAGAAGATATTCGCTAATGGGAGATAGAAGTTGAACGAGCTACTGCGATAGAATAGATGCGATTACCGTCTATATTATTTCTCATAAGTACACGCTTGATTATGGCAATTTATCAATCAAAGCTTACTAAGAAGGTTGGAATAAAATTGTGGAGTACCAAAAATGCCATCGTTCCCCATAATGCTGCAAAAAAAGTAAATACAAAACGGATTAATAATTTAATATTCTACCAGGAAGACAAGCAAGACTAGAAATCCAGGACTCATTTCTCATCGAGTTGGTATCGATAATGACTAAAATTCTAAAAGAAAGACTGGTGGACTTTGTAACACGGATAAGCAATCGTTCATATTTAATAATATTTCTTCTAATCCTCATCAATCTCAACATTCGATGTAAATTTATGAATAAATAAATAAAATTATTTGCGATTTTTATCATTTTTTTCAATTCATACCTTTAAGGGAACTTTCAAACTCTCTCTCTCTCTCTCTCTCTAATTAAACATAAAAAAAATTCTTTTTCCGCAAGACATGACAAAAAGCTTAAGGTGGTTACTTTTAAACGAAACAATAACTTTCGCGTCTCGGAGACTCCTATCAACGCGGTTTGAGCTGTTGTCTCGATTGATAACGTCAGGGTGGTATAAATGTACGAATTGCCACGCCTTTTCATTCGCATCCGTGTAAATTACAGTTGGATACCAGGGCGTGCAAAGGGAAACCGATAAAATGACCTAGGGCGACGCCTGACCTTTCTTAAATTACAACTGTTTCGAGGACCATAAATAAACATGGTGTATATCAATATGAATCAGGATTTTACCTTCAAATAAATTGGGCATGAAAACTACATACTTTTATTATTACATTAACTTGTTTATCATTATTATTTTTAATTTTATCAATTCTTATAAAAAAAAAATTCAATAAACCATAAATATTTAATAATTGATTAAACTATTGTCCAATCAATTTAAATGGCAAATCCATAACACTTATTTAAAGAAAAACACACATTTCGCAGTATAATTCAAGCAAATTATTCCCATTGTAAAAACGTACAAAAATGACGAAACCCAAACTTCGTGTAAAATTGAATGAATCTCTTGCAAATCATTAAGCTCCATTAACGTCTTCCTAAAATGTTTATCTCTCAAATTTATGATAATTTTTTTCGCATCATATACAAATCACTGTAATCGCATTTCGGAGCAAGAAAGAGATAAGTATCTATCCAAGGGTTAAATTACCAGACAATTTTACCACCCACATCTCCATTTTAAACATATACACACTAATATATTACAGCGAAGTACCAATGATCGTGCATCAATGAACTATTTACACGAAGTATATTATTGTATAGTACAATATATATATAACCATCATAAAAAAATACATTATGACGACGAGGCGGATCGCTATTGAAATGAAAATTAAAACGTGTGCCATGTAAATGCCCCGAGCTCTCTTAACCCTCTCCGAAAAGCGTAGGTTCTCGAGTCCGCGATCAGGACGAAGAGAATGAAACAGGAAGCTTTTGCATTGCGTTGGCCTCTTTCAAAAAGACCGGTCGTCTTCCGATGCACACGGGATCTTGGGAGGATTATAACCTATAGCGTATTATAAATGCAACGCATCGCGCACATGAATCTCATTAATCTATCTCTTTCTTTCTTCTTCCTTTCTCTTTCAATCCTCTCCTTCGAAACTCGTCTCTTTTTCCCGTATCGCAGCATCCCGATCCCCATAAAGTATATTTTCATTTTTCATTTTGTTTTTTTATTTTACACATGTATACAAGAGATCGGCATCCGCCGGTAGATGGGCTCGTTGCCAAGGCGAGATTTTATGTAAGCCAGTGTGCCGGAGCCCCACACGAATTACCACGGGGAGCTTTATTTCGTACGGGTTTTCTTTCCGGTGTAATGGAGGCCCGAATGTGTACCACTTTACGCAAGCCCACCCGTGAATAAAATTCTTCAAATGTTGTTGCAGCATTTACATTGAAGAGAATAATGAGATCTTGAAGATGAGGTTGAAAAAAAAAATTGTATATAGTGTTGTTTGTAGTGTAATTGTAGTGCAATGTACAAATGTTTTTGGAGAATGTGTACCTGGATTATTTGGAAATTTAAAAAGATCCCATGGTCTAAAATGACTTCGAAATCGGCGAAATGGCCGATATTATTGTTCTAAAGCAAGCATAGTTAGATCACTTTTAGAAATCCTTAAGGCATTGCTCATTACATGATAATAGTAAAAGAAAGGACTTTTTTTTCTCCCAACTTAGAGTTATATATACGATAATTGCCAAGCCTGACGAAGCCAAATGCGTTTTTCTCTGGAGATATTGAATCGACCAGACACTTAGCACTGTTCATAAACATTTTTTTGTCTTCTTCAATCTTAAATCAATTTATTTCGGGCTTGGTACTGCGAGGCTAGACAGTCTCGAATATTGAGGGTCAAATGATTGCTGAGAAAGAGGCCTCCGAGTATATAAAATATAAAATCGACCAACGGATATCATCGAGAGCTCGTAAATAAAACCAAGCAGCAATGATCACGAAGAACACAACAGTGGGATGGCGAAAAAAGAATAAAAATGGCTGCTCGTGAAAACGTCGCGGCTCACTTCTTCCTCGATCGACTTCCGTGTAGCACAAATATTTTTTTTCCACCACCGAGTCACTCGAGAAATCGTTGTTTAGTTTTTATACTTCCTCGCAGAAAAAGCAATATCTGTTTAAATGAGAAAATATTTTTATTTTTTGATTAAATCGAATCTGTATTTTCTCTGGAGAAATTAGAGTCTCGTGAAAAATTGTTTCGGCATTCCTAATTTTGATGTGACGTTAATGAATGCTTCAAATAATTATAACGTTACTAAGTTCGTTTATTTTATATCGCAAATAAAAATATAAAATATTTTCATCCATAATTCCATATTAAATTAATCTTTATCGTAGAAATAACGATAATCGATGTTAATTTCTATGTTAAGTAACGTATGTAGTTTCCTGAGTAAGAAAATAATTTCTCTAAGTGTTGTTACTTGTAAAAAAAAATACCAGGGCGTTGACAGGAACTCCAGTGTACCTGAGTCGCATAAATTAGCACCGATATAACGGGGTCTATCGTCGTCTATAATCTTCAATGCCCCTACTCTTTATCCCTGAGTTTCAAGCTACTCGATGCGATCGTATGAGTTATTTTTTTAAGAATGTACTGAAAAAATATGTGGGATCAAGTTTAAAACATAATGCCAATTCAAAACTGTTGCCTCAATTTTTTATGAATTGTTTTGTATTCATTCTTCACGAATTAATTTGAGTATTATTATTTTGCCAATGATTTCTTTATCATTATTATTTTTCGAATTAATATTATTAGTCATGAAAATAAATAAAGTCTTAATTCGTCTGGTTATTTTTCGAAAAACGATATTTCATATTCTTTTCATTCTAATCTTCTTAATTCGGTACTCGTTACTCATGACCATACAGTCAGTGAATCGTTAATAAGCTACTGCTGTACTTTGACCCGAGTTCAAATATATTACGCGACGATTTTTATTTGTTCAAGGATTGCGAGAGTCTTAATCTCGACCTTAAATGGATATACATGTATAGATAGATTTAAAGCGAGTGGAAATTAATCGACGCTTCGTTTGCATTGAGTTATGGTGGACCCAAAGTGTGGCGTGCTCGACCGTGTCGACCTGGTTCCTCGATCGTCTGACCGTGGATGCCGATCTAAAAATCGATTAGATTCGGTCACGATCGTGCTTTTATACACGAGAAAAACGAATAGAGGCTGCTGTATGGCAGTGTCAAGTCTTTTGTTGGGCTATGACTGTTAATATATCGTATTTAGAACGATTTCGGAGGTTATAGCACAAAAGACATCCGCTTTAGTCAATTTGAAAATCGTTATAACCTACAAATTGCCACAAACTTATTATTCGATCACTGATAATTGATTTGAAAGTAATTTTAATTTGAAATCCAATTCGTAGGCACTCCACACTAAAAAAAAACATTAAAGTATTGCCAATTACGCGACGGGGTTGGACGAATTTCGTTGCGCCAATAGTTATATTACGTTTAGTTAATCACCCAGTTGTGGATCCATTGAAAGTCATATCGTTGAGACAACTACGCCATGATTTTGCCGTTAAATTTTAAGATATTTGAGTTGAGTGTATTTCATGTGATACAACCGCAACAAACAGTTATATTTAAAAAAAAAAAAAAATCGGAGACACAGAATCGGTTGAATTTGAAAGAATCACACGGAAGTTGAGTTGTATACGGTTTGTCCGTGACTTGATAAAATAATAGCATCGAATAAACTTCTCTGCGAGAATTGAATTCAATGACACCATAGATTAATGGAATATAATTTGTGATTAAGCTAATTACCTAGTAGTAATTTGGATGAAATCTTTTGTTACTATTCAAACAAATAAACCTTTTGCTAAAGTTACTAAAATTTCGTTGCGCAAATAATAAGTTTTGTTTAACATGAATTATATATATTGTAATCAGACAGTCTTATTCCCTGGCTGGATTTCTGGTGTGGTAGAAATCCGCTGGAGGGCCACAGGCGGAGCGCTCTCACGTAAGTGTCACACCGCCCGTATGCCCATAAGGCTCCGACATCGAATCGTTAAATATCGATCAGTCCGACCGATGGTCGTCGAGAAAGCCCAGACCCTTGTTTTATGAGGTAAACAGGTTAAGGCTCCTTATCGTACAATTAAAGTATGTTGTTACAAAAAGGTTTGGCCACCTAATTATGTCAGGATAGGCGCTTTTACGAGAGAGTAAAAAATTGATTGCATTTACTATTGAAAGTTGCAAAATATAAAATCAAAAGTATCAAATAAACAATATTCCAAAATATATATATAAAAATTTTTTTTTTAATATTTCTTACAGTCATTTCAAAATCATAATTGTTCGGTACAATCACTATACGTTTTAATTACACAATGCAATTCATTGAATCCAAACATGATTGATACAATTGATTGAAATACTTTTCCCCATTTCCCGAACGATGCGATGATACTATTTCAAATATTTATTGAATTTCGTTCAAAAAATGTTTTGGTTCTATTGAATATTTAAAGTTTTACCTCAAATTGCGGGCGTAATTAGCTCAACAAAATACCTTCAACTACTCGCGGAGGTTGCGTCAACTACACCATTGGTTTCACCGTATCCAACCTCAGGACGTAGTTGAGCCATCTACGTCTCCGTTCTCAACACTATGCCTTTTTTCAGTATACACGTCAAAGTTAAGCAGTTTTGGTAGCAGAATAATTAGAATTTTATTTATATTTTATTAAAAGATAAATAAAATTCTAATTCTTCTGTTGAAGATTTCAGTCAAAAATATCTCTGAGATTTTATCACTATCAATAAATTTATTAAATTCTTGTTTGTGGTAATTTAAATGTTTACTATAATTATCCAAAATTATTTTTAGATGAAAAACTGCACTGGGGGAAAAATACACTATGAGAAAAAGCAATAGAGTATCAATTGTAGACGAATAATTGTTATAATCCACAGAAAAGCATCAGTTAAATGTTTCCAGTTCTCTCTGAGTTTTTGTAAATGAAACTGGTCTGCTTGCAATAAATTAAAGAATCGAGAATATTTGAGAAATGAATTTCTGTACAGATCGTGAGAATATTTTGTGTACCAACGAACTCAAAGGTACGTGCAACCATATATACATAAGATATTCTCAAGGCTGCGAAATTATACGGACAGCATGTGCAGCAGCGTTCTTCGGAATATTCTGCAAAGGATAGTACCAAGACACGGATGTTACGCGAATCATAAACAAAGAGGGCAGAAATATATATGCACGTGCGATATGTAAACGTATTACTGCATGCAATACCTTTGGTACATCCAAGATCTTTGCATATGTGTTAAAAGTACACTTTCGATATTAGTATACAGGACTATTCAAAACAAATTATCCAAACGAACTTGAATGATTTGTGATAATAAAAAAACAGCTAAGAAACAAAAACGATGGATCGTCATATTTTCAATGAATAATACTTTCCACCGCCTTTAGCTGTTAGCCAAATGAATATTGTAAATAGACTCAATATGAAAATTAACAAGTAAATGTCTTTAAGGTAATATGACTGCTTCACACTACTCAAATGTGTGCTAAATTTTCAAAATACATTTATGTAAAGTTCAATGCACTAATTAAATTAATTGAAAGTTGATGTATATTATAGCATGTCTTATTAACCTAAAAAAATTTAATAACGATGGATTTGTGAAATCATCAACTGATAACTGCAAAATTACATGATGTCATATTTTCATCGAGATTTTTCAAAGAATAATTCGTATTTTTCAGTCGATTTTGATGCACCACGTCTTATTTTGTTCCTCAAGAGATCCTCTATACGAATCCACCGCGTAAGTTCTTTTTTCTAAACTTGTTAATATGAAAATTACAGCAATTGGTTTACGAACATTTTTTTTAGTCTTGGCCATTGGCTGTAACAGTAAAACGATGAAACTCAGAAAAAAATTCACATGGTGAATTCGTAGAGGATCTCTTGAGGAACAAAATAAGATGTGGTGCATCAAAATTGGTTGAAAAATACGGATTATTCTTGGAAAAATCTCGATGAAAAAAATGATACCGTGGAATTTTGCATTTATCAGTTGAAGGTTTTGCAAATCTATTGTTATTAACATTTTTTTAGATTAATAAGATATGCTGTAATACAAATCAATCGTCAATTCATTTAATTAATATATTAAACTTTGTATAAATGTATTTTGAAAATTGAGCACTCATCAGACTAGTCTGCATCAGTTATTTTACCTTACGTGACAGAAATTCATATTTTTCCAAGTGTTGCATCATTGTTCCTCAGTTTCCGCTATAAATAAAAATACTGTAGCTGAAACTTAACAATTGATAAGGCTAAATGTTTGATTTTTTTTTTGAATCTGACTGTATATGAAATTTGACGATGAACAAGAAATAAAGATAGAGGTGAACGCGTTGTGTGCTGGTATTACTAGCGTTAAGTGCCTCATAAAATCGTCCCCGCGAGTTGCAAGTTGAAAAGCCGAGTGTGCGGGGAGATAAGTCAAGCAAAAAGGACCGGGCAATCGGTGTGCCCGACTGAATTTATAATACCGCACGATATGCTTGTAAGTCTATAAGTTTTCCTTTGCAGCGCTTTCGTATGACTTGCCTCTTGCATTTATATGCTTCTTTTCTTTTTCTTTCGATACGGGACCCTCGAGCAGTTTTGCAAACATCGTAATGTACGCACGTGTATGTATAAATATATGTTCAATGCTGATTTTTCAACTAGAAGCCTATAGTGCACTTCTGTGACTCATTTCACAGTGCTCGTGCTATTAAATTCCTATTAGATTTGTCGATACAAATTTTCTCGCATTCCCCAGAGATATGGAATTCTTAAATAAAAGTCATAAAATTATACCTCAGAATTGCAGTAGTTGAATTTTTCTTCCGTTATATTCAACGAAAATTCTAACCAGCTTTGTTTAGGAAAAAGGTAAATAATATTTGACTTAATTTAATTTCGGAAGATCAATCACTTTTAATGTTTGGTTGATATAAATTTGTTATCCCTCGATAAATGTGGCGATGCCGTTGTCAATTTGATCGAAATAAGATGATAGTTGACAAAAGACTAAATTTTCAAAAGAATTTGTTACTTAATCGTTACCAAAATGATCATTTGAATTAATAACTTAACGTTTCACTCTACTAAACTTTCTCACTTCTCGAAGGAGAGGTTTAAATATTAATAAAAAGAGAAAACTTCTTCATACTGCGTATTCATTCTTTTTATGTTCCTCATAAACTCCTCCAAAATTAGGCGAAAGTTTGTCATTAGCAATTAAAACTAGTAATAAGAAGTTAATTGGATTAATAAACTTTTGGATTGAGTCAGCGAAGAAGTAGCTACAAAATGCTAAGTGATTTCTCGCTGCACAATATCGAACACTTTTATAATCCAACGAGTCATTAATCCGAATGAGATGAGCATTCATTAGCATAACAGCCCGAAACACACGAGTTATTTTTTTTCATCGTTCAGGTTAACAATACATTAAAAAAAGCCCAAAGAATTGTACGAGTTGTTAAAGAGCCCGGAAAGTTTTATTTTAGATTATCACCTGTGTATACACACACGTGCATGAAAAAACGTGTCGGTGTGAAATTACGAAGAAGATACAATTATATTTTGACGTAGTATGCGTGTCAGAACACTCGGCAGTTTCGCTCTGACGATGAAACGCGTCTCGTACCAGAAAATAAAATAAAAATAATTGTAATTAGAAGAGCATGTGAGTTTGGAAGCATATATATGTTCTCTCGCGCGTCAGCAGAGTTGCTAAAACATTCTTTATACATAGACATTCATTCGTATTCCTCAAAACCTTCAATTATAAAAATATGAAATCGTTATCATACATAAAATCTAATTACGACGAAATTCTATAACCCAATAGTTTCGTAAAAAAAAAACGTGTCACCTATTTTTTTCTAAATAAAATATTAATTTGAGTTGAACTTAGAAATTACTCACAATTGTCAAACTGATGAAAGAAATAACATCGACGTAGAATAAATTCACCAATTCAGAAAGAAAAATAAGAAAATAATGATCTTCAATTTAAGTTAGATCGTCGACCGACGTCTATATTTCGAGAAGAGCTAATTAATACTGTACAAGATCCTCTTCCGGATACCGGAATAACGGAATTGCGTTCAATTAATATTATTTCCATACAAAAATCGACTTTTCCTCGTTCTTTTTCTTACTGCTTCGATCTAAACTCTTGATAATCTTAGAATTTTCTGTGTATCTGAATAAGGAAAAGACTGTAATTAATGAAAAAAATTCGATCAATCTTTACAATTTTTGTATTAAATTCTGTTATCAAATCGTTTAATGAATAATTCAGAGGTGCGAAAAATATGAAGAAAAAAACATCACAAATATAATGAGAAAAAAATGCAAATATAGATATAATGATATATAATATTTATATATATAGACATGAGGAGTCCAGCGAGTAGTTCTATAAAATAAACGAGCACGCGTCTTTTCATCGCAGTCACCTAACGCCAACACCAATTCTTGTGCACAAGATACCACTTAATTTCTTAATATCTCGTTAAAGAGCGTTTTATTATTCGTGATTTCTTAATTGGAGTATCCGAGGAGAGATTATTATAAATTATGCACCAACACTTGTAATCAACGAGCTAGTGAGACTTTCCGTATACCGAGACGCCCTACGTTCTATTCGCAATGCATGAAAGCCATTTTATGGTTCATAGCAAGGTGTGAATACACAAAAGTAATGCAACATATAAAGTTAAGAAAAAATCACACTGCTAAATGATTTTTTTAATTTTAAATTTAATTTTTTCCCTATATTGTTATCAATTTTTTAACTTCTGGTCAATTTCATCATTTGAAATTTTATATTCGTTTGAATATATTGAATTAGTTGCAGGGCACACATCACTCGCACTGTTAACACGCGGTCTTTTTTCACACGGAAAAAAATGAATTGTAGTTTTTACTAAGATTTTTATGAACCTTTACAGTTTTGCACATTAGTAGTGCCTTCCGGACGCATAAATATTAATTTTTCATGAAATTTTAAACAAAACATGCAAGTTCCTGTGGCGGAAAATACTAATACCATAAATAAAACATCGCATGCACTTCAAACGAATTTTTACAATGTCGAACAGTAAAAAGTACACACTACATTCACCCCGTTTTTACAGTGTGAACCGTAAAAAGTACACACTACATTCACCCCGTTTTTACAGTGTGAACCGCAAAAAGTACACGAAATAATAAACTGAACTTATCCGTATCAGAATTACCCAAACATAAGCATATAATTGTTTAAAGCAAATAAAATTTTAAAAACTTCTTCAATTATAAATGCATTTTTAATCATTGTTGATCATACTTTCTTATACCCATCACTCCCGACATAAATTTCTACAGAAAAATGTTTCTACCTACACTGGAATTCGATCTGACCTACCTACCTATCTACGACTTAACGCGCACAGACGCTACCTATTACACCACTATCTACTTGATCATTAATAATAAAAAAAATGATACATACAAAACCAATCCGAAATATAATCGGTAACATCAATGAATAATCTATGAGACAAGTTTTTTGAAAGCAAGAAAAATTTGAAATAGAGCAAATATCGAATTTTCATATATTACAATGTATCATATCCGTAACGCTTCCGTCAAGTTCAAAATTCGTCCCCTATTGTTTGAGCTATAACAAGCAAATACAGTAACAGTCTTTAATAAGTGTTTCACCTTGAAATTTCCTAGCTCACGTGCTTGGAGAAATTACAGTGTACACTGTAAAAATTAAGAGTAACATAGCAAATTTTGCAGTACATTTTTGAATTTTTACTGGGCACACAGCAATTTCTAATTTATATCGACGGTAATTTTCTCTATTGGAAGTACACAATTTTGATATTTTCTAATTAAAATTTTTCACATATGCAAATTAACATTTTTTACAATTTTCAATAACAGTAAATAGTATTGGTTCACAATTTATTTTTCTATAAGTTTTACATTTCATACGCAGTGGGATTCCTCGTTTTTATTTGTAATTTTTGCTATGTCATTTTTTTTCTGTGGACATTTTGGTTTTTACAGCTTAGATCAGCATTAATAATTGATCAGAAAGTAAAAAACACATTAAATCCATTATTTTGTAATGGACCACACTGTAAAACGACTAATTTACGGTTTTCAACTGTATATTTTGTTTTAGTATCAGTAATTTTTAAATATTGACCATTAATTTTTGCAGAACATTTTTTTCCGTGCAGGTTAGAATTCGTTTCCAGAAAAAACTCAACACCACAATACTACACATAATTAAATTCAAGATTCACACTTGCACACTTAAAAAACATTTAATTTCCAATTGTTGAAACTATAGATACCCATTTCAATAGATTAAATAAATGAACAAAGTACGAAAGCAAGAGTATGCCTCAAATAGATACAGACATGCGTAGTCTGAAATTTTGAGGTTAGAGATACACGCTTCAATGTTGGAGCAATAGTCTGGCGGTCATAAGGCAGGCCTTAGTAGATCCTCAAAGAGCAACGCCGGTAGAGCATTTTGAAACTGAGCCCTACGACGACCTGATTCAGGGGAGGCTAAATAGAGCCCCATTAACGCATGTCTGATTAGGACCGCTTAAGGCTAGTCTGATATTTCAATCATTGAGAAAGGCCTAATTACGACCGGATCAGGCACTCCATAATGAGGCTGCCCTAACCCTAGCAAATTTCCAGGCGGAATGGTATTCGATGTTATTTTTTGGTTTAAAAAAACGTAAACTGATGCCTACATTTGTCGCTGTTTCAATTCGACTATTTTACGATATGGGACTCTTAGTGGAACGCCATATGGATATACGGGAGATCCGATACTCTCGTTGTATCATCGGATCAACGGACACTCGAGACTTTAGGGGGATCCTCTTTCTCATTATCCTCTCTCTTGTCTCTTTGGAGCTCGGTACTCTTAAGTTTTCGAGAGCAGTAGTAAAAAAATTCTTCTTTGGCTCGACGTCAGGTGGCACTCTGACGTCGAGTCGGAAGATTCTTAAGAGGCGATTACCAACTGCAATATCCGATGCACAAAAGCATCTCAACGTGTATTTTTCAATTAACAAATCCATGGTAATATGAAGTAGGGAAAGCGAGTTTGTCTTGGCAAGACAATCAAGAAAGAGAAAGAGAGTAAAAAAGGTTTTATAAACTGATCATGATTGGGTGACTAGTGTTTTAGTTTCTACACGAGTTTCCCGATTTTTTTCGATCAATCGAAGGAAATAAATATAATGGAGGACAATTGTCAAGGCGTGAAGGTTTCCATAATGTTAAAAAAAGTAAACGAAAGAATCAAGGAAGTGGGACCCATCTATTTTTTCCCATAAATGTCAAGTGAAGAAAAAGTAAGGGTAATACCGATAATCATTTCAATAGTAATAGAAAATTAAGCATACATAGATGTGTACCACTTTGGAAAAACCATGAATTTATAGTTTTACAACAAAATAATAACGAAAATTTATACTCTTATACAAAAATATTCATATTTCTTAAAATCCACATGTTGCAAGTGACTCGTTAATATTTTCGAAGTAATAATTCATGCATGTTACTATGAGATAATGATTTTTCGCAATAACGGCATTCTCGTAAATGCAATTTTTCAAAGCAGTTTTTTGTCATTAATAATAACGTTGGTAATTGTTGGTTTTTTCTCGTGCAATTTTTCAATTTCATTGCCTTCGGCCGAAACGATTAAAACGAATCGAGCAGCATGTGTTTCGTTAGTGGTATAAAAGCCTTAAGTATCGAGCTATAAACTCCGGGTCATTCAAGGGGTCATTATTGTCGCTGTAACAGTCTGATGTTGCGGTATTAAAACTACCGAAGAGAGCACATACATGAATGTAAATAGCACGGGGATCACAGCAGGTAGATGAAAGTTTTCCGCTTGTATATTTATACATATACACACGAGAATGTACATACATCCTCTGTGATGTCCGCTCTTTTGATGACGTCTTGAGATATTACAGTGGGCACTGGCAGGGCGAGATGTGCTTGTCACACTCTTCAAGAAAAGCGAAAGTATACAAGCCACGTTTAAACACGAATACACATGTATATATAAATATATGTTAACATAATTGGTTGTTACTTTATTTTCTTTCTCGTTTCTCTCCGCTCTCCCTCATTTTCATTTACGTTTCTCCTTGCTCTCTAATTTTCCTAATTTTTACTTCCTTAATGAGCCATTCTTCTCTTTCTCTATATTTTTGTTAAGGCATATAAGCAGAATTAAAAAAAAAAAATGTTGATAGTCCCATTTTTTCGTGGTAATCAAAACTCGCTAATTGAGTGATGACTGAAGTCACAGAAATCAATTTTGGTATACAATTGGGGCACACGTTTGTAAAAAGATTCGAGTCGAAAGTTAATTATTTGGAAGACACGTAGGATTTCACGGATTTTCCGGCCTTCGTCATTTCCTCGTATAAAAAATATTAAATGATCATTTCTAAATTGATTCCTGAGAATATAATGTCATAACACTTAAAAATAGAGTATAAAAATATTTGACATTGCGTTGAGCTACAACGAATTAAGAAAATTTCCATTTATTGGATTCAGTCGTTTTGTTGTTTTCCAAAGTCATTAGAAAGTTATTGTAGCCAAGAAAATTCACATAAAAATTTGTGTACGATTAAAATATGAAGTGAGAGCTTGAAAAGAGATGAGGAGAGAAACATTTTTGTACACACATCCAAGTTTCTCCTCAGAGAAATGAAAACTATTGTTATCCGAGATGTATAGGCAAAACTGACAGCTGTGGTTGAGCAAATCGAAAGTGAGATCGCGTAGCTAATAACAAAACGAATCGAAAAATCTCAGGCTTGATATAGAAGCTGTCTATACATTTATACGCGCTTAAGTAGCCTTAAGCGTGTATTAAACGTGTGTACGTAATGAGCAGTAATCGGTGAGACAAGAAACTAAATTATCGGAGAATATAATCGACATCAGAGATGCAGAAGCGAGCTAATAATCAGCGTGTCGGCATATTTTACACACTGATCGCTCTTGACGAGCGCACAATCACTTTGTTCCAGGGAAATAAGAGAGAAGGAGAAATAAAAAAGGACCTCTCTCTGTGCGTGAAATATAATCGCGTAACTCGCTTTCTAACGTGTGATATTTCAGAAGAGATTTTTGACCTCAGCGTTCGGGCCACCGCTAATCACTTCAAATTTCTTTCACACACCTGGTCCCCATTCTTGCACTCAACAGCAAACGTTTCTTCATGAATGCAGCTTCAATTTTTTGTCGACTTATTATTTTTTTTCTGTCAGCTTCTAAACTAACAAATGTTTGATTCAAATTCCTATTTACATCATTTGTATGGGTTTATCCTATTGAAAATGACGTACTTTCACCCAAACATAATTAATTAATACCGTTGCCGTTAACATTAACCATTTTTATTGAATAAATTGCCACAGAATCGGTTAAATAATTATTAGAGACCTGTTAAATTATACGATTTAATTCTAATTTTTCAATAATTGAAATATCAATAGAAATAATAAAAAAATTATTTGTTTTTCTTTTCTCGATTCATTTTTCAAGAAATTTTTGAAAAAAAAAAATTGATTTCTCCACCGATCGTTCAGATCCTCGAAATATGCGTTACAAAAAAATATCAAAAGTTTCTAAAAAAATCAGCATTCTGGACATTGCACAAAAATGAACTCGGCATTTTTTCTATTTGGAATTGAGCCTCAAAACCGTGCTCATTAGATTCGTATTTTCTACTTTTAGCGCAGTTTTCAAACTGATGATTGATTTTTATCAAATTTTCCATGCATATAAGCCTTTTTTTGTGTCGCTACGTCATAAACATTGTAACGTTCAATTCATCCGTGCGAAAACTGTTCTTTTTGCAACATTTTTTTAAAATAATGAGAATTAAAATGATTTTTAATTTTTTAAATTTGAGAATATGAGAATATGAGAATAACTTTAAAAAAATAAGAATATGCACGATTATTTGAACATAACATATATTTTTCGGTATGAAACAACAAGTCGATAATTGATGTGAGGATGTAAAAAAATATCTTGTTCTCGAGAACCAAGTACCGTCGTCGACATTTCGATAGTCAGGATATCGAGTTTGGTACAGCTCCTTAAACGTGACTCGTCGTACTCGAGAGGTCCATAAAATTTGAGGCAATAACTTGCGTACGTGTAATCACTCAGGCACACAAATCGTTTGAAAAAAAAAAAAAAACATTCGAGTTATTCGAAAAAAGAGAATTTCTGCACAGTGAGACACTTTGACCTCGAAAGTGTTTTTTGTTTCGGAGCTGTAAACTCCAAATTCGCCTTTTTCAACGATCCTATTAGTCTCGATATGCGATCTCGTGTGGTAAATCGATTTTACTAATTCGTTTTAGAAGCCTTATATTTGTTAATTGATTGAGAAAAAGATATTTGTTTCTTTATATGGCTTGTATTCGTAATGCGTCAATTTGTGGACGTGTTACACGCAATGATTTCTGAATTAACCCAAGCATATTTGCGAAGTACATAAGAATATGGATGTATTTGTGGGACGTAAGTAAAAGCACACGTGTGTGAAAAGAAGCGTTAAAAAAGGAGTGAAAAAACTCGAGTAGCACGACGCAGGCTTTATGAGTCTAATATCGATGGTTGCCACACAAAAAGTTTTGATAAACTAACTTTGAAACACAAATTTCAACTGTTTTTATCTTTTTGTTTCTTGGCAGAGATCGATTTACCGAAAAGAATACTATTGAAAAAATCAATAATGCTACTCTTTAAAATACTTCGAGTTTTTGCAAGAGAAAAATAAAACTCGCATAGACGAGCCAATGAAAAACATCAAATTTTCTATATTTAGCGCAAAATAAACACGCAAAAAATAAAACTCATACGTGAGTCAATGAAAAACATCAAATTTTCTATATTTAGCGCAAAATATGAATTGCTTATAATTCAATGTTAAATAAATCATTTTCGTACCCACTGAATGAAATTTTACTTCACAGTCGTTTATTGTTTCCATAACTATTATTTTTCGTGCATTTTTTTCTTCAACAAAGAATTTTCGCGAATCCTTTCCTTTTCTTTTTATTTATTTGTTATCCCAAATATCATGAAATTAATTCAAATTTTTTATTTATTTGTTATCCCAATTATCATGAAATTAATTCAAATTTTCTTTCAATAAAGACTGAAGAAATAAATTTGATTGGGCCTGGAATAGCCCATGTATGAATGTACTTGAAAGACTTGGAGATTACCCATTCTCTCTAATTGTCCGATCTCTCTTGCTCCCTCCCTCCCTCCCTTCCCCCTCCTCTCTCTCGCTCTCTCTCTCTCTTTCTCCTTGCAAATAATAATTATGAAAACCTTGTACTTGGCGAGGGATAAACACTGATTGCGCGTTACTCGCGCAACAAACCGCTTATTACCTGCAGTAAAACCCTTTCCGATATATCACTATCAAGGCGGCATTTACACGTGCGCATCGACGAGAGTGATTAGAAATCACACACGTATAGAAATATGACGACTCTGATATGATATTGCGAAATTCTCACGTACACCATTGAATATCTAATTTCCCGATACGTTAAGAATTAATTCAGCAACGAGTAATGGAACGTTGATTGCACGTAAATAAATATAAATATTTCTATATTTTTACAAATAAATGAAGTATGATGAATTAAATATAGGATACCGTTTGACTTTCGTTTTTTTTTTCGAATTTACCCACTTTTTTCAACTATCATTTATACCCACAATAAACAATCAACATTTTTTCATATCAGTAAAAGTATTTTCACGAACTTAGAAAAAAAAAACAACTGTCGAATTCTTTATATCAATTGTTTTCTAAAAAAAAATCGCCTGAAGAAATTTTCGTTGAATATAATCGTCGAAGCTGTCTAACGAAAAAACAATGAAGAAACTTCATTTTCTCTCATACTCTGTCTATGTATACACATGCAAAAATGATTATTAATATGTTTTCTGCATGTGGAAATGAAGTAGGGAAGAAAAAAAGATTATAATAATTGTTATAACAATTTGTTTTATAATAGAGAGTGGCAGGCGATCATAATTTTTTTTGTCTTAATTCCGGGGTATCAGTACGCTGTCGTGTCTTTTGATTAATGTGGCTACGTTTTATAGTACGAAATATATATTAATATATATATATGTATATATGATGAAGCACGAATGCTTTAGAGCGGAAAATCAAGTTCTAATGAAGAGCCAAGTCATAATGAATCTTTTGCTCATCTTTTCCTCGATGAAATCACAGAGTTAATCGGGACTTCCGTGTCGCTATATCACCATCAGCGCCGGATCGTATCAACGCCGGAAAAAAACAGAAATTAACAACAAAAAAAAAGACGACAAAACCATATGAAACGTCTCATAACCAGATTTTATTGAAGTAAAAATAAGAATGAAAAACACACTTCGTTATTCTCATCTCTGACGAATGTGAACACAATTACCCGATACTCGTTGAAATTTTTCGCCAGCGATTTATCTTCTCGCGTACGCTTTGAAGTTCTCGAGAATACGTAATAAACGTATGTACACGCGTATCGTACCTTGGATACATAATGTTTGCTGCACAATTGCACAGAACCATATGTACTACAACCCAACTATACGTCAAAGAGTGAGAAGTTCGAAACGGGAAATTCAATCGTCTGAGAGTCTGCCAACTTGATGAAATACAAAGTGTCCGAATTGTATATACACGAACTTTGATGTTCGAATCTAGAATAAAAAATTTACATATACAGCAGCGATTATAATAAACAAATATTATTCTTAGCATAATTATTTTCCTTCTAACAAAGGACAAAAGACACAAACATATGAAAATTTTACATAAAATTTCACATTTTATAAACAAATTTTATTTAAAAAACAAAGATTTTCTCAAATTTCCAAAATTGCGTTAAATCTCTGACATTCTCATGAAGCATTTGGATAAAAATAATTTTAAGCAATAAAATGACACGATTTTGTCTTAAACACTGAGTTGAAGAATCTCGATTTTCCTTAGACTTTCTTTTCTATCTTTTCATTTAATTTTTACATTTTAAATGATCGGAATTAAGGTCCGGACACCCTGTATATAAAAAGTGCATGGATGCGAGCTTGAAAGTGAGCTGAGAGGCTCTCATTGTCGACAATGGCTCGTCTGATGCGACTTCCTTGGAAAAAAAAAAAAAAAAAATTACCGGTAGTGAACGGTTCCGGCTATACCGGATGATGCATGCGAAAATTCTCTTCCCTATTCGCGTAAGAGCAATAAATCTCGTTAGAGGCCTCGTAAGATAGAGGTCTTGTAATCAGGGGCGAAAGATCGTTTCAACGCGAGCGTTAATCTTTGCGAGCATCAATTAATGCGATATCACACACGAGGTACATCCTTAATTCTCACTTCGTATTATTTATTATTTGCGAACGAATATTTGCCGTTTCAAAATAATTTTAATGGAAAAAAAATAAAAATATGAAAAATTAAGTTCAAAAAAATCAAATTAAATTCATTGAGAATAGAAGTACAAAACTATATGTGAGCCAAATAAATCCCTACTTCTCTAATTAATATTATAACTGCAAAAGTGTGTTTGTTGGTTTTTCTTTCTTTCACGCAGCAACCCTAGAAAAAATTTACAATCGGCTCAACATTGGCCAACAGTGGGTCACACTTGGCCTTTGTTGAGCCGATTGTAAATTTTTTCTAGGAAACGGAGCAACGGATCGACATGATTTTTTGCATAGAGATATTTTATGGGCCGGAGAGTGACATAGGCTACTTTTTTATCCCGAAAAAATGCACTGGATCATAATTCATAATATATCATAAGATCATAATCTGGATCATAATTCTGTAATTACCTCTTCATGCTAAAACGGCTCAACGGATTTTGATAAAATTTGGTATGAAGGTATCTTAGGTCTTGCAATAACAAATAGGATACTATTTATCCCAGAAAAATGCACGATTCCTGTGGGATAGATCTGGATCATAATTCTGTAATTACCTCTTCATCCTAAAACGGCTCAACGGATTTTGATAAAATTTGGTATGAAGGTATCTTAGGTCTTGCAATAACAAACAGGATACTTTTTATCCCGGAAAAATAGACGATTCCTGTGGGATAGATCTGGATCATAATTCTGTAATTATCTCATCATGCTAAAACGGATTTTGACGAAATTTGGTATGAAAGTGTCTTAGGTATTGGAATAACAAACAGGATACTTTTTATCCCGGAAAAATACACAATTCCTGTGGGATAATAATTATAACTAACTCTGTAATTGATAAACCGATCTCAATAAAATTTGGTTTATGGATTGGTTTAATGTTGAAATGACCCCTAGGGTGCTTTTTGTCCCGTGAAAATGCATAGTTCCAGTGAGATTCAAACTTAGCCCAAATTTGTAACGCCTGAACGAATTTTAATGAAATTCTGTGTTTGGGTGTGTTTGTGTACTATATTTATAGGTAGGTATGTATAAAATGATGACATCATACATGCTAAACATTAATAATAACATTAAGGGGCCAGTCTACTTTGAAAATTTCAAAAAATCGATTTTTTTTACTGTTTTCGAAAGTACATACATTCAGAATATTGTGTCAAAATTTTATGAAAATCCGAGCTCTCTAAGTATTTTTTTTTTTTTTACCTGAACGTCAGGACCTCATTTCGTCTACCTGAGCGTATAAACTTCAAACGCGTTTTTCTCGAAACAACGTTTTCAAAATCTAGCTCCATCGTATCTCTAAAACTAATAAACCGATTCTCTTGAAATTTGAACCACATATTGTAAACATGATTCGCAACAAGATAACCCTCGATGGTTTTAAAATTTTGATTTTTACTCTTTTTTTTGTGAAAAACTGCAAAAAAAACGCGTTTTTTTACTTTTCTCGTTTTTCATCTGCCATTTTTTTATTTTTTCATAAAACTTTATATCCGAGGGTCATTTTGTAGCTGATGTCATACTGAATCTAATGGACTTTGATTTTTTTGTTTCAGATAAGCCGTTGCCGAGTTCTGATGGAGCTACCTAGCCCACCTATTTTTGAGGCGTTACGTTAAACTATAGTTTTTGTACATAAAAATGAATTGAATTTTTTTTTAATGTATTTTCAGACTTTATTTATCAAGCCCAACAACTTTTATATTCATATCTTTTATAAAATCTTCAAAAAAAATCGCGAAAATAGCCTTTTTTTCGTGGCTCCAAAGTGGACTGGCCCCTTAATACTAAGCTCCGTAACGGTTATCGGATTTGGATGAAATTTGTTTTAACATGGATCAACACACATAAAACTTTTTTTATCCCGGAAACATGTACGTTTCCTGTGCACTATTCAGCAACTTATTATTATTACTTATTACACTTACTTAATACAATGGCCTAAGCTATAATAAGCCGCGAGCGAAGCCGCGGGTAAAAGTTAGTAATAAGTAAAAATAAAAATATCGTTTTCCGTTACTTTTTGTTCATTGAAAAAAAGAACGTCAACATTAAAATTCCAACAAAATTGTTGAGAATTAGAAAGTAATTATTGTGACGTACGTTTTTTCTCAGCTGAGAGACTTAAGAGAAATACAATTAAGCTTTCATCATTGACTCAACTTAATAGAGAAATGATTAATGAAGAATCTCACGAGTTCGCGCACGAGGCACAATTTTTGAAACGTATTATTGAAAAAATAAAATTTCCGATCAATTTTTTAGATGCCAATTATCGAATCGACCTATTTTTGAAAATTGTTGTGATTCCCATGAAAGTGACGGTGATGAGTAAATAATTACTTTGGCGTGGTTTTCGTACGAAAAGATTTGAGGCGTATGAACGTTCTCATCTATCGAAGTCAAGAGGCAAGTGATTAATGAAGAATTGAGCAGCGATTAGAGGTCGACGTAACAAGAGACGCAACTTTTATCTTCTACGGTTGCTTTTGAAAGTAGAAATAAATGAGCGAGCCGGGGAATAGGAGAAAAAATTCGAGAAATATTTCACTGATGAAAATGAGCTTAATAGTTTTTTCTTTCATTAGACAAGATTTTATTGAATTAAATTTAATAGGATTTTCATTCAATTTGTATTTTTTTTGTATTAAATTCAATTCGCTTTAACTACACGAAACTTGAGTATTTGTCCTTGGTGAATTATTAATTGAAAAAATATTGCAAAAATTACCCAACTTATTGATTAAAACTTTTTTTGTAAAAAATTTTTATATGCAGATCTCTAATTATTTTTTTCAATTTAAATATTCTAGTGTAATTAAAATAAATAACAATCCAGTAAAATTAACCTGTTCCCTTCGTTATTTTCCCTACCAGAAGCCATGGAATCTTTAGGGGATGGAAATTCAATCCCCAAGGGAACGAGATATCGAGAGTTATAATGGAGAAGGTGTAAAGCCACGTGTCGTCACAGCAGGGTTGTTGGATTTGGAGCGGCTTCCACTTTCCATCACGAATATCCTTGTCACCGTGTTGAAAAAAGGGGTTGGGTCGAAGGGTTGAATAACCATGGGGTTCAGATTCCATTGTGTTTTCTTTGTGATTCCATGTCACTAATATCACTGCAAGGTATACACAATAATCGATCGATCAATCTTTCGAGTAATCAAAACGTACTCAACGAAAAGAATAAGCAGAAATATGATTATTTTTCCTACAATGACCAATTGTTTTATTACAATTTTCCAGCGCTTGAAAAAAATAAATAAGACTCTGACCTTTTCTTTATTTATTTCGTACATGAATAAAAAAAAATATCTTTAATTACGTTTAAAAAGGAAAAAAATCAAGTTCGCCAATTTCATTTAATTTGTGCATTTATTTTTTTTAAATAATTCTTTCTTTTTCTGGGATAATGATGCTTCGTGATTGCGTACCATCGAGTGAGCTTCGAGTCGAGGTCGTGACAAGCGAACCAAGGAAATCTTCGTAGCAAAAAACAAATAAGAAAGAAGAGGAAAAAAAATGGAAGAAAAGAGAAGAAAATAATAAAAATTCAGTAAATAGGTGGTTCGTCGTCGAAATGACGAAATTGTTTCCTAAGAGTGGCTCGACGCGCAGCGTCGTAGTACTGTTGAGCCTCGTCGCGTTCGCCCGGACGTCGTCCTGAAGACAAGGACTCTTCGTTTACATTTTCCACAACCTCGGACACGCCGTTTACACTGCTATTCTCGCTTCTGTGATTAGACAAAGTTCCAGTGACGAAAGTTACTCTTGGTATAAAAAATTATACACAACCTTTGCCCCTTCCTCTTGGCAAAAATTAAGAAAAAAAAACAAAACAAAACAAAACAAAACCTCGTCCTCATATTTGTCCTCTTTTACGCTTTGGTTTTATCTCTTCCTAACGACGATTAACCCTACTCGTTAGTCACGCCAGTCAAAATATGTACGAACATCTTTCAAATTACTATAAAATAAAAAAACTGAAAAAAAAAAAACTACGACGTTAACAATTTCGTAAGTATTATTTTTATCCCAATTTTCCTTTCATTAAAAATAAAAGTTTCTTGTTATTTTTTGAAATACGAAATGATCATCGTGACCATTATTATTGTCCATTATTTCATAACATTCCTTTTTTTTTTAAGTTCCTAAATTCAAAAGGGTCAAAAATGAGAATGAGAACGACGATTAATACTGCATTTATCAGTCATCTCGTTTTATCCCATAATAATGCAGATATTTTTTTCATCTGTGAGCCCCAACTACTATCAAGTACAGAGTGAAAAAGTCTTTAAATTGGAATTAATTATGTCCCTAGTGTAACGATTCATCTTCACTATCATTATTATTAGGAATCATCACTTGCATTACGAATAATTACGTCGAATTATTCCCAATCTCATCCACAGAAATAACAAATATAAAAATCTTTAAAAAAAATTAAATAATTGAAGAAAGTTAACCGATTATATTATTCAATTATATGCGTCTGAATGGTCTAAAGCCAACAAAATCATAATGCTTGCCCTCCAAACAAAGAGAAGTAACGGGCTCAACGCAATACAAAAATACTCCCAAAGTAACGTTGCTCAAAATTCAGTCGAAGAATCATGAAATTTCAACGAAATTCTGAGTGTTAAAAATGAGATAAAAAAGATAAACATTCGAACGGGGAAAAAGGTGGAAAAATTATTACAAACAAACGGTAGAAAGGGTGAGAACGTGTGTCGAAGCAAGAGAAAGAGCAGACCAGGATCATCGTGTTTTATGACGAGAGAGCTTTCAGGTTGGACCGTTTGTCATGATCATCATGAGTACGAAAGTATATGGAGAGTCATCGAAAAGTGTAAATTTATGTACACACGTATATAAATGCAAAAAATGTAGATGCACACGCCCATGTATATAAATATATAAACATAGATTTATAAGGCGTGTGTAACGTGTGTCGTCCTGAACACGGTGGTCGCTTTTTAATACGGTACAAACAGGATCGACGAAGAGCGACCACCGAGAGACTCTTGCTTTCTAAAATAATAAGCGAAGGCTGCGCGAGCGTACTCGCGTGCATCGAACCGACGCGTGCCCAAGTACAATATTTTATATACATATACATGAATCATAGATACATATGTATAATTATAACATGTTAATACTTTTTGCAAGTACGTTCTCCAATTCAATGTATGACTAAGACAAAAAGTATGTACGTATGTATTTATTTTTAAAGTTATTTATTTGCAAAAATACGTATCAAAGAAATGGCTTCTTGAAGTAAAGTAATTAAAAAGAAATTTTAAACACCCTCATTGTGTACTCTGCCACATATTAAAGTCAGCAATTATTGTTATTATGTACATATGAATACGTGAGTTGGAGAAGCTTCGAGAATAAAATTCACTGAGCAATCAATTATCACACTAAGAAAAAAATGTTCTTGACCGAAATTAATTGTCGTATGGTATCGAAGTTTGCATCGTTGGAATCCAACGAAGAACATTTTTTTAATGAATTATTTTTTTCATTTTTGAAATCGTACTATTTTTCCCGCAGATTTAGTTTTTCGGTTCCGAAAAAGCTTGGCCAATTATTGTAGTCAAACACTGTAAATAAATTTTGTGCTCTGTTAAAGAAGAAAAAAGGAATTTCGTTGCAGCATTCCATCGATGTAAACTTCAACATCGTAATTTCGTTTCTTTCAACCAAAATATTCAGTTCGATACGGATAACAAAATATTTTTGAGATAAGACAAAATAATTTGTGAATGCTGAAACAAGTAATTGGCCGAACCAACAAAACTTCGACTCAGCCAAACAAATTAATGTTCATGCAACAAAATATCACTCAAATAAACCAATTCATTTGTTCATCCCAACGATTGCCGTTTGGTCGATTTGATCACTTAGATTCAAACAAATATTTCATTAAAGAAACTAAAAAGTATAAGCAAACGAATGGTACCAGTTGTTCGAACAAAATCATTTGACTTCGGTGATTTAGTTGATTCATCTATAAGAAATTTTCATGATTTAGTTGAATAAACTAAATTATTTGCCATTCAACAAGAAAAAAAATGGTTCGATCCACAATTTTCCGTCGAACAAAATCGGATTTAGTTCAATGAACAAATTTATTTTCCCAGTGCATCTGCTCGATACACAGGAATAAATGATGAATGAATGAAATAATAAAATTATAAAAGAAAAATTTTAATTACGGGATTAAAAGAAACACGGTCAAAAAAATTGTACGTCATTGTTGCCCTTGATTTGTTTGCTCATTCAAAAAATCAAATCAGTGAAAAATCAGTAGGAAACGTAAAAAAATAAATGTTTTATAATTATCTTAAGTTTCGTCATAAGGGTTTAGCGATTCTGCAATTGTATTGGACTTTCGCATGAGATCAACAATTTCAATTCTTCTTATCCTTGAGGAGGGGGAGCGAGAGACTGTATCAAAGCACTAGTGATTGCGTTACGAAGTGGCGTTATAAAGTATTTTTTAGAGCGAAATAAAAGTTTCAGATGAGAAACATCGTCAGTAGAAGTGAAGAAAAACGAAAGAAGATGACGAAGAGAAAAAAAAATGATTTTTCCTGTGAAGGAACTTGTCTGGCGTGAAACGAAGAATAATTGCAAAAGGTCGCTTCTGGATGATTCATCGAGTGAAGGAAACGAGTGAGAGGACCGAAGCAAGCAAGGAGCGGGAAAAAAAATCGACGATAAACGTGAGGCCCAAAGACGACTAAGTAAAACCTCACGTTGAAGAGAGGAAAATAAAGATGAACGTGAGGCTACACAAGATATGCAACGAGAAAGAATAGTCGGTTTAACGATGTGAGAGGCTGGCATAGAGACACAACGAGAGCTCAATCATGTTTCTCTTCGTGGTCCAGTATACCATACCATTTCACGAGAGAAGAAGATAAGAGTTAGCGGGGAATTGAAAAATCGAAATCCAATTCATTTTCCCCCACTGGAAAATCTGATTGATCATAATTCCTTTGTGATGAGAAAAATAGTGATAATCATTTTAATTTAATTTAATATTAATTCGAATTTTAATGCAAAATAATTAATAATCATCTCAAAGAAGTGCCTAAAAATATACGAATTAATTCTTCTTTACAATCATTTGTGTTTAAAGAGGAAATATTGCAACTTACTGACACTGACCCATCAAATTGTTTAGCGTCACGATCATAAACCACCGAGACGTTAAAAATTGATAATTCCCATATTATTTCGACTTTTACGTCACATTGAGAATAGCTAATAAATCCAAATAGGTTGCATGAGCTCGTAAAAAATTCCAAGTACTGACGGCCGTCACAATCATCTGCCTTTGTTTTATTACATTCATAATCTTCGCGACACTATTAATATTTATTAGTGAAAGTTTCTTTGACCAAAGTTGTTGTGTGTTTTGAACAAAGAGGTTGTCGTCGATTTCGACATCGATCATTTTTGTTATAAATATCCCTTTGTAACCGGAAGAAACCAAAAATAATCCTTTTCATTTCGATTTCAATGAACATAGTTGTCCCAAGATTTGGAACATGACGTCAATATTTTGCAATCCCTGCAGGCACAACGACAATGAATAACACTAAACAATCAACTCCTTTACAATTACCATACCAAAAATGATTCATGACATACTAAACATTAATAATAAAACCCCTCGTAAATAAAAATTCGTAATAATTGTATAAATAACCGTGGCATTTGGGGCAAACATACACGAAGATAAAAATATCACAAAAATTACCGTGCTACAAATTAGGCGCGAAAGAGTTTACTGGGCTAACTTATCGAAAAACAATTAAAAAATTCCAATCAGCATCGTAGTATTTGAAATGAGGCTATGAATTTTTATAAAAAGCCTGGAAATTTTTGTGATACGGCACAGTAAAATTTCGTAAACAGCACTGTAAAAAGTCTCATTAAAAAATAAAAGTTCCTTTTGCCGAAATTTCTTATAAATATTTTGAAACTTTTTTTTTCCGTGTATTAACTCCAAGAAAAATGTTTCAAGAAAAACTCGATGACAAAGTCAATAAATTTAATAAAAAAAAAGTTATCGCAAATTCAGACCAAATAATATGAGTACACTTTAAGTATTAACCCTAGAACCCCACAATCTATTTTTTCCAATGTAAATCCCACACTGGGGTAAATAATTATTACCCCAATATTCTCTTCAGTATAAAATGTTCCTCGTATGCGATAATAAGGTTTAATTATATACCATTCTCTTCGTTTTTTGGTTACGAAGAGAATGATATATGATAAAGTCCCATTCGGTAAATATTTAATGGTGAAAACTCTATAAAACCGAAGGAAAGGTTTTAAAAAATTGTTTCGGGAAGGAAATTTGATATTTTCGTGGGGTAACTAATTACTCTGTTGTGGGGTTCTGGGTTAATGGGCCTGTTTTTTATAGATCAAATTGAAAAATGATCAAAATGAATTATAAAACTGGTTGTAGCAAAAAAATGCAATTTTTGAAAATTAACAAAAGTTTATCTCAAACGCCACAGATTAAGTGTTCCCCAATACTTTATGACGCTGAAGTTTGCAACGTTGGAGTCTAACGAAATGAACGAAAAAATCATTTGTAATTCACGTATTTTTTATTTCGTGAATCATTGGTGTATATTGAAAAACTACAAATTGCAAATTAGGCAGGGAATAGCATTGGAGAATTACTGGAATTATTGGAGAGTTTTTTCAGATCATTTCGTTGGGCTCCAACGTTGCAAACTTCAGCTTCATAATACTTTGATAGTTTTTTGGTGCACGTTGTAATAAACAGGGTGATTTAGGCAAAAGACTGTGGCGCCATGATGGAGTGCATCCATACGTACACTAAAATCCATATCCTGTGCCAGGAGCAAAGCGTCACCGAGGCACGAACGAATAGAGAAAGACATACAGATATATGCATAGCGGATCGACACGATTTTATATATATCGGTAGGTCGGTTCTGTTGATGGGTTCCAGTGTTTTGAGGCAGAAGGAAAAGGTGGAGGACGAAGTAGAATTCATGGGCTCGTGATCACAAAATTCGATCCGGTGGCACGAATTTTCGGTGGCACACGAAGACACAGACTCGTTTGAATAACCGACACAACCAACGATCATGAACAATATTTACGGAGATAATTATTTGAAAATATACGATAAAGGATACGGTAACCTTATGCTCTAATTACGTTATTATTTTGTTTTACGTTTATGGGATTGTGGCAGGCCAGAACAGGCTGAACAGAGTTGAGAAAACGGTAGCAGCCACAAATATACGTTGTATAGGTTTATACACACGTGCATCTACTTGTATATGTATTGTGAGACGATAAATTTGTTAGTCACGAGAACTGGCGATCAGAGGTGATATACTCGGATCAGGATTACGTCGCAACAGGATTTATGTAAACTTGCGAAGTGTACAAAAGATGAATTTAATACTGAAATATAGTTGAACGATCCTGAATGATTTAAAGTAAGATAAATCATATTTAGTTTTTGTTAAACATTATTTATAACAAAGAAATGTCTGTAATATTATTTTCTTGTTAAAATAGTAATAAATTTTCGTCAAATTGAAAATTTTTAACATTAAATCAATTTTAACAAAACTCTAGCGGATCCGGCAACCCTCAGTGACCGAAATTTCGATCAAAAAATGGAATGGGTCGATCGAAAACGGTCGTTTACGGCCAATTAGTAACCGTAAATTTGGTCACTGTCGTTTGTCGGAACCGCTAGGGAATATATAATAAAATAATATTAATTCCGTAAATTCTTGTAAAATAACAACCTTCAAAATTTTACAGATTATTGACTAATGTTTCAACACAGATCATGTAATTATTATATTACCAATAAATATTAGGATAAAACAAACGAAGCTCAATGAATGACGTTGAGCTCAATAATCTTGAGCAGTAAAAAGTTTTTTTTTTTCAACCTTTTATAGATCAAGGTTGTAAATCCTGGTTGGGACTATCACTACGAGTTTTACAACATCGTACGCGATAGTTTCTCGTACCAACGCCCTCGCGAGATTCAAGAGAAAAAGAAAGAAAGGAGATTTACGAGAGAATTGGAGAATGAGAAAAATTATGTCGATCCTTAGTGCGGAGCACACCGTGAGTCAAACAGATAAAGATCTTTATGATTTTTTTAATTTTCTATTCTTTTTCATGAATAACCGTGCTCCATCGAGCTTTAAATCAATCACATGTATATCAACTTCGTGATCATGTTAAATGGATTAACTTAATTAGTTACGATTTGTAATTAGTTGAGTATTGAGTGCATAGGTGAAATGAGTTTAGATGTTTTATAGAATTGTTTCATTCTCTTATTTACATATATGTATAAAAAAAATAAAAATATTTTTACGAAACAATGGAATTATTGATTTATGTTAAAACAGATTTATCGGTCTCTTTGTTTCGTTTGTTCTCTGTTGTTTATGTATCTTTCTCTCTCTCTCTCTCTCTCTCTCTCTCTCTCTCTCTCTCTCTCTCTCTCTCTATTTCTTTCACAAAACGATTGCATCGTATGTAATGTGACCGAAGTATTTTTCAATTTCCCACTATGAATATCACACATTGCATTATTTATTTACATAAGCGTAAGTTTCCCGGATATGCTTTTTTAAAAAACGTCTAAAGTAAACTCGTCAAAGACATACTAGAACAGTACTGCAACCCAGTAAAATTCCCACAAGCGATATAATTTATGGCACTTAACGAGTGGAATTTCTTTCATAAGACTAATAATAATTCCCTGGATGACTCAATCCCATATTTGGGCAATGTTCGAGTGAAAACATCAAGAATTTTTAATTAATCACATAAATATTTTTCTCTTTCAAATCAAGTAATATATATGTATATATATGTATATGTATATATTTACAGTTTGGTTAAGTCGGGAAATACAAATACAAATGGGAGACTGACGAAAAATTATGGAAATTTTCTTTTACGTATTGCGACACAAATTTCAGTTATTTTTTTCTTTTATTACCTGTGTTTCAAAAACTAACGATATTTCTCACATAATTTAGTCTAATTAGCAACATTCTAACATTTTTTTATGTGAGGGAATGAAAAATCAAGCGAAAAAAATATGCTCATGGAAGTAGAAACACGTGTGCTCACCAAAATGTCATAAATAATCGAAAAGCAGTTTCACAGCTGGAGAGAACATTTTTTAACAGATTTTTCTAAAATTCGCAGTCATATAAAAATCAGTTTATTTATATGTAAACCAATTTTGTTTCTATTCCAATAGCCAATTTCATCGTGAATTGCAATCTGAGTCAATTCCATCTGGCGTACGTATGTGGCTCATACATATGTAGATAGGTTGGTTGAAGAACAATACGAACAACGAGATAAACACAAGCAAGGCCTGCATCATCGACGTGTATTGAAACAATCGAACGATCGATCTCCTAACCTAGAATATGCTGCGTACTATTTTTGTGATTTATTTGATTAATCAACGTTCTACTTGCGTTTCATTTACGTATGTATGTCATTGCACGTATATAAAAATTTTAAAAATCGATCTATCGGAAAAAAATCGAACTATCTTAAGCTCGCGATGATTTTTGTGACCCCGAAATGCAAAATTCTCTCGCTTTCTGCAATTTCGTCCAAGAGATAAAAACAATGATTTTTTTTCTCGGTGGAAGAAAACCGTCAAAACTAATTGAATAAAAAAAGTAATTTTTTGTGTCATTTTTAATGAAAATTTCGTTATATCTTTTTACAACGGCTTCCATAAAAAAAAAATTCCCATACAACTTTTTCTGTGCAAGCGATGAAATTGACGTAATTTACAAAAACAAATTTATCATTTTTTCCCAGCACACATTTCGTTTGAATAAATCGATTATTCTGATTGGAACGATAAAGAAAAAGGTGAAAAAAATTTAACAACGTGTTTTCACTTGCGGTGTCGTGCGGGGAAGTGTGAGATTGCGTATGCAGCGAAACAATCGAGCGCGCATTGGCCACGGCGAGCTTTTCGGATATCGCGTTATCGCTGTCGCTGGATTCGATCGTTTTACATTTGCACATATACACGGGGGTACATATGCGCTCATATATATATATATATAAGTGTATAAGTAACGAACGCGCGTCATCGGAGCACAGATCGTTGAGTGAATGTAAACCGACCGCAATACGATACCGTTACCAATTTTTTTAGCGCGGTCAACACGCGACTGTGCTTAATACCGAAGTCAAAACGACGTTGGAAACATTTTTTTAGCGGTGGCTTTTTCCGCGGTCACCGTGGTACATTGGTCGCTGCTCAATGTTCATTTTAAACTTTTTTTTCTTATTCTAATTTACTTATATTTATTTATTGCCAAGCTTCGATTCGAGATAAGATCGAATGTCGTATTGAGAACTGATCCGCGATCGGTGTATCGCAATTCAAGTATCAAAAATCATTTTTCATAGAGAACAAAACGAGAGAACGAGGAAGGGAAGGAGGAGGAGGAAATGAAAGGATGAAAAAGCTTACCCGGAAGTACTAGATCCATTTACAGCAGAAGTCGAAGTCCCTAGGAAAGAGTCGTTACTCGCGTCTTGAAAAAAGAGCAAGGGTATACTTCGTGGTTCGTTTTCTCTTCGAGCTTCCAATTCGGCGTATGTTCTGCGATAAAT
Organism: Rhimphoctona megacephalus; assembly: GCA_963989365.1. Classification (NCBI taxonomy): domain Eukaryota; kingdom Metazoa; phylum Arthropoda; class Insecta; order Hymenoptera; family Ichneumonidae; genus Rhimphoctona; species Rhimphoctona megacephalus. The sequence continues at coordinate 35,862,653 of OZ022415.1, read as the reverse complement.
TATAGTTGTACAACATTTTAAAGTAAGCTCGTTCAGAGCCCAAATTTAATGACTGGCAGTTAAAAAAATATCCATTTAATTATTGTCTACATTAATTATTTATTTATTTTTTTTCAAATCGAAGTTAGAGTCAAAATCAAGCGCATTTCATTAATTACGTTAGTCATCTAATCATTTAGGACTAACGTAATCATTTAGGTCTAATCATTTAGGACTAACGTAATTAATAACGAGAGAGAGGGGGGAGGGAGGGAGGGAGGGAGGGAGGGAGGGAGGGAGGGGGGGGGGGAGAGAGAGAGAGAGAGAGGATTTGTTCGGTTCTCTTCACTGAATTTTCCCGTGTCAGTTATTGGATTAGTCATCGATCGCGGTCGTTATACATAATTAAATTCTCTTAAAACCCACATATTACGAGTCTTTTCGAAGGAATCTGTAACCTCAACCGAGCTATTACTTTTTTCTCGAAGAGCATAGTCATTTTAACTTCTTTGTATTGAAGAAAAAAAAATCAATATTTCTAAATGAATTTGTCGTTCCGTACAGCAAATAAAAATAAGTGAAATTTTAACTGACCGGATTCTATCGTATCCGAGTTGGGCATTTAAAGCGGCGGCAAAAGCGAGAGGATCTCCGACTATAATAGCACCTTCTTCGTTCACAATATTTCCCAAATTCAATTGATCGGACGAATCATCCAAACGAGCCTCAACAGCACTCGAAATCATTATACGATTCGTTGCTGCAACGGATTGACTGAAAATGCCTGAATTCGTTACGTCACTTTCCATCGAAAATTCACCTAACGGGATCAAATTTGTAATCATTCAATTTTCAATTTTTAATCGAAAACAGCATATCTATCTTGATTTAGGACGTCAGTTTATTGTTTCATTTACTCGTTTGCGGATCGGAGAGTGAGACAGAAGTTGACGGGACCGGTGGAACGACTGTGGGTTCGTCGAAATTTGATTGAGACTTTTGTGAATCATCCTCGAATGATCGTGACGTATTTGCATCATTATCTTTGTCGAAAATTAATAAGAGACTCGTAAATGCAATTTAAAAAAAATCGTAAACTGTTCACAATTATTCAAATACGCTAATTTAATTGACATTCGTTTTTAAATGTAAAAAAAAGATCAAATTCTATAATCTGTAATTAAGTTTAGTAAACATTTTTAAAACTCCTCCAATCCAATGATTTTGAAGTTTGTATCATTGGAATCCAACGGAAAACATTTTTTATTATTCATTATTTTTTTTAATTTTTGAAATCGTCGTATTTTTCCCGCCGATTTATTTTTTAGGTCCCGAAAAAGCTTGTTCAATTATCGTAGCCAATCACTGCAAATGAAATGCTCTGCTAAAGAAGAAAAAAGGAATTTCGTTGCAACCCAACGATGCAAACTTCAACATCGTCCAATCTATTTGTCCATTTTCTGTTACTGTATTTGAAAAGCATTAAGATACGTGTAATATTAAATTCGATTTTACATTTAAACGTAAATGATTATTGAGATCATAAATTTTGGATTTAATTACGAGAGTGTTAAGGCTCCTGAAGGTTAATATTCATCGGACTGAAAGCGTTTAATTTTTTTTTTTCCATCGCCGGAACAATTAAAATGAAGATTTAATCTGAAATTTCATCATCGTCAAAACACAATTCAATTAAAGATTTAATCCGAACCTTCATCACCCTGTCGAATTTTCGTGAGATCATCATTATTGAACGAGGACATAGCGACGGTAATATCCGGCGTACTTTCTTCATTTTTTATTTCTCGCTGACTTTTCAATTTCATAAAACGTCTGAGATGATGACCGATATTGGGTAGACTCGATTTTATCTGTCGATTCATGCTACGCATAAATTATCGATTTATTGGGAATTTCATCCATCGAAACAGCAGCGAAAAAAAAAGAGTGGAAAAATATATTCATAGAGACCTTTTCACCGAGAGTTCGTGACAGTGACGAAGTTTTCCCAAGTTGTTCGCTCTCGACGAAACTTTCGGAAAAAGCGTTACTACGCATCGACGGTGTTTTCAAAAATGTGGGCTGTTGTCGTTCGTTCGAGTTTTGTGATTTTCTCGAGGAAGTTATTTTTGCCCGAGGCAATTCGTCCGATGTCTTGTCGCCCATTTTCATCGATTTTTTTTTTCTTTCGTAATTTTATCGATCGAAAAACAAAGCCATCATAAAATCACAGTGACTTTGCTCTTTTCATGGGGCACTTAAAAATTTTTCCATGACATTTTTTCTTCGTTTATTACCAAATCATTTTCCGCTAATTTTCAGAGCCAACTTAGGTCCATGATTTATTTTTGTTTTTGTTACGTCGACAACTTCGTATGTTGAATCAAACATTTGACCATTGAAATTGAAAAACGAAAAACTTCGGATCGTTCAATTCTTGAATAACGAAATTGTAGTTTTGTCTTTAATTTACGTAACTACATACATATACATGTGTACGTTCGTATTATATTTGTTTATTGCCTATGAAGGTTGATGATCATGAACAATGACGAAGGCTACTGGACCAAGTTACAATGATCAATTCTCGAACTGCCAATCAGACGAAGTCGTAGAATGGTAACATTCGTTTTCGAGGGAGAGCTCAAAGCCGAAGATGAATGGGTTGTAAACATTCCCAGAAGAAACATCTGTTATATGAACTGGTTCGTCTGAATTACTACCATTTTCCATCAAAGAGAGACTGCTCATTTACCTCAATGTAAAACAGAAAACAAAAAGTTTCATTGGCAAACATTTCTAAAAGAAACATCGGATATATGGATTCTGGTCCATGTAAATTGCTACAATTTTCCACCAAAGAGAGGCTGCTTATTTGCCTCAATTTTAAAAAGAGAATAAAAAATTTCGTTGGCTATAGAATCAAGACCAACAAGATTGGAGCGCTCGAAAAAGCCAAAGTCTTCAATATTATTTTGAAAAAAATAATAAAATCGATTCTAAATTTAAAATATTTGAAAAAATTAATGTTTTGAATATTGTAACTGAATTTAAATAATAATTTTGCTACCATTTTCCATCAAAGAGCATTCGAGCGCTCCTATTTTCCTATTTAAGCCGATTCCCTATTTAAAGAGCTTAAAATTTTCTATTTTAATCAAAAAATTTTATTTAATTTTCATGAAAATTGATGTTTTGTTTAGTAATAATCTTAGAAATTGAAAGTTGTCACCTCACTACTGTTACTGCACGGTCATTTTTCAAGTTTAATTCTCTTCGTGAAGTCTTAACAAATATTAGTTTGATAAAATAATAAACTCGATTCTAAATAATAAAAATGTTGGATAAAATTAATATTTTGAATGTTGTAAGCAAATTCAAATAATAATTTTTTGGTACAAATTTCGAATATCGAAAACCATTTGGAATGGCAGGATAAAATTTTTTGAATATCTTAAAGTTATATTTGATCTCTTTCACAGTTTCTGGGCAGCTGCACATTCGCACAAGTGCAGTTGCCAACGAGCACGATTTGTATAGGTAACAAAGATTGTGCAATATCGCAGTGCTTTCGGGGTCTCTCATTTCACTTTGGGGACTTTGCAATTCAAATAGTATAGAAATCGTGTGCGTGCTGTAGCAGCAGAAACGGCGACTCGCGTGACTTTTACCCGATCGTGAAGTCGACACCGAAACCATCGTACGAGAAAGTCATTTTTTTCGTGCTTTTTGTATCGTCTCGTAAACAAAAGTAATCTCAATGTGCTTAGTCAGTTTTTTTATTGATCCAAAAATCTGCTGAACACAGTAGTTTAAATGAATATACGGACAAATATTTCTATAGCGAACTCGAACGTCTTATAAAACATAAAAGATATTTTGATATTTCGAAATTTATACATTCATTTAACAATTGTTGAATAATATTTCAAACAAATGTTCTAAACAAATGAAATAACAGGTTTCATATTTAACTCCTTCGCTGCGAGGCGAAAATCAGCTTTTCGTGCCACCAGTGCGTGAAAAAAAAAGTTTCCGCGATTAATATGCTGGATTTAGTTTTTAGATTTTCGAGGTCGCTGAATCCGAATATGACATCAAATTTTCAAAATCCAAAATGGCGGATCCAATATGGCCAATCAAAATTAAATTTTTTTTTCGGATTCATACAAATATTAGTACCCTGGGGTTTTTGGGATCACCAAATCGGAATATGGTATGAGATTTTCGAAATTCAAAATGGAGGATCCAATGTGGCCGATTGTAAAATTCAGAACTTTTTTTTACCTATATAATAATTAGTACCCTGAGGTTCTTAGGGACGCTGAATCCGAATATGGCATCAGATTTTTGGAATTCAAAATACGAATCCACTGTAGCCAATTCAAATTTAGAAAAATCAAAAATCCTTGTTCCAGAAACACGAGAAGGCACTCGATAACTCTGGTGAAATCGACACGTACTAGCATGCTCGTGTTATACTTCAGGGAGATCGACCTTTTTCGCGACGTTTGTGATGAGTATTTACGAATTTTGATCGGCTGTATTGGATCTGCCATTTTGAATTTAAAAAATCTGTTTCTATATTCGGATTCAATGGTCCCAAAAACCCTGAGGTACTGAATTTTATATGAATCCAGAAGATTTTTAAAATTTTGATTGGCCATATTGGATCCACCATTTTGAATTTTAAAAATCTGCTACCATATTTGGATTCAGCGACCTCAAAAACCCCAGAGTACCAAGTATCATGGAAATCGAAAAAAACGTAACTTGGTTTTTTTACGCGTCATGAGCAAAACGCTGCTTTTATTTATATTAATAACCAAAAAATGATAAATGATACATTTCTGGAATTTTTATGAACTATGGTGTTTCGCAGAACGTATGCACTTGTAATGATTCAACTCACAGTGTGATAAAAGCTCCTAAAGTTGATTATCAAGAGACGCGGTAGCGGCCGACGTCAAGTATTAAAAGAAAGCTTGCGCGAGCCCTGCCGCACTCTTATATACTCGAATATGACAGTTTTCGGTTTTTTTTTTTATTTTTCAAACCGTTCTCACGGAGGAACAGGTTGGGTAAAAATTCTGAGTGTACGGGCTAATTTTTTTCGATTTTTCTCGTTCCATTGGTTTTCGTTGCAATAAAATTTAAAGTTTTTTTTGGCGCGTGTGACGGAGGGTTAAGATGCGCAGATTGCGTCATACGCACTGGTGGCACAACTTTTGTCCGCGTAATATGCGTCGTACGCAGTGAACCAGTTAAGAACAAGCTAAAAAACGTAGTGTTAAAAAATATCCGTGTGTGTGCTGCATAGATTTTTTTTCGTAAATTACATGTCATCCATAAACATAAAACATTGTCAAGAATGCTCCCATTTTTTTCCATTTTTTTTTTCATTTTTATGCAAATGCAAAGTATAATACGAAACATAATTATCCGCAGCAACAATTTATATAAGTAAAATATATAGATAAATGAACATTGGGTCGAGAAGGCGGAACAAATTTTGATAAGTAATTTAGCACTCGAAAAGTTCGAAGTTAATCACAAAAACCGGTTGAGCGGGTAACTTGTCGTGAACACCCGAAAAAGATGCAACATTGTAAAGCGAAGAGGAAAAAATAAATAATTGGAAGTCGACGACGAGAAGTCCTTTTTACCACAGGCACGCAGAGGGCAAAAAAAAAACATTCTTTTCCACGCGAAGTGCTGTCGATGGCGCGCTTGATCGCGAAAATAAATTGAACGAAGCCTCGAGCAGCGCAGTGCCCGCGCGTGTTCAGGAGAAAGGGGAGGGGGATAAAAGAATTCGAAGACCTGGAAAATATTTCCAGGTTTTCGAATTCTTTTATCCTATGCTATTGTTTTCCTTTAGGGGAATACGAGTCTGAGTAAATTAATACTAATAAATATGTGTAATAATGATTCGTGCTAATAAAAATTCATTCAAGAATGCGTAATGCATGGGATATTCCATGCCGAGTCTCATTGTTCTCATAATTTTTTCTCGTTCGAGTGTAGTTTGTAATGAAAAGAAAAATGCTAATCGTTTCGATGGTAAAAAGTCAATTTTTTATATTAATAATATTTCGCAATTTCATGTTCTCTGCCCGAATTTTTGAGCTGAGTCGGCGATTTATTCAATAAATATTGATTATTTCTTTTTAAATAATTTATTCATTGATGAAGTGTCTTTTCAATCTCGAAGGTTTCGACGATCGACATAAAAATCAACTCGCGAACCTGTTTTATACATTTCTAATTATTTACAATTGGTTCCTTTCCAAATTATGATTTAAAAATCCGAACACAGATATTAAGACTTTGAAAATAATTGACATCAATTTAAAAAGTTTGGAAATATTTTTTGCCTGGTAAAAATGTGTTTAAAGAATAGGGTCATAATTTTTCATAATTTATTATCTACGTGCCTCGTTTTCTAAAATTTCGAGATGAAAAAACGAATTTTTGAACATAATTTGTCTAATAAATCGCCATTCGTAGAATTGAGAAGAGAAAAACGGTTCCAATCAATTTTAACTATAACTTTATGAGGTAATGAATCGATTGTAATTAAGTTTGATGATGTAACGAATCGGAAGTAGCTGTGCGAGCGCTTATGAATGCGTAGGAAGAAGTTCAAACCGTTTCAACTCTTTGTTAACTCTGAATCGTTCTAATAACGTTTTTTCCATGCATCATTTCAATACGTAAAGAAAACTTCGACAATATTGAAAAAAAACTTTATTAATAATCAATATTTTTTTTTATATCCTTTACAGTCACGAGTTATAATGAATTCGATTGAAGAACCCATGCCCAGTGCTTTTTTTACGATTTTCAATCAACCCTAACCCCAACATTTTAATTGTTCATTCGAACGCGATTAAAATTCAATCAATGAATTTTTTAACGATCCACGTCACAATTCTCATTTTCAAGCTACACGAATTCAATGGGCAATGAAGAGAGGGACTTCGAGAAGTCGTCGTTGTCAAGACGAAGTATAATAATGAAAAAATGAACAAAAAAAAAATACATGCGCCATAGGGGTAACCCTGAGGGGTCGATAAACCTCGTACCCTCGTACGTCACACGTTTATAGAATTAATCAGAGTGTGGAGGGTGAAAAAAGGGCGATGCCTGTTCGCCCACGATGCCCAAACACAAATACGAGACAACAATGACGAGTTGGGAATGGCGGCGATATGAAAAAAATTGGAAAAATAAAACAACAATGAACCACGAACGAACGTAGAACAAAGAAATGAAAAAAAAAGTTCAAGTTAGTTCGTTATTTAAAAAGTAGAAATAAAAATCATCAAGACCAGTACACAGAAACAATTTTTTTAAACTTGTATCTCATAATTTATTCATATCAAATAACATTACAACATAATTCATTAAAATTATAAATAAAATAATAATCTTTTACGAAATAACGTCACTAAATGTCTTCTAATAATTTTTCGAAAATCGTATTCGACAGATTTTTATAGAATAATTGATAAAAAAAAACAATAATAAAGACATTAGTTAATTATTGGTTGATACTTTTTTTGTATGTCAGTAAACGAGTGTCACTTTTTAAACACCAAATATAAACAACGTGATGCGGGAGTTCACCAAACCTAGAGTAGAATAATTTGACATTTACGAAGACGATATCTTGGATTTAAAAAAAAACCGAAGCTCAAAAATCTATTTTTATATTATAAGATAAAGCAAATCGAATGAATTTATAACCAAAAAACTATATTTCGTCGAGCAATTGAGATGAATCTTGATAAAAAAAATATTAACACAAAATCTTTTGCTTAACAGCGTACAAATTATCATCGTAATTTATCGCATGAATCAGGCTGAATAATGTCTGTACATTGGGAGAACGAGAAAGACTGTCTTAATCGATATATAGACACAAACACGAGTAAGGTATATATGTTGATAAAAAAAAGTACTCACCGGATATGCGTATTGGGCGCAGGGCACGTAGAATTCTCTGCTCATAATACGAAATATGCGTTGAAGAGAGAAGGAAAAACAATAGGCAAAAAATTATCAAGGGAAGATAAAAACGAAAGAAAGAAAGAAAAAAATTGCACCAATCGACGTTATTGAATTGAGGCGATAACGCCCGTGAAATATTCCAGCTGATAGCGTGGCCGAGAGGAGCGATGGAAAGGGCGGGAGAGGGGGAAGGAAGGGGGAAGTTTGTGTCAAAACTCCGGTGGCGCCATCTTGCGATCGTTTGTTGATCGTACTCAAGCTGTCACGAGGATGATGATTTTTCGACGCTTCGACAAACGGAGCATCGTCGCTTTTCTAATCTTTTTCCCTTATGTTTTTCTCTCTTCCTTTTATTTTTATCTTATTTCCTCAACGTAACACGATATTTACACGGAAAACACTGGCACAACAATACAGGTAAACACTCGCTGAGTCACCACACGTTGAGCTTTCAACGATTGCCACGACTTTCAACAGTCAGAGTACATAATAATAACCGAGCAAATAAATGGTTTTTGGATAAAATCATCGTTGCTTTATTTTCAATGTAAGATAGGACTGCAACCAGACACTGTCAAAATTAACAGATATTATTTTCCCGAGGCTTCAAAGCTCGTCAACCACTACACTTCATACCCGAGAGAATAAACATATATGTATGCATTAAGTATTGAGAACACACACTTTACTCGTAATGACTTTGTGCAATAATCGCTCGAACTGTTTTGACAATCATTTTGCCCCCAACGCTTTTATAAATCTTATCAACTGATTCGCAATGTTTCGGACTTTACGGTAAACCGGCACTTTTCACACGTTTTCGGAGCGTTATTTCGTTTGATTTTTTTTTCATTTGCGAAAAACTATCCTGTTTTTATTGCAACATTCATGATCTCGGAAAGGCTACGCCATTTTCACTGTGAAACTCCAGCGCGCGTGACTGTATGTATGTTGTTTTTTTGTAGACGAATACATGTATATAGATATGCGGATTGCCCCTGTCGTCTGACTCACACGCGCGCGCACGCTCTCTCCTTCGTATAGAGACAACACACACCGTCTCCGTTCGATGGCAAGTGCCGACTGATGCCGACTGCAACAAAACCGTACGAGCCAAGCCCGGGAGTAGCCGCGAGCACGGTCTTACATAGGGACCGTGCGTGAGCTATAGAGAGCAGCATCACCGCCGATGTGCGCGCTCTCTCGTGTCTGAATGTGCAATTTGTGCGGTGTTATTTTGGCTTTGATTAACGATTGTGCTGGAGCCTAAATATATATAAACATTTTTTAAAAAGTGACTCAAGATATATTTCAAATGTCGTCGAAACACAAAGCACGGACGACGAAACGGCCATATAATTCATTCCGTTTGTTTCTCGCTCTTTCATGCGAAATGGACAGCGCTCTCGGGAAAAGACCAGTATTTCAAAAATGGTCAATCTTCTCGAAACCAAAGTGGTGTGTGAGAGCTGCCTTGCATTTACCAATGTCTTTTTGATGAAGAAAAACAAATAAATCAATTTTGTATCGTAAATCAATTAAAAAATCTTGTCACCCGCGTGTACGCGGTTGATTACTTTGTACCTAGCTAATGTAGAAATTGCCCACTTCGTGGCGTTGTAAGCGCCGCGCACGGTCCCTATATACAGGTCAATATATATACAGGAGTGCGATTACGTGCACCGATCGAATTCGACAATCGACTTCTACGATTTTCCCTTCTCTAACTTTCATGGTCATTGGTCAGTCACTAGACATTTAGGCCGAGGGTTTTCCGTTGGCGCAGTTAACTGTTCTTGACATTACCCTAGACCATAGATAACCACCACCTACGAAGATAGGACACTTTGCATGTAACATCGTGTTGTCGCTTGTCGACATCGAATTCGATCGTGCACGTAATCGCACTCCAGGTCTGGAAACTGCCAGAATTTACGTGGTGGGGGTGTGCTCTTACCGACGAAAACTTTCGTCAAAAATTGGTACGTGGCGCTGGGATCTCGCCCCCTGATAACATAACCTTAAAATCGAATCTAACGGAATTTTGTAAACACAAGCGACTTTTTGCCGGCAAGTTCTATCAATATTAATCAATATTATTACATATATATTATATATAATATAATATTACATTATACAAAGTGAAAAAATGCTGAGAATCGGTGTTGTGCCAAAGTGCAAAACGGGAAGCAGAATCGAGACATCAAAGCATTTATTATTTCGCGTACCAAGAGTTCATTTTCACTTATACAGCCTTGGATATTAATAAAATATGAAGGCCTGGAGAAGTGTAACTGAAATTTAGAGTAATGAATATATAAAATGAAAGAGCAAAATTTTATTGGCACTTGCTGTTAGCAACGATAACATAAAACTGACATAAGATAAATTAATACAAAAAACTATAACAATTTCAACACGACAAAAATTCTCGTACTAATTTTTCATAACTTTTCTCTTCTATAACTTTTAAATGATTAAAAGGAATGCTATTTAGCTCATTAATTGGAAAAAAAAAATCAATTATGTAGGGCTTTTGATCACATGAAGTTCCAATTACGAATTAAAAATATTTGAGATATGTTGGAATTTTTAAAATATTTATCAAACCTACTTCATGATAATATTAGAAAGACAACGAACTGCGCTGTCAACATTTTTTTATTAAAAATGGACTTTCATCATATTACAGACATTGAGGTTAGGTGCGACGGAGACAGGCAGATGCAAGATATTGCGGCAATTTGTGGTTTTGTTCAATACCTCCGTCTGCCGTCGCACCACGTCTTGCCACCTTCTCTTTAAAGATAGCTGCGCCCCTAGCGGCCTCTGCAGTAAAAAGTTTTCGTCGTTAAGTGACCCCTCGGATCCGGGGGAGTTTCCAGCCTGTATGTAAGACCACCGTGGCCGCGAGCGAGCAGACGAGTTCTTTCTAAATAGTACAGCGCATCGCCGCTTCTACGAATGTGACGCCACTCATCGATCGAAATATTTGAGAGACGGAGAATTGCGAGATAGGGTTTCATTTTTTTGAATTTTTTTTTTGCGGGTGAATTTTTTGAAAGGGATGATTCAACTTTTTAACGGTAACCGTCGCGAGTTATATAACCGTTTCGGGAAAATTTACCCAAGTTTTGTTTTTACTTTTATTTTTACATAAAAAAGTATCTAACAAACGTTTTAATTGTGATGTTCGTCTTCTGAAAACGGTTTCGCATCGATTGACCTACAATTAAACTCATCAAGCATTTGAAATAAAAGTTGTGGAGCTAACTTAACGGCCATTTTTATTTTTCATTTTCTAACGATAGACTAATGCAACAAACGTTTAATTTATTCTAACAATAACTTACTAACGATTCACAGACGATTAGAATTAGAAAAAATTAGAAAAGTCAAAGTCGGGGTGTCGAGTTCACTAAGATAGTTTTCATGGTTCTTTTCGACGTAGCGTTTTTTCCTTACGGTCGATTTCGGAAGATTTCGAATCAACGTTACTCGGCCGATTCAACAGATTCCATTCTAGAATAGTTAAACGAATTAACAAATTAACAGTGGCGGTTGCTCCTTTTTAATCGAAGGACGCGACTCGTTATAGGTTGTTTTTAAGAGGATGGATCAGTTACCTAACCTCACATCGAATTTTCGAAGTTGAAATTCTACGATACAGTTTGACCGATTACAAAAAAGCTCCGTCAGCCCACGCAGGACGATGGCAAAAATGGGCTGACAGAGCCTTTTTGTAATCGGTCAAACCGTATCGAAGAATTTCACTTTCGAAATTTGCAACTATCTCTCTCGCACTCACGGTAGCAAGATACCGACTGACCCATACCCTTAAATGATAAGCACATTGATCGCTACGAAAAAATGCAATACCAGAGACTAGGCAATACCGCAAAAAGCACCGAAGACCTCGTCGTCGAAGAACACCCCGCTCGTTCTGAAGGGTAACAAACATTAACGACTCTTTTTCTAAACGATAGACACGTTTATGCATGTTCTATGAACTTTAACACATGAGGATTCTTGCAACAAAGCACAAAAGCTACAAGTCGATAGGTTTAGTAATTGGCACTTTTGGAAAAGATTAATTGGTTTTTTTTCTTTTTAATAGTTCGACGAATATGGAAAACTTTTTGTTCGCAACAATAAATGTTATATCGAAAAATATGCAATGTTGACGTATTATTTATTTATTTTGGAACACTCCGGAGGGCAGCGTCGATATTCCATTCTTTTTTTATGTTTTCTCGAGGGTACATTCGAAGATGGATGTTTTTTTGTCGTCAGTGGCTCGATAATAACGTTCTTCGGCACCAAAATGGCGTCCCATGGTACTTCGAAGTAATTTCCCCTACATGATTCGACTTCCGGCGATGCTTCAATTTTCAAAGTTCCCTCTAGAGTCAAATCGTTCCAGGGAATTTCCAGGGACGAATCACAAGTTGCAATTTCATTAATTTTACGTTCTCGAACGTTTGAAATCATTTCTCCGATCACCAAATCTTCCCAGGGTAATTTCATAAATCCTGTCGATTCTGTTTTCTTTGGTTTCGGTGTTTTGCCATCGGCGAGCACTGACTTTGATTCGTCGCATTTTTCACTATCTCGTGTCTTCTTATCGTCAACCATAACCGCAATATCTTGCCAAGGAAATTCAATATTTGAGTCACATTGTACGGATATCGGTGAAAATTGATTTTTTAGAGATTGCATGTAAGGCTCGTGCCATATTTCCTCTTCCGGTTCATAAACGAGATATCCGCGTTTCATTCGGTATTTCTTATTTCTCTTGGCACGATTTTTATTCGATTTATTGCCATCGCATGATTTTGCGTTACGGCCGGTACAATCGATGCGACAACTTGTACCTTTCGATTTTTTTGAATTTTGCATTTCAAATATATCAATTATTACATATTTCAATGATAAATTTAATGATAAATCAAGGATAAATAATGAAAGTGCGATTTTTATTTGTTCCCATTAAATCGAAATACATATTTGTTGAAGCGGCACAATTCCGCTCTGAAAGAAGTTCCTAACCTCGAAACTTTAGACGTGTTTACATATGTGCGTCAGTTGTTTTATTGCTTCGTATATATGTATATTGCATTGAATTGCACCAAACAGGCGAAGAAGAAAAAGTGATGACAAATAAATTGATAACAAGAAATAACACTAGCGATTGGCACAGTGATTCATTTTGATCTCTAATATTTAAGAACCAGACAAAAATTATTTTCGATAAATTCTCGGATTAATAAAAATCGTAATATTGTGTATTAGTTATGATTTAAAAAATGTTTAATTGATAGGTTGAGGTTGTACAAAAAAATAAAAGAGTTATGATTGGCGTGATTGGGGTTTTCGATGACATTGTACAGTTGATTATCTGTCTATTCATACACGAGTCATCGAACGATGACGTGACACTATTTTACTGGTAATATGACGCTTCTTGGCTTCCTCCGATATATCTGAGGAAATGTCCCGATTGTAAACTTTAGCTGCAATCTCAACGAATCGTTGAAAATATGAAAAAACAAAAGATATCGTATTTAATATAAATAGTTGAAAGTCAAATGAAATATAATGATTAAACGGTAATCGTTGAAAAACCAAAAAAAATCAGCTGAAACGTGATGCGATATGGAATTTTACGAAAGCCTGTTTTGAAGGTCCCGCCGTTTTGCGGTGAAACGTCACATTCGCCATCTACTGTGAGACCCTCGTACGACGTTAAAAATCCAACTAGGTTGCCGATAAAAGGAAATTCGTAAGAAGTCAGCGCGATAATCCGATATCAAAGAAAGTTTTTCGACAAAAGCATCCAAAATTCGCACGTAACATTGAACACGTTCGAGGGTTAATTAAAAAATTAAGGAGTTTAGTGAGGAAGAAAAAAAGAAGTTATAATTGGGGGGAGGCGACATAAAATTGTATCGCTGAAAGACGACGAGGATCGTTGGGAAACACAACAAGAAGGAAAAAAAAAACGAAACAGAGAATGCGAGCTCGAGCTTGATTCGCGTAGTCGAACGACGTTTAGACCGTGGGCAGCCATCTTGCAATCCCTAATCAAAGATCTTGTGGCTAGCGGGTTTCGTTGTCCCTGGGTTCTTCGGCCAGTTATAATATCAACACACAGTTCTTCATAAAAAAAAATGGCTTTAAAACGAATTAACAAGGTACGTGTGACAAGGACGGCTGCTTTGAACCTTATACCGATTGGGATATCGTTTTATTTCGTGTTTTTCGTTCGTGTGCATCGCCAAACGTGTGTCCCCGAACGCCCTTAACGATTTTTTTTCGCAGTTCGGCCAAACGGGCAATGTGTGATATCTCGTAGCATTCGGCAAAAATCACACTTTTTTCTTTTCATTTTGTCTCACTCTCCGAAGCTTATTTTCTCTTTCTTTTTAACCCTCCTTTTTTTATCTACTACAATTTTCGCCGCGTTTCGTGATAAGCTTTTTTTTCGGGGTTATTCGCCGTTTTTCATACGAGAATCCCCGTGAGAACGAGCTGATCTTCAGTATTCGACGTTACATCGTTTCGGCGTTATACTTTTTCACCTATGATCGACGTGACAGTGGGAATTAGAAAATATGGAAAATTTTTCAAGTGCCTGGCCAAGAAATTGCCGGAAGTAACGTAAAACTGTGATTCAACGTGTATATATAAATATACATGTATACGTATATATTCATATCTATATATATATAACATCTATATCTATATTTGTATACTTACATACATGTATGTACGTACATATGTGCGAGCACACCGTTCTATAGATAACTCTCTAAAAAAATTGCTGTACACTTTTTTTTCACGTTTTTTTTGTTCTTCATTGCACGAGCATGATGAAATTCTAATTTTTTTTCTCTTACCGTCATCTCATTTTTCTGTTTATGAGCGATTCAAAATTTCAGTGCCTGTGTCAAAATTTGCAATTTTTGCGGCGCAAATGCAACAACGAATGTTATGGACATATTTTTTTGTTCCGCCAAAGAAAATTTTGGACTAGAAGTTTGTTCTTGAAATTTGTCTAGTTAATTTTAAAAATGGCAGAAATTTGTTATTTGCTTCGATCGGTTTGCCTCTAAACTTTTGTTGAGCGTCGAACAATTCAATTTTTCAGAGCATTATTTTGTTGGCGCGAATTACAGGATCGATGAGATTGATGGAATTTTTTGGATCAATTTTTAATTTGCTTTTGTGACTCTTTAATTATAAGCGTCATTTTGTTTCGCAGGAACTTCAGGACCTTGGAAGAGATCCACCTGCACAATGCTCCGCTGGACCTGTAGGAGACGATTGTGAGTTTGGTTTTTTTTCTCCGTGCCAAAGAATCCTCTTCTCTCAGATTTAAGAGTTTTTTTGGGCATCTGCCAAGATGTTGAGAATTTTTGCTGAAAATGATTGAGGGGAGGCGGGTATTTAAAAATGTTTTTTTTTTATGATGCTGAAAAGCTTGTTTCCTTGAAATACAAAATTTCCCTTTTTTAGTATTAGCTAGTATTCTTTTGCGGATTTATGCTAAAAAAATTGGTCAATACAAATCAATTTTAATTTTTGTAGAATTATGCTCCAAGACAAACTTGATGCATTGGTAAAAAAGAGAATTAAAATTTTATCCTAATTCAAGGGTGCAAGATTAAACGATTTTATTTCAAGCTATAATCTGCATGAAATTTTAGCAAATTTTGCATAATTGGGAAGCTGTATAAATTTTTCCTATTGTCGATTTTTTTATGATCTAAATTACTAGCATTTTTTTTGCTTCTCTTTCCTGCATTTTCGAAAGGAATCGAAAAACAAGTTTACAGCATTTTCACAGCACCAATACTGCACCAATATTTTGAATAACAAAAAAAAGTGAAATTTCATTGTATTTCAACAATACAAACTTCAAAAAACAATTCATGAAATTGAGAAGTTCTGTAAAATTATGTTGTTTTGGTTCGCATTGTTGGAATGTAATAAAATTCGTTTATCTTTCTTCATAGAGCCCAAAATTTGTGTGCAGTGTTTTGCTATAATAATTGCACAATCGTTTTTTAGGACCTTGAAACTAACGTTGCGAAAAAAGTTGGGCTGATTTCAACAATTTAAAAAGAAAACAATTCATAAAAAATATATTTTTCGTTGCGCCCCGACTATGCAAATTTTAATGCCATACAAAATTTGTCTTTCGTCGTTAAAAAGTTTCTAAATTGAATGAAATGACAATTTTTTTCAAAATTTTATTTATGTCACGAGTTTATTACGATATTGGCATCGATTTATTGAAGTGAATATATCTACGCAACTATTTTTATATTTTACATATAAAAATCACATCGAAATATGAATATTGATGGACGAAATAAAATTGGAGGTCCAAGCTTCAACTTTTAATACTTTTTCATTTGTTTATTTCAGTATTCCACTGGCAGGCCACTATTATGGGACCAGTAAGTAACGACAAAAATAGTCAAGTTCTTCGTTCACAAAGTTTGAAAGAATAATTATGTACGATGCAAAAAAAAGAATAAATTGTTACAGTTACGCTTAAACGACTTCATTCAATGGTCAAAAACTAATGAAAGACCTTTTTTTTCTAGCCTGACAGCCCGTATCAAGGAGGGGTATTTTTCCTCACAATTCACTTTCCCACAGATTATCCTTTTAAGCCTCCTAAGGTACGTTACATAATCGATTCACATATATCGAGATAGAAATGAATACAGAAACGTAAACGTTTCCAAATATGTGTACATTTTCTGAAGATACGAAAATCGATTGAAATATTAATTCGTATAATTTAATACCTTTCTTTAAAATTATTCTCTACAGGTTGCTTTCACAACCAGAATTTATCACCCTAACATAAACAGTAATGGAAGTATCTGCTTGGACATATTGAGATCGCAATGGTCTCCTGCACTTACTATTTCAAAGGGTATGTCTATCATTTTGACACACATTTTTTTGAACCTAATTTCCAAGTTTATAAATATATCAATGTTCAGATACTGTTGAAATAAGTTTGAAATCACTTATGATAGAAAAATCGATAAACTTCACATTTTTTGAGTTTTTTTTCACAGCTATTCACAATAATTTTCTTTGAACTTCGCGTAAGAATTTTTTTTACATGAATTCTTCACTTGAAAATATTGCACTGTGACAAAATTTGCGAGAAAATGTAAATAATTATGGTAAATAAGTATTTTTTTAATGCATAATTGTTTAAATACGAATTACAATAGAAAATACCTGAACAATTGACATAAACAGTGATAAATTTTAATTCAAACCTTCGAAAACGTTCTTGAGTCTCTATGTCAGTATTTTCAACAAGAAAAAAAAACTGAAAATTTCAGGAAGTCTTGAATAAAACGAAATTTTTCATATCACAGAATTTTAAACTCCGGTTTCAATGAAAAGAGACAAACATTTTTGTCCAAATGTTACAATAAAAATGCCCATACAGTAAATTAACGTGTCACACTAAAAGATCCACACTGCACTTGAATTTTTACATTAAATCAAAAAATACTTTACTACAAAAACAGTTTTTGCATTTGTTTCCACGTCACACTGAAAATTATACACTGCACCTGAATTTTCACATTAAACATAAGAATACTCTAACAAACACAGTTTTTGGATTTTTATCCACATCACACTAAAAACTATACACTGCACATGAATTTTTACATTAAACAAAAAAATACTCTCTAACAAATACACTTTTTGTATTTTGTCCCACGTTCCCAACAATTTTGGCCGCGTATTTCAATTGATCTTTTACTTTTGGCGACTCAGGATTAATAAAATTTCTTTTTTTTTTTCGCAGTGTTACTCTCAATATGCTCTCTGTTGTGTGATCCAAATCCCGACGATCCGCTCGTACCGGAAATAGCAAGGATATACAAAACCGACAGGGAGAAGTACAACGAATTGGCGCGCGAATGGACGCGCAAATATGCCATGTGATGAGCCAATATTCGCTTACATCAAACATCCGAAAGCCACCGACGAGAGAAGCCCCCTCCCCCAGCCTAAACAAGCCACTAATCGTTCAGCACTGATTTATTTCAAAAAAAAAAAAAAAAGAAAGAAAAGCAAAAATACAAACATCTTAAACCTAGCTTTGGCTAGATCCATTATTTGAAAATCAAGAAAAACAAATTAAGCCGCGCAAGTCAGGCCCTTTTCAACTCTCCCCGGCCACAGCAGTGTGTTCTCCAGGCAAGCAGCGAATTATTATTATTATTATTATTATTTCCTTCTTCACACGAATTTCCTCCGTCCTGGGTAGCCTGCGAGGTTGTTTTATTCTATATATTTTTTTTCTTCTCAAGGCAGCCGCGCGCGTCGGCTACCGAGGCAATTGTAACGGTGGTCGAAACAATTATATATCCGAAAACAACAAAAAAAGGCAAAAAAAACATATTTAACGAAAAAGAAACCATTGTCAGCTTTGATTTTTCATGAATAAAAAAAAAACAAAAAGAAACGAAAGGGAAGAAAAAAATACACGTGAAAAAACTCTTACACGCATTTACACGTACACGGAACGCATATACACACACACGATCAAATTTAAAAAAGAAGTAAAAAAAAATCATAGGAGAGTGGAAAGTAGGATTTGTATTTGAACTTGATAGTTTAATTTTTAATGATTGTGCTTATAATACTGTAATATCGTATACCTACTTTCTCAGTAAAAAAACAAAAACAACAACAAGAAAAACGAAGAAATGACGGAAAAAAGGAATAAAAAAGACGGATCCCTCGAAACTGACAGCACACCGAATGTTAGTTAAAAACAAATGAAAATACGACTGAGCGATTTTTGCCCGTCCCTTGGAACATTGCGGTTACTTTTTTGTAAGACTGGGCTCTATATAAATAACTACTGAAACTATAATCGTGACGTTTTGTTTTGATTATTATAAAAAAACGCAGGAGAAATGAAAAAAAAGTAACAAAAATCTTACCTCGCGTTTGTCTCACGAGTTTTACGTGCTTTTCTTTCCCTCTTTCTCAATCGTTTTTTTTTTTCGTAAACTCATCAGGTTTTATGCAATAATCTTCGGTGGCCTGGAGTTTCACGGCTCAGGAGGGGGAGGCGTGCGCAGGGGAGGGATTTAACTTTTCGCTGCTAATTTTCATTTTCTTTTTATTTTTTGTTTTAATCGCATTATCACCTCGATTAATATTTGCTTGAATAACCACGATTGTTTCTTCTCTTTTTTTTTACTTCACTGGCGGCCTTCGATCGTTCTTCAATCTTTTAGTCTGCAATTTTTCTCAACCCACGATATCAATGACAATTCTATTTCTCATGAATCAACAATATACATATATATTTTTTTTCAATCATTCTCTCGTTTTGAATGACAGTATTTCGGTTACTTTTCTCCTCCACATTTCATCGGAACGAACGTCATTGCTCGTCAATTCACGATAATAATTATATATATTATATATAATTATTATTGATTAATATTATAAAAATATTGTGGTTGCGAAGGATCATGAACGAGCTCAATCCTCGTGTCTCCTCAGAGAAAAGTGTGCGTACGTGTTTGTCGTTAAATACAGTAAAGCAAAACAAAAGAAAAGAAAAACATACGAAGGAAAGAAAAAAGAAATTGTTAAGCGTTTTAAAATAAAAATTAATCTTATCACACGCCGAAGCTGCTAGACATCTCTCTGAGAGGGAGAACGACGATTTTTTTTTGAGGGCCGATCTCGAGCGGTCGAAAAAAAAACAAAACGGTTTTTCTAGCGAACGAGTGTAAAACGATATTTCTAATTTTTGACACGAAAGGAACAAAAATTCATTCGTTTCGAATTTCGATCATGCGTGGTCAAGATCATCTTAGCGTGTTTATAAGTGGAAAAGAAAAAAAAGTGTACGAAAATATCGTGTTTGTTACATCGATTATTGTGTAAAATTTGTTCAGAACTTTTGTAGTCGATATTCCGCATGAATTTATTCGGTTCACGTGGAATCATTGCGAGAGAGAATCTCGTGGTTTCTCTTCCATTCGGAAAAAAAAAACAAATTGAATAGCATCCGCGGCACGCTTGGGTATTTAAAGAATAAAAAAAAGAATAATTCCTATTGATCATCGTTCAAAACTGTAATGCTAGAAAAACTGAGTAACGAAATGAAAATTAACAGAGAACAAACAAAATTGATTCATGTGTAATCGTTGTTTTTTTTAGCGACGCAGTGACGAACATTTTTAATAACTTGTCATGCAATGTGTACATTTTAGCGATTAGCCCTTTATATAATAAAGTCCACGTAACGATGAAGCGTTAAATAATGAAAGAAAAAAGAAAAGGATAAAAAGAAAATAATAATAACAAAGAAATAAGAAAAATCAATGAACTCGTCGACCGTTTGTGTAATTCGAAATGGTCGATCCACCGGAAAGACTGTTGTATATTATTTGCAAACGCAAGGCACCACGCTTCAACGCGTGTTGTGTAACTGTAATAGACTTTGTATGATAAAGTTTCCTCTAGCTCGGACTCATTTTTATTCTACCATTTTATTATCATCGTTTTTTCTTTAACGATTTTCTATTCATTTCCTATTGCACATCTAATGGATGTAATTATTTTACATTTCTTTCTTTTTTTCTGACTTTTTTCCATAAAATTGTTCATATTCGGTAAAAATATACAACCTCATTATTAATTAAAGAAGTAGGTAATTCCAATCATGTTTTGCGACATTGTGATTGAATTTTTATTATTTCTGTTTACAGTGACCTGTTTATTACTGGCTAAATGACATCAAGGATGAATGTCATATTTCTCAGCCAAACATTTTTGGGATCAAAATTTCCAAACTTCGCAATTGGATAAAAATCTGAAAAAATTCTCATTTTTAAAACTTTCCCAACATTGATTTTCAATTATAATATTTCTTAAAAGTTATTAATATATTGCTATTAACCGAAATATTCTTAGACAGATAATCATACAATTTTTGTTTTGTTAGGTGAAATGAGTTTGGTGGATTTTTTAAATGCATTTGAATACTTTTCAGAAAATTCCTTTCACTTAGATTTTTCTAAAAACTTAAAAAATTTATAAAAAAATTAAGAATTTTAGACATTTTTTGTACAAAGATTCAATATCGTATATGTACGAAGTTTTGAAGGCTTTGCAAGAAATGTGTTCTTAATTACGGCCTTCAGAAAAACTGGAAAAGAGGAATTCTAAAAACGTCCGAAAATTCTGAAAAAATTCAAAAGAATTCTAGAAAGTCAACAATTTATTTCATACGACGAAAAAAAAATCGTCTGATTATTTGTTGAACAATTATTTTTTTAAACAATTTGTTAATAATTTTTTGTTAAATCATATTCGATGGCTGGATTTTTTCAGATTTTTTACGAACCGCTAATAGTATTGAAATTTTGACGGAACAAAATTATTCCACAATGATTCCTTGCAGTGTTTCACGAAAACATTTTTTTTTATATCAAAATTTTGATAAATTTGTATTTTTGTTTTTTAATGAAATAGAGTTGTTGATATTT
The DNA here is from genome assembly GCA_963989365.1 of Rhimphoctona megacephalus. Classification (NCBI taxonomy): domain Eukaryota; kingdom Metazoa; phylum Arthropoda; class Insecta; order Hymenoptera; family Ichneumonidae; genus Rhimphoctona; species Rhimphoctona megacephalus. Next base: position 35,841,090 of record OZ022415.1, on the reverse strand, counting down.
GAAATCTAAACGATTGTAATATTTAATTAAAATTTTGATAATTGAGTGTTAAAAAAGTCAAAAGTTAAAAAAAGCTCTAAATTTTAATAGAGAAATAAAAAATTGCCAAAATTATATGATTTTATCGATTTCTCGCAAATGGGATAATTTTTAACTTTATTTAAGTTGTCTAAAGTTTAAATCATTTTGCACGATTACGTATGTTATGCTAGAATTCTCATACGCATATTTGATATGTTACATGTTTGGTTTCGGCAATGCGGCAAAAACGGAGAGGGACGTAATTGATTTTCCTCAGGTTGAGAGGACACGCCAACGATACTTTGAAAGCAACGACGTGGGTGTGACAGAAGTTTTATCATGTACGCTAGTATGCGCTGCATAATTGTACTATCTATACAAATGTAATATAATTTGTTCCGATAAGGTATTGTTTTTTTTTTGCATTAGAAGTGCATTTCGTTGGTCTCCATTATGCCAAATATTTTAATACGAACTTGGCGGCTGGTATGAACGTTTTTTGTCCACGTGAAAATCTTACATAACCGTAATCTTTTGGCGCCTTTTAACCTTTTAAAACCGTCGTGTCCTCCACCTCAAAATTTTAAACTCATTGTTCTTGCTCATGAATTAATAAAATGAATGAAATGTTGACAGTTGGAAGAGAATAATAGCACGAACACAGTCTCAGCATGTTTTTGTGAAAATGACTTCCAGTTTAATACGGTATTCCAATAAACTCTTACACAGGTCTTTGAGTCACGTGATTTTTTCAATCGACATTTTGGTGACTCTTCAAAACTGAACATCGGAAGTACAGCAGCAGAAACAATGGATTGAAATTATTTTTTTTAGGTTTCAGCAAATTTTTTCGTCCAACTTTTTCACAGGCCAACTGATTCTTCTGAATGATTACGCGATTATAATTAAATGTACCAGAACCTTAAGGAACTGTCGTAAAAAAAATTTGAACAAATAAAAAAAGTCTTCAACGGTTTACCGAAATTTACTCCAATTGAGGAGTATTTGGGATTTTATTTTGGCAGTTTTTCGAGTAATTGTTCAACTGATAAACCGGTCGATATAATGTTACGTGGGATTGTTATGTACGGGTATTCGAGTACAGGAGAGAGTGTCACATGACGTAAGATGCAAGCGAACGAAAAAGAATAGACTAGTCTGCCTCTTTATCGTGTGTTACAAATGTGCGGTGCACGGGTTCTCTCGTGTTTCTCGTTGCCTCAACGGATCGGCTACACACGTAAACGATCGTTGGCAAGCGAGTCGGTGAATCGACGTTGTCAAATATGTGTGCTGCTGTTTTGGTGGGGTATCTTCGTGTTACCACTGGCGTACACCAGCAGGAGAATGTTCGGGTCTTTCGCCGCGCTAGTGGTCAGTACAACGACGTCTCGTCCGACCATTGGACTTGTCGGATTTACTCTCTCGTCCCGTCGAGCGTCGTTGTCTCGTTCTTCCTCTCCCTCGTTCTCTTTCCTCTTTCGTTTTCGCATTCTACCACGCTCCCCTCATTCTTTTTTACGGTAATTTGAAATTCGTCTCGTGCCACTATACACAAATCTTCAATATTTATTGGAATTCTTTATCTCCTCGATAACTCTTAGTGTGGACAATAATATTTTCAAATAACAATCTACTTCAAATTCTCGAGGTAAGTTATTTCTTTTACTTTTTGTTCCACTACGTTTATTACTATTTCACGATTTTTTAAAACCATAAACACACATTATTGACACGTTCGCAGAAATTCTTTGTTTAATCGTTGTTTACTTTGCTCTGGAAACTTCAATTTTGATATTAGTCTTCTTCTGATCCTGTCGAATAACAAATTGCGAAAAAAATTAAATTTCAATCATAAAAAGGTGCAGTAATAAAAACCGAATTTAAAAAGTTGAGACGAAATTTTTTAAATTCGTTTATTTGTAGGCAATTTGATGCTTTGTATTTGAGATCTGTAAATAATTAAATCTCACGTTTTTTTTAGTACCACAAACACAAATTATTGACAACTATTAACACGATCGTAAATTTTTGGGTATTTAAATGTTGAAGCTTGAATTTTCCATTCGAAGTCTTTCGATTTTATAAAATGAAATACTGCATTCCAAAAACATCGAATTACTATTGAAAAAACTTGAATAAAGTTTGTTTTTTAATTCTTATAATTTTTGTAGGAAGTTTTATTATTCATTTTTGAGTTGTAACAATGAATTTATGCATGTATAATCAAAATTCAGTATTCACAAAATTGTACGCTATTGTCGTGCATAATTTTTACAAATGTATGTGCATACCGTGTATGTATTAAAATACCTCCCGATGAGGCAGAATTGCTCGTTTGTCGGAGGTGTAATATGCACAAATAAGCATGTGAATTTAAAGAGTGCTTTTGTAGACAGTTCAGTCGTTGGTGTAAACAGACATAAGAATAAGGAAGAGACTGATAGTTGGTAGTGCGAGATGATAAATGGATTCAATTATCATTACCAAACGAGGGATCGTACTCTCAAAATTTTAATTAAAGAAACAGTATTATGACGTCATGGGAATGGAAGTTTTTCGAATCCGAACAAAGTGATTGTGCATCGATCGACCGCGTGATTTTTCGATAATTGGACTGGAAAAAAATATAAAAAAATCATTTTCACGACGTTGGACAACGAGTTTTTGTAATTGTTTTTTTTTATTAATTATTCATTATTATTTATTTTATTTAATTAATTTAATTAATTAATCAATTTATTAATTATTCAACAAGAGGACGACTCAAGGGATTCGAATAAAAATTTCATAGTATTTTAACTTTTATTTATATTTGTAAAATAAACAAATAAAAGAATTTGTCATTATTGATTGTAAAAATGAGAAATTTCATGAGCATTTTTCGTTTATAAATACTCAAATGATATTTTCGATTTTTAAATCATGTTGGAATACAAAAAGAGTAAAATAAAATCGGGTTTATGAAATAACATTCCATGAGTCCGTTAAACTCGAAACCGCGTGTTTCAAAAATGTGGCGCTTCGCTCGTTCGTTTCTTCTCAACTTTCACGCGAGTTAGACCCTCGCCGAGATCTGATAGCGAGTTTCCGCGTTCGGATCAGAGAATCAACAGGATTCTCGAGACTGAAATAAAGGGATTCGGGGTTGTAATTTATTCGCAAAAATTGCGTCGTCAAATTTAACAAAAAATCGATTAGCCTGGTTTTCTTTTGTTTAGAAATTTTATCAAGTAAAATAAAATTTATTTTGGAGCCTTTCATTGGACAAATGCTCCTTGCATTCTCCGTAATAATTGCAAAGAATGAGCACGATCACTGTGGTTATCCGACGAGAGAAAGTTTTAATCTACTAGGAATGAGTCGTGAAAGTTTTTTTTTCTCCCCTGCAAATGAAAAAGAGTTCTGATGTTGGGATTTCCATTGAAGAGATTCTGCAAAAAGGAAATTTCGTGCATTTCATTCATTTTTTCTGCCTTTAGATGACAAATTAGTGTTTTAAAAATGTTACATTCACAGAGAATTAAAATACCTCTCTCGTCTACTCACTAACTATTTATAAAAATTCGACATTTTTGGATTTTTTTAAATTTGTTCCGAGAGAATATCGGGATAAACAAAAAACCAATTCTTTCGTTTCGTTTTTTCATCAGTCTATCAGATTTTTTTAAAAACAAATTTGATTTAACAACCGATCATTAAAATAATGTTTAAAAAGACGTTAAAATTTTAGGATTTCAGGATTTATCAAAACATGAAAATGACCTGCTTAAAAAAATATCGACAATCAAAAACTTTAGCTCATTTTGGCGACAAAAAAATAGCTGTAACATTTCTTTACTCGAAATTGAAACTCCAACCGGTACGAATTCGATTCGTATACTCGAGCCCTCGTTCCAGTGGCGCTTAGTTTATGTATTAATATCCCTAAATAATTGATTTCACAGGGACAGCGCGGATTAACGCGCTTTTATCGATGATGAAATTACTGGCAGGTGTGGAGGAGGAGAGCAAAAAAACCGATATAGAGGAAACAAAAAATGGAGTGAGCAACAACAACAAAAAATCGACCGAGAAACTAAATTCCGTCCAGCCGATTAGGAAAACAGAAATCAAAAAATCGACTCATAATAAGGCAAGTTCAATGTCAAGTTAATTCGAAGAATATCTTACCGAACGATTCCTCAAAATATCATCAATATGCTCGTATAGTTTTAAGTTATTATAACGTTGTGTTCTTAGCTCAATATTTCGTTCGTAGAATGTTGAATATTAGAAGTTTTAGATTCTCTAATGGATCAGTGAGTTCCTAAAAAAAAGTCCCAAAAAAAGTTCTATTTAGGACTCGGGACTTAATTCGACAAAAGTGACCCCAAACTGAGCCCCAAATGGGATTTCTTTCCCCCCGCTCGGTGTGAACCGGACGTGACGTCATGAGTCCTAAATAGGGACTCATGACGTCACGTTGTTAGGGGTGAAAACTCAAAAAAAGACCCTATTTAAGACTCGAGCCCCAATTTGGGAATTTTTCGAGCGAGGCAACCGGAATAAGCGATTCCCTATTTGTATACCTATTTGTATTCTGTATGAGACCGTCTTTTCAAACGATCACACAGTGTCGCAGCTCCGGCAATATATGCCAACCCGGCGGATGATGCGTGCTCGCGAAAACACTTGTCTCTGCGCCACGCTGTGGCTGGAGCGAGAAGCAAAGAAAAAGTCCATAATTGGGGCTCGGAGTCCGAAATAGGGACTTTTTTTGAGATTTCACCTTTAAAAAAAGTTCTTATTTGGGACTCATGACGTCACATCCGGTTTACACCGAGCAAGGGGAAAAAAGTCCCATTTGAGACTCAATTTGGGGTCACTCTTGTCGACTTGAGTCCCAAATGGGACTTTATTTGACTTTTTTTGGGACGCTTTGGAGTTATACACGTTTGCAGTTGTTTTTATGTTTTCATATTTATTTTCTTGTAGGCTAAAATTGAAATTAAAAGTATTTTGTCGTCTTGAAAACTGTAGTTTTTCCATTTTTCTTACAGGATTTTCACACTCGACAACGAAATGTTTCTTTTCCTCAACTGTAACGAAGACTTATTATTCGTTCAGTATCTCGAAGTTTTCTTCTCTAATTGGTTTTTTAGTTTCCAGTGGACAATTGTCATGTTCAATAAATGCTCGGTGGAACAATAATTTTCGAATAATGGCAAACTACGAGTGATAAGAAATTTTATCTTGCATATTTTCAATATGACAGATAGTCACCACCATTAAGGCTTTGCAGAATGTTCAGTGCGAATGGCGTGTCAAGTTCGAAGCAGTGTAAAGTCGGACGAACGTTGTTGCATTAAATAAACACAAACTTTCTACATTTTTTGGGCCTTAGAGATGTTTTATTCGATTTGTTAGAAGCCAAAAGAAAAACGTTCGAATAATCAAATTGCAATGAATTCAATTATTCAGTTTGCTAATTTACGAAAAAGACGAGCTCGAGATTCCAAAGTATCAAACTATACTGTCTCAACCGTAAGCTTGTTTTTTTTATAGTAGATAATGTTTTTTTTTATATTTATAGTAGACAAAATCAGTGATTTTTAATATGAAACTCAAGATAAACTCGATAATAATGTAACAAATTTGAGACAAATCGAAATTTAAAGCGATTCCGATTCTCCAGTAAATCGTCATTCAATATTCTACGTACGAAACGAGACGCTTTCCTCAATCAAATTTCCTTCGTATACAATTTCACAATCACAAGCGTAAAACTCAGATCAGGTATTATATACGTTATTACACACGAGATAATGCATTGTTGTATGTACATCGATACGCTTGTATCACTTTCTGGGTTACCTATTAATGCTTGTGATTTGTGTATTAATTTTTCTGCAGTTTACTTGTTTGTTGCCGTAGTTTTGTGATGTAAATGAAAAACGTTTTTATTTCTTATATCGAGCACACTTTCGTGTGTTTTCTTGTCAATAATTTTCCCTTCCTGCGATGAGCGAAATGCCGGTTTTTTTTCATTCGAGATATCTCTCTAGTTTCAACGAGAAAGAAAGAGAGACGGAGATTAAATGAAAGAAGAAAGGAGCCTGCGGCACAGGCTTGACACAGTGCGGAGATGAAAAGCAGGTCCCGTTGCTTCGACCCACTTATATCGTTGCTTTCCTATCTCTTAGATGTACAAGCGTAATACCTGTTTAAAATACAGTCCTCTTTCGATCATTTCACCTTCCTCTTTTTTCTCTTTCTCTTTTTCTCTTTTTCTTTCTTGTCTCCCAATTTTTTTTATCTGCACTGAAGGAATTATATTCAAGAGAATGCCTCAAAAACGATACTAAGAAAGAGACAGCAAAATTCTTAAGTTTATTATTGAACTAAATTCAAATTTTGATGAGAATGTTTTGAACATTAAGATTTCGAACGTAAATTAGAAAAAATAGCGTATGGTCGAACTAAAAAGTAGAGAGCAGTTTGTTGTTTTATATTTATTAATAAAATTAATAAAATAAACAAAAAAAATATGGTTCATTCGATGAAAATTTCATGATGTATTTCTACTTTTATTGAACGTCCCAGTAACAGTTTAAGTGTTAAGATGAAAATTTCATGATGTATTTCTACTTTTATTGAACGTCCCAGTAACAGTTTAAGTATTTTTCGCGTCATTGATACAAAACATAGACGCCAGACTGGAATTTCTGCATATTTTAACTAAAAAAAACTTTTCTACGTTCGTGCATCACGGTCAGTTCTGCCCTGAATTTTAGCGCACCTCTATTAATGTCAATGAGCATCTTTGTCACATATTAACTCGAGAAGTAGTTATTTTAACGGGGTCATCCCATGTGACAGCTATTTATTTTCGCTTTTTTTGGGAATTTTTTTTTGATGAATCATTAAAATACACTATTTTTGAATTTTTACCACACATTTATTAACATTTTTACAGTCCCTCAGAATTTTATCAAACAAAAATAACGAGCTGAATTAACTTTACACCGTTTGGAAGACACTCATGTGTTGGTTGACGGCTGCCATGATTCCGGAGGTTTTGCTCATCTAAAATCAAAAAATCAAACGGCATTTTAATTTGTAGACCTGAGGCTATCGCTGGAACTAGAATAAAGTAAAAATATCGAAAATTGATTTTTTGACACGGTTTTAAATGTTAAGTTCCAAGTTTCGTCGTTTTTTTCGACATTTAAAACCATGCCAAAAATTCAATTTTCGATATTTTTACTTTACTCTAGTTCCAGCGATAGTCACAGGTCTACAAATTAAAATGCCGTTTGATTTTTTGATGTCAGATGAACAAAACCTCCGGAATCATGGCAGCCGTCAACCAACACATGAGTGTCTTCCGAACGGTGTAAAGTCGATTCAACTCGTTATTTTTGTTTGATAAAATTCTGAGGGACTGTAAAAATGTTAATAAATGTGTGGTAAAAATTCAAAGATATTGTGTTTTAGTGGTTCATCAAAAAAAATCCCAAAAAAGCGAAAAAAAAATAGCTGTCACATGGGATGATCCCTTTAATTAGATGTTTTTTTTATTCGTCGAAAGTGCAACGGAGCGAAGAATCTTGACCTTGAATTTCAATTGGATTTTCGACTTTTTATTTCTACAGTAAATTAACAAAAACAAACGGATTTGACAGCGTTAAAAATACTATTTTGTGAATATGTAAATCAAAAAGACGATTTTTCATGGTTTTTAATGTTAATATGTTTTTTGTTACTTTGATTACTCCGCTTAATTCTGAATTCAATGAGAAATCTTTATTCCGAGGAAAATATCATTGCGAAACATGAAACAACAGTATCGAAGTAAAATAATTGACATATGAAAGATTTTTTCGTAAAACGATGCTCTCGCATTATAAAGTCGATTAGCATATACTGTTACATACGTAAAATCGCGTTTTTCTTTATTGTAATCGGTTGATGTTACGTTGAAGAGGTCAAATATACGAGGACTCAGATTATCGCGAAACGTGCAGAGTTTAATCAAGTTTTCGTTTTCGATCTCTCGCCTTCACGCTAATTTTTATATTCAAGAGATAAACAGTATATTCGTTATCGCATATTATTAAAAAAATGCAGTAATATTGCTATATTTATTTGTTTGTAAAATCAAACACGCGTGAAGAAATGTTAACCTTACGGATAGTGAAAATTTGAAACATTGACCCAGAAAAAAGTTCTATTTAGATCTACTAGGATCGTTTATTCGAATTTTTTAAATTTGAATCAACAAAATTTCCATTTAGCTGGGAAGTTGTGTTTAAATCAAATAGATAATGCTATTTGGGTCTATTTATTCGAGTACCGACGTTAAAGCTTCTCGTTCCGGCCACGACGTGGCGCTGATCGTCAAGGCATTTCTCATATACGAATTGCGCTCTGAATGTGCATAAATCGCGGGAACCAAAGTACCTATATGATTACGACTGAGTACAGATGACTCTCCCATTTGTCAACCCGTCGGGACCAAATAAGTTCTCTTGTGTCAAGTTCTCTTCCATCCGCACTTTTAAGACTGCTGATACCACAGTGCATGCGCAACGCGCAAGGCGTCTGGAATGTTTCGAGAAATGTGTCAGAGTGAAGGGGGGGGGGGGGGAGTTGACGCAGGAACAAACGGAATGGGCATATGAGAACAGTGGATACATGGGAATGTGACAAGTGAGGGAGTCGACTGTATGTATAAGAAGTCGAACGTGAATTTTTGTACCTACCCAGGAAACGTATTCCGTACACATATCGAGTTCGTATTCGTCTAGTTCCAAAAATAATCGACCATCTTTGTCTCTCTTCTTTCGCGTATGATCAATGACATAGGCAGAGGATTTTGGCGCGATTTCTATACACCATTTATTACTTATGAACCAAGTTGTTTAAATTAAAACAAATAACCAGATTGAATCAAATATTAATATTTATTATTATTGTTGCCACAGACTTGGATATTTAGGGCTGTAACTATATGCACATCTTATCTTGGATCAACTTGGAAATAAATAGAATCAGTGCGATCTCTTAATAATCGGAGTCGATCGTTATTGAAAAATTGTATTCATTCAGTGTTGTCTCCTTCGATAAGGATCATTTGTTGGAATATATGCAATAGGAGCATTTTTCAAATTAACGTTAGCCGTACACAAAACACATTACGCGAAATAAAATTTTCATCGATATAGAGGTTATATTAATTATATATTTCTTATTACACAAAATATTTTACGCGCGTTCTGCACGATAAAGAACCACGATAGCTTTAAACAAAGCAAATGATAAGAAAAATGAAATTTTTATCGATGCAGAGGCTATAATTAGATATTTCATGTTACACAAAATCAAAATATTACACGCGCGTTCTTTTTCGAACAGCACGACAGCAGTGCAACTACCGCCATCTTGGTATGAACCTACCCAGGGAGACTAGAGAGAAGGAGTGGACGCAGCATAGGAAAATAAGTAGTAACGGCGTCCCCAAAATCCCGTCTTGAACCAGTTCTTAGCTCTGCCACCAGGTGTAAAGATCCTACACGTATAGTAATAAAATTAGTCCACACGATGAAAGTGACGCTTCCGTGCCTGCGCAATAGAAAAAAAATCCTCTAACCCAAATCCCAGTATATTGGACAGGATATTGTAGGTTAAAAAGATTATTTATTGTCTTCAGTGCGTGGTTTCGTGTCGTGTGTGGAAGGTTAAATTTTGCAAACAACATTTTGTGTCGACAATTTTAACGTAAACATAGACACTGTACATATTTTGAAAAATCGAGGTTAGGAAATAAGTAGTAACAGTATGTTTGATCTAGTGGTATCTTTACCGATACAGCGCCGTCGCTTCAGGCTGGGATTTCGTGTACATTTTAGAAGCACACTGCGTCCAGTCCTTCCCTCTAGTTTCCCTAAAACTACCTATATTTTTGGACTGTAACTATGGAATGCAGTAGAGTGGAAAAACAAAGAAGTCGATCATTACGAACTCGAAATATCCTACGGAATACGGCTCCAGGGTCGCAGACCCATGAAAATGTTATTAAGGAAGCTCCGTCACGTAGGGCCAGTTTGCATGGGCGCATAAGCAGGGCCCTTTTTTTTTAGTAATTTGCATGTTTGTCATGATACAGTTGGTTATATATAAGCATATTATTGGTAATTTTATACAAAAATTATTAGTTATACATCGATAAATAAATACCGTAAAATTAGCACAATTTTATGTTACGGTACTGCATAGAGAAGTACAGCAACGTTGCAATTCTCCATCTCACTCTCTCCTAGGATTTCTTTGTCGTACTTATAATACCCAGCTGACCGCGAGTCGTCGCGTGTTATTGTGTACAAAATTTTTTACTATTAAAAGAGCTTACGGTATATTATTTATTGAAAAAATGCATTGATCAAACAGTTCAACAGCTCAGAAAGATTTGATTAGATACATATATTTTGCTTTAGTAATTTTTATTAAGATATTTATAATTTTTAGTAAACGCTATGTGATATGAAATTTCTGCGATGTCTGTTTATTTTGTAATAAAAATTAATTTTTCATTATTGTCGACAAATAGATAACTGGTTTCATTAATCGATTAAATTATTTACACACAGAATCTCTTAAACGCGCGCTTTTTAAACACACAAGACATATTTATGTTGAAAAAATAAAAATAAAAAAGTCAATTTTCTGATGTCGTTCCTACATGGGGACAAATTGACCCCAAACTGATTTTTAAGGAAGTACGATCGCAAATCGACGCCTCGACAGATTTTCTTGAAATTTTTATAACTCAAAACAGACTGCAGCATCTGTCCGCTACTGAAATTTGAAAATATTTGACCGTTTAGAACCGGAGATAATTAACATTAAAGTTGGCACGTTTAACACGTATCGCATATGTGAAGCATGCTGTAGACATAGTCTGTCGCCCTTCTCTCAATCGTAGCAAATAAACGTCTCGACAGATTTCAATAAAAAAATCGCATGATCTAAATGAATATTTTTCGGACAAGTAAAAAAAAAAATACTTCGATTGACCGTTTTGAAGTCGAGATATAACAGTAGGAAGATGTAAACTTTTATGGAGTTTTTACCCAGCTGCGAATGGGGGAATACGATCCGGCAACATTGTAACCGTCGCAGTGTGCGTATAGCTATACAAACACACGGGATTTCATTACTTCAGTATGGTTGCGTTGTCATTGGTATAAAATTATAAATGATTAATTAAGCAATACCAATTTATGTATTGTTTAAAAACAACTTTTAATTCAAATAATAATAATTGTTTATTGTAGTTCAAGCATAACCTACATTTAAAATGTAGTTTTGAGTACAATGATAGACTTTCTTAATTTTCCTTCTCGCATTGTCCCGATAAATTTCAACTTTTTGTCAAATTTTTATTTTTTATAAGTCTGCCATTATACCTTTCTTGTTTCAACATTTTCGATACCTTTTGCTGTACTCATAGCAGTGATAGAGAAATACCAAAAGAATACTGTCATCTGCTCAATGCGACGTTGCACGATCGTGATGAGAAACGAAATTTCATGGTGTGCGTGTGTTTGTATAGACCGCTTTTCCGTGTATTGTAGCAGTCTGAATACAGGCACGCCCAAAATTTTTTCACGTTTCGCTTAGTCTATCGCCATGTTTTGTCCATACGTAATGCGCGTAACTTTTTGAAGGTACTGCCGCGATCGTTCTTCCTTAAACGCTTGTAGCGTTAAAGCCAGAGGGTATAAAATATTGCCATTTGGTGTACGAACCAAAAAGAGTTCAACTTAAATTATCCCCCCTTCGCCCCCTGGGAATCCCTAAAATCGACGAGAAAAAAAATGCCAGCCACAAGTCGATTTTGGCCTGGGTCAATTTGTCCCCATGTAGGAACTTAGGGTTAACTAGATCCTAGTTGAATCACCTAGATGTTTTTTTTGACTGTTTGCTAATGGTAATATCGTATAATTTTGCGATAATTTTCAGCTTACGTGCATGAAACTTACAAAACTATATTTTCACGGTCCATTAATTGTTTCTTAACTCTAAAATCTCCAAACGAAAGTACATGAGATTAAACCATCAGGAGTGACACTATATTTACACCCTGAACGTTAATCGCGCGATGACGGTTTTTCTCACACATGTAGATTCAAGTGCTTAATTTTATAAATAGAAATTTGAAAATAATTTCGCCACAGTAATTGTGACTTTAAAATAGTTTATTTCTTAAAAAATTACGAGTACATTGATAATTAATGCTTCAAAAACAATAAACAAAATAAAATGTTTTTCAGATTTTTCATATTCATAAAGTTAACATTTCTTTTAATTATGCATGATTTTTCAAACACATTAACACAGTAAAGTTATAGTGTAATAATCATGTTTTCAAATTATCAAGTTTTTCGATTTTTCTACTTGTTTCTGAAAACTTCTTATACTTTTGTATATTTGTTTTAACACAGAAGAAGATACAACTTTGACATTGAGATCCGAAGATCCAAAAAATCGCTTTTGAGGCAAACATCGTCGTGCCGAAAGGCCACAGTTCTATTTCAGCCCAATTTTATAATGATTCGCAATATAGGTCACTCGAGGTTGTCTTGGCTTACCGCAGTAATACTGCAGTCGATATATATCAGCTATCGTGACCTACTCTGCACTCTTTCTTTATTTATTTCGACTTCTTTTTTTTTCACGTCCGTCGTAATATTCGATCGATGTGAACTTGTAACGTTAGTTTTGTTATGGACTCGCATTGTCATACCATTTTTTTCAATGTAAAATTTGTTACAATTTCGATTTTTAAGAAATTCACATTGATCTTGAAACGTCTTGGCCTCGCAAATACGCGTGTTTAAGATCGCTCTTCGCCTACGATTCGAAGATGCGGAGAGAATATCCTTCTTAATGTCAGTGAAATTATGTAGGTACCTTGACCTTGTTTGAGAGTTAAATGAGCAATCGATGCACGACTCGATTTCTTCAACAATCGTGGTTAGTGAAATTTACACGAAAACAAAAATTTCGCTTTTTTTTATGATTTAGTAAAACGCTTTTGTCTTTATATTCTCCTCGGAATCATTTTTCTCGTCGAGAAATTTGATGCTCGCATGCGCGAATTGTTGATATCGCGATGTTATGTCAGCACATTGAGCCTCGAGCAGCATTTTTAATCTGGTTATTATTTTTTTGAATTCATTCCTTGACATCGTAATGCACTCTTAGAATTATCCAATTTAATAATTTTTTGTTTTTGATTTTTTTTCTTCAAGAAAATTTTCTAGCGATGCAACAAGGAACTTAAGAATTTTTCGTGTTTCGAAATAATCAGAAATAATCATGTTTCGAAATAAGATTCACTTGAATGAAGAATAATTTGAACCAATGATTTCATTTCGATAATTAATCGACGACATTTTTCTTTTTCATTCTATTTTCGATGATTTTTTTCTAGTTTACAAAATTTCGAGTTTGGAAATTTAGTTTTACGTAAATAAAAAAACTTCTGGTATATTTCCAATTGAGAGCATTTTTTCCCATGGAATTCAAACTGTCAGAAAACTAACTGAATTTGTTTATATTTTAGATCGAAAAAAAATGAATAAATTCAGAACGACTGCAATCGATTTCCAAAAATTCTCAACTTATTTTTTCGCTCTTCTACGTTAGAAAAACATGAATAAAATTTTTAAAGTGCTAGAACGCTAAAACGTATAATTTAAAGCCCTTTGTAGTGTTAACAGTTGTCAATTACTTTTGCTAGCTCAACGACTCGTCGTCCCTCAATAAATATATATTTTAGTCGTAAATCATTTCATTAGGAGTTACTCGACGAGCATTCACGAGCTTTCTTCGTTCTCTCTCTCTTCCTACCTTTCGTCCATTTACGCTTTTGTTCAGTTTCAATGTAAATGTGTCTTTTCACCACAATGAACTTTATTATACGTGATACATTTATTTACGCCGCTTTGACGAGATAATTATTATCTCAGGCGGCTTTCGTACGTCCAAGAGAGCCGGCTGCTTCGCCTTTTAAGGGAAAACTCATAACGCCCGAAGATGAGGAAAAAATGAGACGTCTCTTGCCCTATGAAGAAGCACCTGAATATTTACAACACAACCCTTTCATTTTTCATGGTTATCGAGGATATCTCACTACGAAATTGTGTCTAGAAAGGTTTGTTACAAAAACAGAACAAATAAAATAAAAATATCTGTCTCTTATCTCATTTTTTAATCTCATCGAATTTTTGATAATTAACGATTAATTACACATGTTTCTCAAACAAAAATTTTAATGGATTGGAATTTCGAAACTCCGCAATTGGACAAAAATCAGAAAAAATTCAGCCATTTTTGAAATTTTAAAAAGTAATTATTCAAAAATTTATTAACATTGTGTTAAACAAAATATTCTTTGACGAATAATCAGACAATTTTTTTGTTTGAAATGAGTTTGATGATTTTTCTAAATTCATATGAGTTCTTTTACATTTTTCTAGCAACCTCTCAAAAATTCATAAAAAATCACGAATTTTGCACATGTGTTTGTAAAAAAATTCGAAAGTATTCTAAAAAAATCAACAAATTCATTTCATCCGACGAAAAAAAATCGTATGATTATTCGTTGAAGAATTTTTTTTTTAAACAATTTGTTAATGACTTTTTTGTAATTTTATTCTTGCACATCAATGTTCGTAACATCCTAAAGATGACTGAATTTTTTCAGATTTTCACAACTGCTAGATACTGAATTTTTTATGGAATTAAATCATTGAACGAATTAACAAAAAATAAAGGCCAATTAAATCATTCATATTTTATTTATTTATTATTATGTATTTATATTTATTTATTTATTATGTCAGTGTATTTTGGTGGACAAACGAAACGATAAATATATGGAGTCACGTTTTTGGGTGGATGCTGTTCCTGGGGCTGACACTCTACGATATCTGTTTACTAGATATTCATGCTCCATTTGGGGACAAAGTTCTCGTCACACTGCTGCTAGTATGCTTTCAGGTTTGTCCGAAATGATTGAGTCTTTTTTATCAAGGTAGTAGTCTCGCCACAGTCACGGTCAAAAGTTAACTCTCCGGTCAATGTTCGAAAACTTAGTTGTAACTTGCAGAATAATTTAACAATGATAGTTGTTATCTTTCACAGGAATCTAAAAAAATGTAAACTTTTGTAAAAATGTAAACTTTAAAAAAATGTCTATATAAAGTTTGGAGTTTCAGAAATAACCACGTTTCCCAATCTAATACACATAACATATACTTTATATCGCTATATTTCCGGAACTAAACGGTCAAAAATCTTGTAATTTTTCGAAAAACTTTGTCATATATATATATATATATATATATATATATATATATATATATATCTGTAAATGGTAATAAAAAAATATAAAAAATCTGTAAAAAAGTTTCGGAGTTATTGCCTAAAATGTGAAATTTGCTATCGCTTCCCATAAAAACACATGCAAACTGTACAATCTTTGATTTCCAATATCTCGAATATGGGACGGTGAATCCTTTAGAAATTTAGCACATAATTATGTAATAGTGTTCTCAAAATTAAAAAAATTCTATAGAAAAATGCTTCGACGAGACTTACTACCTTCAATGTTTTTTTTTTTTAAATAAAGTTTCACAAGAAATTAAAATGTCGATTTTAAATGATTTTAGGCATGCATGATACTGTCGTCAGTGTATCATACATTCTCCTGCAGGAGCGAAAAGGACTATTGGTGTTTATTGTCCTTTGATCTTTTTGGCATAGCTTTGAGTCTCCTGGCAATTTACATGTCTGGAGTTTATTATGCCTTCTGGTGTCACAAAGTAATTTAAAAGTATTTTTATTTTGTTATCCAAATATTCAGTTTAAGTAAAAATCAGGCTCAACAAACCAATAATAATGTAAAAACTTATTTCCATTATGTCTCTTAATACAATTCAAGTTGATGTTCGGAAATGATAAATTTTCAGAGAATTCTAAAAAAAAAAAACAGAATGTTATGAAAAATTCAAGGCACTTGAAATCGAATTGCATAATCTGAAGAAATTTTTCAAATCATTCCACATTTGGAAGAATTTTTCTAGATTTTGTTTTCAGAAGTAAATAAATTATCTTAAAAATTGTGAAACTATCCAAATTGATTAATTCACAAATTTTCTAAAAAAAAAAAAGACAAAACAACAGTGAAGAATACAAAGTAAAATTACAATTTGTTCGAAAATGTTCCATGATCTCAAGAAATTTTCCAAGATTTTTTTAAAACGCGATATAATTTTTCGGAATGTTAGAAAATTATAAAATTATTTGATTACTTTAAACTGAAACGTAGGCAAAAAGATTGCCATAATTTTGAAAATAAATACCGTAAAGCAGAATAATTCACTAATTAATAAAATTATAATTACAGATCAAATAAATACGATGTAAATCAATTGATTTTCGCATTAATTCCATCACGTAAATAATTAACCAGATTGAAATCATTTTTCCAGGAACTCCAACGGTTTTATCTGATAACTGTCCTGTTGATATTTGTACTAGCTATGGTACTCCAAATACCAAAGCTCCAAGTCGATGGCAATATAAAACTAATGGTTTTTGTTGCCTGGGCTGTCTACGGCGTATTGCCGACGTTTCACTGGGGTATGGCTATGGGAGGGATGGACAATCCTATGGTCAGCATGCTCGTGCCAAGGGTACTTGGAATGTACCTTATAAGTGGTTTAGCATTTGCTATTTATGTCAGCAAACTTCCGGAGCGTTTCTTTCCAGGTGAATATTATTATTTTGTTTAATTTCATAAAATATCCTTTGAATATTTATTTAACGGGGTTATTTTACACCTGGGAGAGTAAAAAGAACTGTTTTTTTGAAAATGCATTGGAGCAATTAGACGATGAAGATTTTTCGTGGTTCAAAACATACATTTTGAGATATTTTTTCAATTTTTTTATTTACA
This sequence comes from Rhimphoctona megacephalus, assembly GCA_963989365.1. Classification (NCBI taxonomy): domain Eukaryota; kingdom Metazoa; phylum Arthropoda; class Insecta; order Hymenoptera; family Ichneumonidae; genus Rhimphoctona; species Rhimphoctona megacephalus. The sequence goes on along the minus strand of OZ022415.1, from coordinate 35,824,058 downwards.
AAAAGTGGTACACCTGGAAGGGTGAAAAAGAATCGTTTTCTAGAAAACCATTGGAGCAAAATTAAATGAAGTTTGTTCGTGATTAAAGAAATATTTTTTATTTATTTATTTGTGATTATTTATTTTTTATTTATTTTATTTTTTTATTTATTTTATTCGTGATTAAAGAATTTTTTTTTACAAAAAGTGGTACTAGACTTCGTAAAGAGACTACAGTTCAATCAATTACAAATTAATGTTTAAAACCTACGTCCGAATATTCCAATAGTTTTCGAAAAACGATATTCCTTCAATTACTCGTATTTGACTCTTCTAGGTGAACATGCTCTCTTGAGGGTACATTCGACTATAATTTATATCGATTTCGGATATTTATTAGGGGTATTCGGATATTTTTTATTTTTTTTTCGTTCCTGCGTATACCCTCGCGGGTTTTTACGACCCCAAGTCCCATCACGTTTAACCCCACTTCACTAATTTCCTCTTTCCTAATTTTCGTGTTCCTGAGAAACCCCCCAAGAGTCCCGTCCCACAGCCACTCTTTCCTAATGCACTACTGTATCGCATTTGCACGAGGGCCAAGGGAAACTGTAGAAAACCTGGCCGATACTGGCGGCTATATTTTTACTGAGTTTCAATTGATTAGCATCATCAGAAACCCAGAAAAACTGCCTCCCGCTCAGCGATTGATGCGCGAGTCGGTGTATGGCCAAGCGGTTACCCAACCAAGTATTGGCTTCGCCCGAGGCTGCTTAACTTTGGTGATCGCTGAAGCCATAGACGAACCGCGCACCCATCGCTGTCGGTAGGATATTTTTTGTTATATAAAAAACATCTTTTTCCCAATTATTCGAAACTTTTTTGCGTTTCATAGAGGTTTTATCATTAAATGTTCACCAAATGTGACTTTATCATACTCCATTCTCTTCGTTATCGAAAAACGAAGAGAATGATGTATAATTAAACCTTATTATCGTAATCGAGGAACATTTTATGCTAAAAAGAAGATTGGGGTCGTTTTCGACCCCGTTGTAGGATTTACGTTCAGAAAAATCCATCGTAGGGATCTAGTGTTAACTAATAAAGCCGGTTCTAAATTAAGTCTGAATTTAAATAAAAAAATAACACTGTCTTCAGTTTTGTTTGAGTTAATTGTGCGATTTAATAATATAAAAAAATATAAAAATTTATTTTTTAGGCTGTGTCGATTACGTCGGTTCTTCTCATCAATGGTGGCACGCTCTGGTTGTACTTGCTCTCTATTATTGGCACAATACTGGCATGATCTACGTCGAGTACAGAATGAACCATGGCTGTCCCAGTCATGTGACATTGTGACACATCGAGGGGGACACCCCAATAGGTATTTAAAACAAATCTAATCGACCTAATCAAATCAATCAAATCGGCCGAAATTCTTTCCAATAAAATTGCTGTATTTCATTCCAACGCCACGAAAATTTACAGTTTTTTTTACTCCATCGAATTTAGTTTTAAAGACCGTAACCGTGTACTAATGGCCAATTCGCCAAGTACAGCAAAACAATTGTTTTTTTAATCCTAAACATTTTTTATCTTCTGAATTGATTTGGGTAAACTATGAGTGGCACTGATAACAATTGAATCGAAAAAATCAGGATATTTCACGCGGGGAAGATTGGCCAATTTACCCGGTTGTTTGTTTTAAGGTAGAACGGTGAATTTAAGCCATCCAAGATGAAGGGCTGACAATTTTTGTAGATGCACACAAATACGGGATGAATTGATGTTTGCAACTTGAACGCTATTTACCATCTAGTTTGGTAGTAATTAATTCGTAACCATCGACTGTTTCTAGACACTTATCTCTAAGAGCATAGAAAAATCGTATGCATGTCAAGACTTATTTAATTTTTACATTCGGTATTTCCAAGATTTCGTAATAAAAATTTGATCACTGTATTTCGCGAATATTCCTGAATATAAAAGTGCTTGGGTTTTTAGCCGTTACCGTTAAAAATCGTCTGAAAAATGATAAAGTTTTCGCTGTAAAATGATTGAGATTTCCACAGGAATGACACGGGAAAGAGCGCGAGATCGCTTAGCAACTCAGTATTCTGCGTCTGCTGGCACATGCCTTCAGACGTGACAGTTTGCCAATTTAACTGTGTTTTTCTTTCCTGTTCTTGAATGTTTTTTCCGTATTTGATAAATATCGATAGAATTAATGGTGATAGCTAAACTGGCAAAATCTCTGCCGTTGCGTAATTCCTTTGCGTAAATACACTATGTAGGCTGTAAACAGAACTAACAGTTTCGGCAGACGACAGTAACGGCCATGACACGTTTTACAATGCACTATGCTCGTCAAATTTCAATTATTAAACATTTTTTGAACAATAAAATCATACAAAAATATCCATTCCCCGTTGTTTATATTTCGTAAATAATAAAATCATCATTTTAAAGTCAGTTTTGCATTCGCAAATTTTGGTCTACAATAGATACTGCAAAGATCACGTAGCCGTCACCGATCTACCTTAACGATTGAGAATATTTGATGTTCAGTTGGAAACGATAATGATATTTCTATAATTTCGAATACTTAAAGAATTTTACAATTTTTCTTTTATTGTATTTTCAGTACCTCCTGCTGATTGTTTTTGTGAACCAATGGGCCAAGATACGTCGAAATGGTATGAGGAAATGCCGTTTTATGCAACGACAAACAAGCACCACTGTGTTATAAATAATCCTATAAGGATTTACATGCGAGGAAGATGACCAGAAATGGCTCAACTCGTCGATTAGTTGAGTCTGCCAACGGATCGATAAACAAGAAAACAATCTAAGTCGCTTACGACGAACGTCGAACTTTAAACGAATTTGTTTGTTGCTGCAACGAATGAAAAAAACCCACGTCTCTTTCATTCGTGCTAAAATATCGGTTCAATTCTTCGCGTACTGTTTTTTTTTTCCTTTTCGAAGAATATCGACACGTCTCGATGAAGTAGGCGATTTAAACTGGCTGGGTATTTTAGTTCAAAGTTGTTTAATAAATATATATATATTTATACAAACAAAAACTAGTATTTTTTCAAACCAATATCATTTGAAAAAAAAAAGAATTGATATCAGATCTTGAGCAAAAATATTTCATCAATTAATTTCGTAGAGCAAAAATTAAAAAATCGTGTTTCAGAAATCAGAAAAATACACTTTTTTGCAAATAAACTGTTGTATTATATATTTTTTAAGGATGTATGCCCAGTCAAATCCGCAGTACATCTATTTGTTTTTTCAAACAGATCATTATATAAGATATCAATCATAAATATGTTTTTTATTAATTAATACTAATTATACATAACAAATCAATCCGATGAAAGTTACAGTTATTAACTTTAAGAAAAATTAGTTCTTCGTTTGACTATTTTTTACTGGAGCTAATGTCCGTTCCATCAACCAATCAAAAAATTTCGTTTATATATTGAGAAAATTTGGCAACAGTGCCGGAAAGTGTGTCGTTTGATAGCTAGTTTCCTAACCTAATACATTGTTTAATTTCTTATTTTTCGTGTATAATGTGAGTGAGGAAAATGAGTTACAATTCTGGTGTTGTGCTCAGAGACAAAAAGGGCAAATTTACCACACAAAAAAGAAAACAGTGGCTTGAGAGTGTTGCGAAGAGTGTCGAGAAACGAAGACGTTGGAACGACACCGAAAAAAAATTATATTTTGGCTAATTTATTTATATAGCTCATGTTTATCTTGCATTATAGATTTGCATTGACATTTCATGATTAGATCACGCTTGTATTTATTTTCTCTCACTACTACTGTACACTCGGTTCGTACTGCCCGCGCGTGTAACGTTGCCATATTTCCATGTTTCGCACATTTAACATGGCGGCTGTAGTAGCAGTTTTCGCATACGACCCAAACGACTCTACTTTTTTTTTGAAATATTTGAACAAATACGACGGTGACATCGGGGGGTTTTTTTTTCTTTAAATAGTAAAAAAATAAAGTTTCTAATAATATTTTTTTTAATCTGTACGCTTATATATCACGGGCTTTATTTTTTTTCAAATTAGGCTACTTCCGCTACGATTAACATGCGTTTTAATGGGACTGAAAAAATTAATTTACGTAATAACTATACGGTGAAGTCTAATTATTTTTTTTCTAATCGACGCAGCATCGTTCACTCTATAACATATTTTAAATTAGAAGGTCAAACTTACATTGTATATTTTGGGCATACATCCTTAATATGTTTTTCAGTTTTTTATTTGCCTATGTATGAAAATGCATTTTCAGCGGTCGTGAATGCAGATTGCTGTAAAATTTAATTGCAACTTTTTATCGACTGCGATACAATTTCGTCAGTCGATATTTATCGATGCTGTGGTCGATTTGTATATTTTTCTTTTCTCACGAGATAGAGTTACTTTCATTTTGAATCTAATAAACAAGAGTAGAATCGATTTTGAGAGTTGGTTAATTAAAAAAAAAAAAAATACATGGAATTTTTGAAAAAATGTCATAAATACAGCAGATTTCTCTGAATGACATTTTTGAAAAGCCACTCCAGATTTGAACGTATTTAAATCAACGAAAGTTCATAAATTGGAAAAATCGACAATACAACAATGAAAAACACTGAAAGTTCGAAATTTTTCTGTAATTTATACCGGAAAAGTACAGAGGATCGATCAGTTGATTGAAAAACAAATTGAGTTAAATAATTCGAAGTTTCAAGCTACATTGGCCAAAATATTCATCGAAATTTGAGGGTAGGCTCGTTTTCTTGTCACTCCAAATTATCATGGGCGAGTCGTTTTAAGTTCCTTTCACAGTTTGCCGTTGGCACGCTGCAAGGGCGAATAACTCGCGAGGTAAGAAGATAAAAAAAGGAGAAAAAAGGGAAAACTCTCACGAGTTTTCCCTCTCGACCAGGGGATGATGCTCAGGCTCTTGGTTTTCCCTAGACCGAGAACGATACGTTTAACCGAGTAGACGATTATTTATCCAGGAAGCTGAGCGAGACCCGGGCACAAGAAAATTTACGTAGCACTTAATCCCACCGCTTAGAGGCCATAGCAATATCACATGGCCTGGCCCTCTACATTCTCGGATATAAAATCTCTCGTTTCGTCCCTTATTTCTTTTCTTCACACTTCTCTCTCTCTCTCTCTCTCTCTCTCTCTCTCTCTCTCTCTCTCTCTCTCTCTCTCTCTCTCTCTCTCTCTTTTTTCATTATTTTCCATTCACCATTCATTTCGTTTCTTTCGAGGGCACCCACTCATCATCGATCCTCCAACTTGGCTACCTCTCGTATAATTCAAATTACACGCTTGTACATACTTATTTATTCTTTCATTCTTCCTTCTGTATAATAGCCAAAAGAATAATGTTTCAACTTTGACCCTCAGCTTCGAACGTTCAACTTTTCTTCACTAAATCGTCCAGTACTTCTTTGCATTATTAATTTGCCTGAAATGTAAATATTCAATAAACAATGCCTGAAAAATCATCGAAGAAAAACCGATGATAATTATTTCCCATTAAATCTTTATTGAGGATCGCTCGAACGTTGAACTAATTTGTATTTTTTTATTGCACCCAGAAAAATGTTCTATTTAGATCTACTAAGATCGTATTATTCGCGTTTCGCGAACGTTTATTTCAATCAACAATATTTCTATTCGTTTTAGCTGGAAAGCTGTATTCAAATCAAATATATAATGCTATTTGGGTCCGTTTATTCGAGTACCCACGTTTAAACTTCCTGCTCCGAGCACCACGTGGCGCAGAGCGTCGAGATATTTCTCACGTACGAATTGCGCTCTAGATGTGCATAAATTGCTGGAACCAAAGTAGTATCATTATTCTGACTGATTATGTCTAGGAAGACGAACATGAATTTTTGTACCTACCTAGAGTCGCAGACCCATGAAAATATTATTAAATAATATCATGAATGAATATGGTATAATTAATATTATAAATATTATAAGTAACAATATAAATATTGTTTTTATTTCAACTTCACACTCGTTCAATTTCTAAGATAAAATATATCCGATTTTAATACATATATTAAATTTTTCATTAATTAAGAACATAAAAATATTCTGATAAAGAAAAAATAATTTCTTAAGGTAAATACTGTACTGTGTGCTAGTCAAATGAGTGCTAAAACTTCACAATTTTTTTGTACCAAGTGTAATACACTAATTATACATAATGAAGGCGAAGGTGTCACGTCAAAATAACATCAAGACAAAATAACACGACAAAATAACACTCGACAAAATAACATGAAAAATAACACTCGACAAAATAACATGAAAAATATGGGAATAGAATGATATTAATATGATATGTATTTGCAAAGTACAAAACAAAGTATAAAGTTGTGTTCATTACAGTGACGTATTAAATTTCAATATTGTGAGCTACTCCTTTTAAATACTCAATGTATTCGATTAATCAATGAGTTCGATTAATTGTTTCACTTCATAGATTGATTATAATTAAATGTTTGAATTATATAATTCAAATTTCTATACAATTCTAATGAATAAAAAAACAAAATAGTATATGGTTTATGTTTCTTATACTATTCAAATCTAAGGTGATTCAAACCTAGGGTGGTTATGACCTAAAAAACGGCAAAGAGGCGCAAAGCGCCCTGTTGCCCAAACCATCAGATTCAACTATTTGCACCTCAATTTTATACTTTGAGACACTTTTCTCTAAGAATTTTTAAGACAGTCTTAGAAACTACCTTTAGAGATATTTATATATATGTATATATATATATATATAATTGGTAATTATTTACATATACATATTGTTAGGTGTTATTTGTTTACATATACATATTGTTAGGTGTTATTTAGTCGTATGTTATTTTGACGAGAGTTATTTTGTCGTAATATTTTGTCTTAGAGTTATTTTGACGTGTAGCCAAGGTGAATTTATAAGATGATGTGTCTAATTAACTTAGAAAAATATTAATAATGATATATTTGCGAAACCATTAACTGATAGTGGCAAATTTTTATTATGACACATTTCCATTGGGACTTTTCAAAGAATAATCTGTATTTTTTAACCGATTTTAATGCACCACGTCTTATTTTGTTCCTCAAGAGATTCTCTACGAATTCACTATGTATATTTATTCGAAGTTTATTTGTTTGGAAATTATAGGCATTTGTCTATGAAAGATTTTTTTCGCTAAATAAACAATTGGCTGCAACAGTGGAACGATTAAATTTAGAAGAAATCTACGTGGTGAATTTGTAATGGATCTCTTGAGGAACAAAATAAGACGTGGTGCATTGCAATCGGTTAAAAATTACGGATTATTTTTTTGACGAATTCCGATGAATATGTACCAGCATGGAAATTTTGATTTATCAGTTGATGGTCTCACAAATCTATCGTTTTTAATATTTTTTTACGTTTAATAAGACATACTGTGATATAAATCCACTAACACTACGTTCAATTAGTGCATTAAGCTTACCATAAAACAATTGTGAAAATTTAGCACTCATTTGACTAACACGCAGTACAGTATATACCTTAAAGTCAAATAGACCTCTGTTTGGCTGTGAGACAAGGAAAAAAAATTTATTTGATTTAACTATTGACTAGATGTTTTTTCTGGTTGTGGGGTTTTAGTATTTGCGAATTAGGTCCCAGATAAAGTTGAAATCATGATTTCTATATCGCGAGTACGAGTCAAAACATAAAGAAGAATTTTCATTTTATCATCGTTTTCATTTTTTTTTCTTTTTTAGTGTGAATTGGAAAAACTTGCTTTTTCTTTGATGTTATAAGATTTGGTTTAAAATAATTTGCTATATTTCTTGTCATGTTTCACGAGCATTTATTTTTAGTCATGGATACAGTAATATCAAATTAAGCCCAAAAATGTTTCGTCTCTTTCTCGTATGCTGCTTGCCAGTTATAACAGACACAAATGGTCGACTCGGCGAACACGTTCCAATCCTTTAATCGCAAGTACTAAAATATTATAACCCATATAATAGCCATGATTGCGGTTGCAAGATCCCCATCTAATCTCACAAACCGTAAAACTTCTTTTGCATGTTTTACCTTCGTTTACATTGTACGAAGCTTGTACCACAATAACTCAAGCAGAAAATCGTGTCCACTCACCAACCACTTGGTTACTTTACACGAAAATCTAGCTGGCTCGACTAATTAGCTGTGCGCTGTCTTGAGCCAATTAGTTTTCGTAATAGTACGGACAGAAAAGGTTTTATAATAATTAACGAAAAGGCACGGAAAAATAAGGAATAAAAATAAAATGAATCGTAAAATAATGTAGCAAAAATATTCTTTTTTTTTTAATGAATATTCAATTTTTTCGTGTCGTTCATAAAATTGTATAAAATTTATTATATTTTTAAATAATATCTATAACAATTGCTCGTTTATTGACTGCTGTTTAAAAATGTCGCTTCAATCATGAATTTCGTCTAAAATCATTACAGCATTAAATTTTTGCCCAATCAATCCAAGTCTCCAAGAAGCTGCGATTGGAACAAAATAAAATCCTCGTTGATAGATCGCAATAGATCGATAACTGATAAAGATAGCAGAACATCCAATTGGGATCGCCTCGACTAACGAAAGTCAACCTAAGATTCCATCGCGAAATTTGGTAATCAATCACACGTTGGTTGTAAACGATTTGGGAAAAATATTATCAATAAAATAATTGCCGAATTTTTCTCGATCGTATACGATAATCCACTAATTATTCTATTTATTTATTATTAATTGGGGATTAGTTATAAAATATAATAGAATTTATCGTTTATGTTTACTTTAAATTTCGAATCCTAATTCATATCTGAACGATATATATTTTTTCAAGTGTACCATTTTGTTCAGACGCTCGACGAGATTTATAACTCGTGTGAAATGTGAAATTCTCATAGGATAAGCATCCGAGGAGTAGCAAATCTAACCGACTAACGTATGAAGTGTGACAAAAGTTTCATCTTAGTATTACGTGTGTGGCGTGTCCATGATGGTTGAGGAAAACCTTTAGTAGTTCTGTATGGTATTAGGGAGGGAAAACTCTTGGCAGTGGCGCCCCTTCGCGGCTGGTAGAATTTCAAGAGAGAAAGAGAAAGAGAGGGAGAGAAAGCAGAAACGTGGGTGAGTCGTTGAAGAGCGAGAGCAACGCGATTGTAAGGGAGAGACATCCGGAAAATAGAGGAAAAGTATAGCGAGCCGTAATCCAGAAACCTCTGGGCCCAGAGGGGCTTACCGAGGGCTCCTCTAGATGTTTATTGAGTCGAAACGCGCACGCGCTTCAACCTCCTTGGCAACGTCAGCGAGAAACGAGAGAAAGAGAAAGAGAAAGAGCATGTATAAAGGCTATTTCACGTGCAAAGAGTCAATTTTTGACTAAAAGATTTTTTCGAAGCTCAGGAACTCAAAAATAGCTGCAAAAACGAATTTTCTCTACAGGTTACTCATTAACGGATAAAACCACTGTAGAATTTGCGAAAAATCGATTTTTTTTGTATTGGCTTAAAATATACTTTGAATCCTCTTGAATACGAGGCAAAAAGGTTTATATCTGAAAAAAAAAATTCATTGAAATTTCGGGCTCTTCCCCGAGCGTGTCGGTTATTTCAGTACCACTTTTCAAAACTTTAAACGCGTTTTTCTCGAAACACGATTTTTCAAAACGGCACGCAGCATAACTCCAACAATTTTCATTCTTTTTATTTGAATTTTTGACAATATCTTAAAAATAACATTTCGAAGTGAAATACGTACGGAATTTTCGATAAGTTCATTTAAACATTTTTTATAAACAAATAATTACTCCTTTTTTCTGTCGAAAATTGAACCTCTTCATTCAAATACTCACCAATAATACAAAAATGAATATTTTCAAAATCCCCCACATACTTCACTAGCTATGAGTGTCTAGATTAAGGTTTTTTATTTTTTATTCCAGATCAACAATTGCACCAGTTACACTGCGTGCTGCAGAGTGCCTCGAATTCAACAAGCCTCGCGGGAATGGCTCTGGTGTCGCCATTTTTAAGTATTTTTCAATCATAATTTTTTGTTGTACAGTTAAATATATGCTTAACAACTCCCACGAATATTATTATTCTATTACCTTTCCTTCCACACGAAAAAATTTGTCGAAGAAAGGCATTTTTTGAGGCCGTTACAGTGGTTTTAGCCCTTAAACCTATTTTCGGTATAATTTCTTCCTTAATTACGTTTATTTTGCTTTTTTTCTAAGGGTAACATCTTTTTCCCTGACGTTATACATAAAACATTCACCCGTTTCGCTTGGAAAAACCTGTGTGTAAATAGCATAACAAAAGTGAGAACCCAAGCAAGACGAGATGGCGATATGAGAAGCCAAGAGCAGATCTCATCTCCTCAAAACTCTATGTCTCTGACCCTTGCAATGCAGTCCATGCTTTTTGCTCATTTTTCTCTACTTTATGCCCACGTTATCTCCTTAAATATTCTATGTTTTTCTTATTTTGTTTTTTGTTTTTTTTTTTTTTTTTTCATTTGTTCGATTACTTCGATCAAGTTTCAGTAAATATATATAGAATTATATCCATTGATGTGGAACGCCTGCTGTTTGGCGTCCGAAAAAACTGACGTGTATTTTCTTGGTTATTTCGTAAGTTGATAAATTTTTTATCAAGGTGAAAAATATTTGATGGAGAAAATTGATTGCTGAAGATTAAATAACAAATGATTTTTTAAATCGTTGATAAACATTACTCGAAAACCGTAAGGTCCAAAAATGACAAAAAATTAGTACACTTGCGAACATTTCGTTTGAAGATTTATCGAGTAATTTCGACATGCTAATATTTTTTTGTCGATATTTACTCAGTGTTAACATCATTTGTATATGTATATATGGAAGAAACGCGAGAACGAGCGGGAATTAAAAAAGGCTACAGGTGGTACGTAACGACGATTTTACCAGACTAACACAGAGATTTTTCTCTTCGTCTTTCTCTTTTCCTCTTTCACGCATACAGCCACATTCATTTTCATTCATAGTGAACGATTTGTGAATAGAGCATCCTCGAGGTAGGAAAAAACTACAACGAGCACTTTGCATCGTGCAGAAAAACAGTATATTTAAGAGATGCTGAAAATATCATACACGAATAATGACTAATGCAGTACAACTGTAAATCGCCTGTATACTTAAACAGCATTATGATCTGTGAGTTATCTCTTATATACAGGCCATTAGAATTTTACACTTTTGTTCTCAGGTAGTTTGCCACTGCCATTAAAGCTCGTTCACCAAGCTCCGAGAAAGAGGACAGAGAAAAAGAGAAAGCGAGAATGAGATAAAAACTTTCTGCAGCTCGATTTCAAAATCAAATCATCTACGTTATTCTCACCTTTTCGTGATTGTGGATATTTGCGAATCTCTATTTTTTAAACCGTTGCAGCAACATTGTGATATTAATATTGCATCATCGCTTTCGAGCACCGATTTGTTTCGATTGGGAGATTTCTTTGTTTTTTTTTCATCCAGTTCCAGTTGTCCAAGTGCTGTGCAAACATCAATAACCCGTTCTAATTGAAGGCACAAATGCCCCGTATCACACTTTCGGTTTTCTGAGCTAATTTCACATGTAGATGTACATGTGTTACGCTTTTTTTCACCGCTACTCATTTTCTCTCGCTTACTCTTTTGTTTTTTTATATTCCGTACTCTCTTTCTCACTAACGTGCCAGCTTATAAGGGTAAATATACGCCGGGCTCAGTCGCCTATCTTTACAATAATCTCGTATCGTGCTCGCTCTCGTTATCTCGCTGCGCAAACAACCCTCTCAAGAGCCACCATGCGCCCCACGTTTTTTCCTCGCGTTTCCATGCTTTTCAAGATTTATCTTCTTCTCTCTTTCTCTCCGTCGCTCTTTCTTTCTCTCTTTTCATTCGTATAAAACACTCGTCAAAAAAAAATCTCTTTTTTGTATAATCACACATCGTCCTTCGAGCTTTATTGACGATCTATTATTGTCCTTCGACATTTTTACCATCGGACTATATTTAAATTATTCAGCGAATAAATATTCATACAACTATCATTTTTAGGGTTTCGTACAGATACTAGAAACCCTTGTAATTTCATAACTCAGTTTCATACAAGTTAGTTACAGTATTCAAAAAATAATCAGTTGAAATATAGTATCGAAACACATTTAATGAATTAAAACACGACGTAACACGAAAAATCGTTCGAAAACATATTTGATGATACCACTCTCTTAATTTTTAATGAAAAAAAATTTTCCCCACAGTTAGTTTCACCTGAAAAAAAAATGTTCGCAGTCTTTCGATGTTAATACTTTTCTTCACGTTTCTATATTTACTTTGAAGCCTTCGTCAAGATTCGGATTTGAAGAACGCAGCACTACTTCTGTTACTGGGCGTGACTTCGTAAGGACATACCAGATGAACAATCTTTATTCGTATGCGAGTTCGGTTTACATGTATATATGTATACATCTCTAAATCTCGTTAGCCATCGAGGGAGGACGACTTTTCCACCCTTTTCCTGTAGATGCTGGTATCCCATCGGGCAAGAACCAAGCCAGCACCACAGCCACTTACACTTTACTTAATTGTGAAAATCCCGTAGAACCATATACATATATAGAAAGCAGGGGAGCGACTTTGGTTAGCGAGAGAACTGTCACGCCACAGGCAAACCGACCCTTACTCTATATCTGTAATACTACTACTTACTTCCTCCTTTTCCACCCTGTTCGCTCTTTCTCTTTTTCTTTCTTCTCTTCTCTTTTTTCTTCGTCGCAGGGTTACAGAATCCCTGGGATCTTGGGAAAAAGTGGTCCACTGTTTTGTCAAACAAGCCAACCCTTTTCGTAACTCATCCAACGTGATTTTTCCCCAGAGCATTTTTTGCTTGTAAATCTCAAATCCCATTCAGTATTATCGATCATTTCTTTCGTAAATTCCATCGCAGAAAAAGCATGTAAAGAAAAAATTACCGAAGCATATTAAAGGCAGCTAGAATTGGAGGTCAGCATATTAAAAGCAGCTAGAATTCGATTGTGTTATTCTCTACGTTTTCGCTTTCAGCTATTTTTGTCAGGCATCAAATCCTCCTGAAACAAAACTAACTCGATTTGCTCTTACACCCTGATTCAGTCACTGTTCTCTCATCGTAAAATGAGACTCAGTTTATAAATCTCTTCTGAATTTTTTCTCGGTTATTCATCTTTTTTCACTTATTTCGTACGCGTTTTGGAGCTTTCTCTCTTCATTTGTCTCTGTTTTCTCGTGTCTTATTTGGGTCTCCTCGAAGTGTGTGTCTTTGAAAGAGCGCCGAGAGGCGACACACTCGGTGTGGTGCTCGGTGGAGCCTCCATTAAATTCATTAGGCCATTAGTGGCTGCAACCCTCCAAGATGGCTTCCGTCGCTTGGCAACCGCTGGGGTTGGCGGTCCTGGGCAAGCGGGGGTGGGTCTTGGCGTGTAATTAGATTCAACGAGGGAACCCACGCGAGAGAAGGGAAGCTGGAGGAATATAGACGATGGCGTGGTTATATAAAGATATATATATATACATATATGTACATAGTTATTGCGAGGGTCGAGAGGAGACACAGATCGTACCCACCCCCTCTTACCCTGAAGGAACCAAGCTGCTTTTCCCTCTGCTATATACTACACCGTTGTCATACTATATGTACATACATGCCAGGTCCTTTAGCTTTTCTCCTCGACGTTCGTATAATACCTCGCCAACCTCAAGAGCAACCAAAGTCCGTTCGCATATTCGTATAAACGAAGATGCATATATTTCAAGATATGTTTCAAGTCGCCCTCAAAATTTATTAGATTTTCATTAATTTCATAAATATCGTTTCATGTTACGTGTAATTTCGTTATAAACTAAAGCAAGCTTTCGTTTATTCTATTATTATTAACCTAATTAGAAATAATAATTCGAGTGGAATTAACTGGTATTAATTAAACGTTGATTACATCGAAATATGTATTTAAATTATTGTTATTAATGGAAATTTATAATTATAATTCTTTTAATTCTTTTTCATCTGGTGCCATTTGTGAATTTGACTTTTATTCCTTTCGTTTTCTAGTCTCATTTTTTGGTAGAAAAAGTCGTAGCACATGTGTATGTTATTTTTTTATGATTTATTAATTGTCGCTGTAGAAATACCGTAGCTTACTTTTTTTAATGTATGACAAGACGAATAATTATTTCGTAAATAGTATGGACGAAGAGACAAGAACAGATTGTCGCGTATTTCTGCATAAAGGAATGATCGCTTGTAACATACACGCGTGAATTTTCATGATGGCATATAGATGATTTGGGGGTGGTTAAGGAGAGAGAGAGAGAGAGAGAGAGAGAGAGAGAGAGAGAGAGAGAGAGAGAGAGAAGGAAAAGTGAGTGGCAAACGAGAGCAAAGGGGATTCTTAAAATACTCGCAAGAGCATCTAAATCATGGAGGCTTAGCCGAGTGGCGCACGTCTCGTGCGAGCAGGGATTACGTACCTCACTTCAAAGTGCCCTGCAGGTGCAGCCTATGATACCATACGGCTAATGTTAACGCTTTGAGTCCAAAACTATCTTTTTCACCCTCTGTCTTTTCGGAGCGAGCATCATCCGAGAAACTGAGAGTCGTCGTCCGTAACAACGAAACTATTCTTTACAAATATTTCTTACCGTATTATTTGAGTATACGAATGTTTATTTGCAACGATAAAAAGAGGAATTTAATAACATTACATTTGTTTGCAATGAAAAATTCGCGAACTACGAACTTCTCTTTGATGCTCATACAGAAAAAAGATTCTTCCATCAATTAGCGGGTAAAAAAGTCCTGGAACCTTCTTCTGTTTCCTCTGCTTCCATTAAACGTGACGTTTCGTGATAAATAATCCAAATAGTGATACATTTTTCATTCTTTGTATGCTTGAGTTCAACTTTTTAAAACTTGAGTACATTCGTTCACGCTTTACTCGGACATATATTTATTTTGTTGAATAAAACATTTTGAGAATACTGGTTGAGAATTTGCAAAAAAATATCACCTTTTATTTTTTTTTACTGTCAGGATATTCGGAGTCTTTTTCGTTAGGGAATCTCGTCATGATCAAGATCACATTATTTTATTCTTAACTAGAAGAAAATATCGATACACTGGAAGTGAATGTAAATTACACTCACTTCCAGTATTTTTACATTACACAAACGAACATTACACTGTGTAATGTTCGTTTTTCATTTGCACCATTTTTGCCAAGATACTAAAGACTGGAAAATTCTGACAGGGGACAAATTTGTATTTGCTACTTGGGTGACAACACAGAATGTCTTTATGTAGATCTGACACGAAACATTGGTTTAGCGTACAAAGGTATGGAGCGAGAGAGAAAGTGAAAGAAAGAGAAAGAGGACTCGTATCGTCTCAATCTCTAAGCCCACATAGCTGATCCCTCAATTTCACTAGAGTAAAAAAGCTCAACGAAAGCGTGATAAAATGGCTTCTTATTCTCGCGTTTATATTCAATCTCGCGGTAGAAAAGAGCGTGGATACCCTCGGTCACATATAGGCACAAAGGGTCTTTACTCCATTTGAAACACGTTAGTAGAGATGCTCTGGCCCGAACCGAATACTTTCACCTATTTTGTATAACTATATATGATTATATTCTACAAGCGGGACGGACAGTTGAACGTCGATGAGAGCACCTACTATAAGGGCAAAGTAAATCAGAGGCTCGATGCATTATGTAGTAACCATGCTGATCCATGTAATGCATGAATGCATGGATTCGCGTGATCATCCATTTTATGTATATATACAAACTTCTTCAACATCATTCGTCTTTCTTCAGTTATATTTCATTCGCTCTTTCTGTCTGTCGGTCTTTATGAAACCAAAAATATCCGACGTCATGAAAAACTTGTGGTCTGTTTTCTTTGATGAATGAATACATAAATAATTAAAACTGCTCAATTAGATTTGGACCACAAACGTATTTCATCGCTGTAAATAAACTCGTGCAATAATATTTTGTCGTTTTTCAGTCATTTTACTTTACGGGAGTCCTAAAGCTGCTAACGTTTTCAAACATGTTAATTCAGTCATTCTCCATTCAGAATCGTTCTAATTAACGTAATGATACAAATATATTCTCTTGTTATTCCGAAATTGGCTATGCAAATAATGTTTTGTTAATTGTTTGTTTAATTTTGTAATTCAACGTGAAAGTGCACGTTGCACTTCCGAGCCTCATCATTGTTAGGGGTTATGCGTGGGATATCAGCAGAAGAACGCTAGCCACTCTGGCTGATTAAAATTTGCATAGAGAGATTCCAGGATGGAACCATCAAATTTCTCGGCCCCGATACAGAGAGGGATTAAGAAGGTTAATCTCGCTCTATCGCTCTTTTATGAAATTAATTTTATTTTTTTCCCTCTCAAAAT
The DNA here is from genome assembly GCA_963989365.1 of Rhimphoctona megacephalus. NCBI lineage: Eukaryota > Metazoa > Arthropoda > Insecta > Hymenoptera > Ichneumonidae > Rhimphoctona > Rhimphoctona megacephalus. The sequence continues at coordinate 35,807,523 of OZ022415.1, read as the reverse complement.
GGAGAATTTTATAATAAAGCAAAACCTGCGCAATAATGCCATTTTACATATGCACGAATTGCTAACGTCACTAACCTAAATCACTAAATATTTTTGTATTACACACTTCCCAAACGTGTAATAGAAATATAAAATTAAAAAATACTAAATAAATGTCAGTAAAATCAACTCAACGTAAAACATAGCATGCATTTTTTTAAATTTACAGCCTGCATTTTTGACCTAACTGCCCTTGTCGAATCCCAACAAATTTGTGTTTATCATTGGGAAATAGATTTTTAAAAATTAATATCGACCAGTAAAAAAGTGGGCAGTGTAAGCTATAGAACGCTGGTACGAAACGATCGGACTTTAGCACCAATTATGGTAGGATATATTTTCATGAGATATATCACTCGCAGTCCAATCGTTCTTATTTCTACGTCTTTCGTTCCTGATGGGCGTCAAATGTTTTTTTTCCGTCTTTTTTTACGAGACGACGGAGCGAGCAGTCTTAATACCTTTGGCCTTCGTCGTCGGTTTTCGCGAAGAAGTAGACCATCGTAGACGAAGTATTCTCTCGACGGACTCATACAGAGATACGAGATATATGTTTACAAGATATACAGTGATACTGCAGATGTACGTTTAGCAGTATATCGGTGGTACTTGTGGTGCTGGCTCGCCACACCGTCGTTTTCGTCGTTTCTGGCTTGGCTCCTCTCTCGTTTCGACCTGGCTCCAGTCGTAATGCTCGTACCGCCAATAAATAACGCTGTGGCCCCAGAGATCCACTCCATACAATGGTACAGTGTACATCGCGAAAGGGTATATCACACGAGGCTCTATACTTACTACATACCAAATTCTACCATACAGTACCAAGTATCACTTCAACATATATCTATACGCAGCGTATACCTTCGCTGGAACAAGAGTAATAGAAGGGGATCCTATATCGCACGATATATGACACGCTACCAAACATTCTGCCAGCAGGTAATTGAGGAAAATCTCGCAATTTTTCACGCAACCATGAAATGTACGACTCAATCAGTGTCGTTATTTCGTAATGAGGATTTTTAGAATATAATGAAAATTGACGAAATTCGAGACCATTATCTCTTTTCACCTTGAATCAAATGCATTTCTGCATCCTTGGAAAGAGGCTTTAATTTTTGAGTTTCGTACTTTTCTAGCATTTCTTGACGAAGCTTTTTCAGGATTCAGGAGTTCTGAATTTGTGGTTCGTGGTGGACAGAATAAACTATTAATTAATACTACGCGAATTATTGGCTGAATAGGAGCATTTTGACTTGAATTTGAAGTATTCGTTTTTGTGACCTCGAATTCGAAACGGAAGGTATTGGGAACGTCACAAACAGGTACATATTTGTATGCTTTGCACGTTATCTCCGAAACTATTACGAAATCCGATATAATCAGTGAATACTTTGGTAAATGTGTAGAAAGTAATCCCACCCTTCAAAGGAGATGAGGGTGGGGGGAAGTCCCCCAACACGATCCTGATGATAAATGGCGGCGTCGCCCCCCTCCCCGTCTTTATTTTTGATTAAAAAAATGTTTACTCATAATAAGGAAATTTATGATTCCGTCTCAGGAAAATTGTCGTCTGCGATTGGAAACATCATGTGCATAATCCGAAAAGAAGCCGGAATTCTATCTGAATATTCATGATGTCCGAAAATGATGAAAATGATGCTGAGGTCTGAAAAAAATTGTGAAAAAACAAAAATGAACAGAAACAATAATACGAAACGAATTTTGAATAATTGATGACTTATATTTTTTGAGAAAGGTGCGGGTGACCGACCATGCGAGACATGTTTCTCAATTTTTTCAATTTTCTTGAGATGAAATCTTAATCAATGGGCTTCCATACTTTTTTTTTATTTTTGAGTCTTTATTTAAAAAAAAATAAGGGGGCAGGGGTTGACTGCCGCCATTTCTCTCCGGGATTGTGTTGAGGGGGCCTTCCTCACACTTTACCCCCGCCCCACCCTCCTAAAAGGGTGGGGTCACTTTCCTGACATTTACATTTTGAGTTTTTATTTAAAAAAAAGAAATAAGGGGGGACGGGGGTGACCATCGCCATTTCTCTCTGGGATTGTGTTAGGGGGGCCTCCCTCCACCCTTTCCCCCCACCCTCACCTTCCTAAAAGAGTGGGGTCACTTTCTACACATTAACCAATACTTTTTTATTCCCTATAAAATTACAGAGAAATAAAAAAAAGTTGATTCTCTACCTTCATTTGATCCGGTGATATGATGAATCAAAGATTTACCTAAAATGCTGGAAAAATACCACTTTTGAACGGTTTGTGCGATATCTCCGAAACTATAAAGAAATCCAATAAGAATAGTGGTTACTTTTGTGTTTCGCATAGAGGAGTATCAGAACTATAACGTAGAACTCGAAAAATGCCCAGAACGCGGGTCATAGCGCCAGCAGTACATGGTGAAAGTGAAAAATTGTTCATCATGGTTTTGGAGTCGAAAACCATTGATAAAAATTATTTAAAAAAATTCAGAAGGTGGGAACTCTGCGGTTTTACACAGAAGAGTATCTGAACTATAACGCAGAACTCGAAAAATTCTCAAAACTCGGGCCATAGGGCTAACACCACATGATAGAGAATCGAAAATCGCTTCTCATGGTTAGGGAGTCAAAAATCGTTGATAGAAATTATTTTAAAATTTTACGAGGTAAGAACTCTGCGGTTCTATATAGAGGAGTATCAGAACTATAACGTAGAGCTCAAAAAAGGTTCAGATATCGAGCGATAGTGCCAGCACCCCATGGTGGTAGGGTTTGAGAGTCGAAAATCGTTCCTTATGGTTTGAAATATAAAAAAAAAAAATCATTTTTGGTATAAATTTGATTCCCCATATCTCCGAAAAAAATAAGTGTGGCGAATTATTTTTTTTTTCATTCTCTTCAAAATTGTATAGGAAATAAAAAAATAATTACTTGTCTCATTGGATTTCCTGATAGTATCGGAAATATCGCTCAAAACGTTCAAAAGTGGTATATTTCGGTGTTTTTCCAGGATTTTAGGTCAATCTTTGATTCAACATATCTCCGGATCAAATGAAAGTAGAGAATCAACGTTGTTTTCTTTGTAATTTTATAGGGAATAAAAAAGTACTCAATAATTATGTGGGATTTTGTGATAGTTTCGGACATAATGCGTGAAACATACATGTACCTGTTTCTGATTTTTCCAATGTCTTCCTCTCCGAATTCAAGGTCACAAAATTGAATACGTCAAATTCAAGTGAAAATGATCCTATTCATCCAATAATTCGTGTAATATAAATTAATTTTTTTGATTTTGCTCTGGAGACTGACCTACTAACGTTATTTTTAATAATACAATAAACTTTAATATTAATGAAACCGTCGGAATGAATTAAAAAATATGATTTATACATAAAAGATGATTATTTATTATTTACTTAAGTTTTAATAAAATCTGCCATTTCTCGTGATGTATTGAGAATAATTATAGTTTGCTATTGTTCTTTCCCATCCGCGACTTTTATTGTGACTTTTTAGGGCAGACAGAATAACTTTAGAGTCATAATTTGACTTGAAATCTAACACAAGACGTGAGCTACGTGCAACGTCATAGCGAACCAATCAGAATAGCGGAAAAGCGATGACAAATTTGCAATTTCATGCGTTACTTATGAACTGTATATAAGAGGAGGATAAAAAAGGACAACACAATGTTCTACTGTTATTGCTATTAGTACAAATTCTATTTTAAAAAGTCTAAAAGTACTTAAATATCTGTCAAAATTGTGAGGGTTTCTTTTATTAGTATTTGTACAGAGCCTTGAAATTATATTGTAAAAACAATCAATTTTTCACGTTAATTGCTTTCAAGAAGATTTGGAATAATTGTTCTCGTTAACCGGCGATAAAGACGTACTATTTCACGAAAAAACGACAGTTTCATTTCGTGAGAGCTGGATTTTTTTACGCTTTTCATTGTTTTTTCTATCTCTATGGCACAGCAATGAGAGATAAGGTAGAAAGATGTTGTCGTTGATATCAGAGAGCAGAGAAGAGAGTCTCCAGGCTCGCATACGAGCTCGTAGCGTATCTTTATTACCTCCTTTTGTGGTTACCGAGACGTCAAAGATAGAAAAGGAGGAAAAGAGAGCGAGAGAGAGAGGGAGAGAGAGAGAGAGAGAGAGAGAGAGAGAGAGATGCTCAGCTTCTTACTGTGCCATGACACACATTGATGTTAATTGCCATTTTATCACACTCAAACGTGTGTTGTATCTCAAAATAGAGCGTAATCTTTCACTCACATTATTTCTACGACACGTTATTCTCCCGAGAGATTTTTTTCTTTTTATGGACACCATTACGTTATTGAACGCGTGCGGGGCGGTGATTATGTCAAATTGAAAGTATACGTCACAAACGTTACTTACGTTTTCTCGTACAATCTTTATCTTCTAAAAAAAATCACTATCAAATCTTCAATTACCGGCGATATTTTGATACATGTCGTAAACGAAGTTTTGTCACCTTTTTTTCAAGATTCCCTTTTGGAGAATTGTTGAATAAAAATAAGACCAAATTAATCGAATTATCGATTTTATTCAGAGAAAGATACAATGATTTCGATTCTGATTTATATCTTTTCAATTTACCTTCAAACGACAACCTTTTTTACCATGGAAAAGAGGAATCGAAACATTTTCCTGCATAGGAAGCTTCACGAAGAATAAACAATGTTAAGGATGTGAACTTAGGAATTTGGAAGATGATTTTTCTTTAACTATGTGACCCAGCAAGTCGAAAGTGATATACACATTTTCGGAGCTCGATTTTTTTTTTTTGAAAAAGTGTGATGGAACTTGGTATACCGGATATCTCGTCCAAGACTTATTCGTTTGTTATTTCAACGATAATAAATTTTCTGTGTGATCAGGTGCCGATCGTGACCTCTTGCTCGTTTTCTAGCTCTATACTCCGGAGTCTTGTATCACTCTCGGGGTGGTCTTTTCAATTTTCCATTCCGCCACGCTCTTTCCTGACAAACGCCCCCCTATTCCTCTTTCTCTTTAGACTCCACTTCTCTTTCTCTTTCACGATGCTCAGTCCCTTCCGAGTCTCAGATTAGCTCCACCATCGCAGATCACGTTTTCCTCACAGCCTTCCCATTGTAAATCACTTGTCCGACGGAAAACAACTTTAAAACATATAGCTCTCTTGCTTGTGTACATTAGAAGGCTCGATTTTTCAATCACACGTTGACAAAATCCAGCTTTTAGTCAAAATAAACAATACAATATTCACTACAATGAAAAACAGTAGCGCTAATCAATCGCGATTTTAGAAGATTGTCATTGAGAAAGAAATTTGTGGGTAATTTTGCGTTTTATAGAAATTTTCAAGGTTCAATGTTTTCTGTATGGAAAAAGATGATAACATTAGTATTTACCGGTAATTGGAAAGGTTTTTTTTCGAGAAAAAGAAACTAGAAATTATACTGTTAATCCGTAAAAATCTTTTCAATCGAAAATCATAAAGCATTTTATAATATAATAAAGATAAAGATCATAAAGTTGAGTTAGAAAATTTGGATATTCTCAAAAAAGCTTCGATCCGAGTAGGAAATAAGAGAAAAATAAAAGGAAAAGGGGAAAGGTTTTGTATTGGAAGTCACCGTCCTGGCATATTCATGACACCTACACGGATTTTATTCGTGGGGTAAATCCGGGTGATCTGCCGAGGCATTCTCGAGTAGGGACAACGCACGACGAAAGAAAATGGCAGTGAGAGAGTTTCGGATAACAAACAGTGAAGAGACACGAACGGGAAAAGTGGAAGAGCAAAGTAAAGAAGGGAAGAAAAAAACAGACCTACTTGCCTCACGACGTCTTCTTCTCATAAGCTCGAACGGCATTCGTCCCTTCCTTCGTTACGTTTACCCATATAAACATCTATATGTATATATAAATATATATATATATATATATATATATATATATATATATTTATGTATGTGTATTTATATATTTTTACACTGTATTCGATGTAGGTCATTTAGTTGGAAAACAACATTGGATTTACCGAAGCGAATCTTGGGCAATGCTTATTCAAATATTCGAACACATCGAGGCTTTTTTTCTCTTTCTTCGACGATTTTTCACGGTCACGCGCAACTCTGCACATGTATATAATATGAAATTGAGACGGGGGATGTGTAAGCTGTACGTGAAAAGTATTTTGTCATTTATCGAAATCGGATTATCCAGAAATAAGCCTTTTATTAACTTTCGAAGATGGGGAGGCTTTTTTTTGTCATTTTTGAGAATACCTTTTATACTTTTTTTTACTTCTATTACGAAAAAAATGCATTTTTTAAGTAATTAGCTACCTTCGCAGTTTGATTTTCGATTGACGTATAGTATAGCGTGCGAAAAGCAACTTATTTCTCAGCGTTTATCTTTTGTTTTACTTTACTGCACGGATTGAGAAAAAATCCAACATTTTTCATTCTACAATTTTTGAAAGATATAAAAAACTTGAATGCAACAACATTCGCGCGAGGCAAAACGTCAATTCATTACAATTGTCAATAAAATAAATAATAAAAGCGGTTGTCCAAAACCGTTTACATCGCTGTAACATGTCGAAGCAGCTGGATTTGCTACAGAGCATTTAAGGGCTAAAACGATTGTAACGGCCTCAAAATTGCCTTTTTTCGACAATTTTTTTCGGGTGGAAGGAAAGGTAATAGAATAATAATATTCGGGGGAGTTATTAAGCATATGTTTAACTGTACAACAAAAAATTATGATTGAAAAATATTTAAAAATGGCGACACCAGAGCCATTCCCGCGAGGCTTGTTGAATTCGAGGCGCTCTGCGGCATGCAGTGTAACTGGTGCAATTGTTGATCTGGAATAAAAAAAAAACCTTAATCTAGACACTCATAGCTGGTGAAGTACGTAGGGGATTTCGAAAATATTCATTTTTGTATTATTGGCGAGGGTTTGAATGAAGAAGTTCAATTTTCAACAGAAAAAAGGGGTAATTATTTATTGATAAAAAATGTTTAAATGAACTTATCGAAAATTCCGTACGTATTTCACTTCGAAATGTTATTTTTAAGATATTTTCAAAAATTCAAATGAAAAGAATGAAAATTGTTGGAGTTATGCTGCGTGTCGTTTTGAAAAATCGTGTTTTCAGAAAAACGCGTTTAAAGTTTTGAAACGTGGTACTGAAATGATCGATGCACTCGGGGAAGATCCCGAAATTTCAATGAAAATATTTTTTTTCAGGTATAAACCTTTTTGTCTCATATTCAAGAGGGTTCAACGTATATTTTAAGCCAATAAAAAAAAATCGATTTTTCGAAAATTCTACAGTGATTTTACCCGTTAATACAGAAGAAATTGAATCTCAGATCAAACTTTGGAAGTAAAGATTACAAAAAATATTCTATGTGACATGTGCAGTAGACAAGGAATTCGATCGCGTATAAGTTGCCACAGCCGATTCGATTCTCGAGTACGAGCACAAATGCACCATAAGCTTTCGGCTCACGCGGAAACTTCACGCGTGACGTCATTCGTTGTTTTCCGCACTTGTTACCATGAAATACTTTTTCCCTTGGTATTTAAGTTCCCACGAGTCAAACTTTAATTTAGCGTAACGAGAATTTTTCATTCCTCCGTGAATTGATTATTTGGCAGGTAATTATTTCAGATCAACACCCATGTCGACGTAAAGGTTGTTTTGTATTAAATAATGATTTCAAGATTTCGTAGAGACTTTTAATTACTTTTGAACCCTGAACATAAAAACTGTGATCGATCAAAAAAATGTTAGACTGGTCCAGGGGATTTTGCTGTCGAACGAAGTGGAGTGGTCTAAAACGAGTGATATTCCCCCTTAACGATCGTGCATACTTTCGTATGTATTGCACTGTTTCGTCGTAATGGCAAACATACGGACCGTAATAACTCGTAATAGTAATAACATTAACGTTAGGCTGATATTGTAATGTATACGTTCAGTTTTAGGGGTTGTTCTTGTTGAGAAAGGGAGAAGAGGGGGTTTGGTGCATGGGTACATAATGCAGGATACCAGGGAACCGAAGCAGAAAGGGCCCCTTTCGCGTTTAGGATAGGGTGCATAATTTATCGTTATTCGCGACTGTAGTTTTCCATGTGGGTAAATCTTCATCCACGTCCGTGCGAGCGACGACGATACTCGTGATGTGTATAAAGAAAAACGAGATTGCATCGAGAACACTTGATATGCATACAAATTTCTTGATGATTTGCAGCCACTGATTGCTATAATCGAGTTCAGCAAAACTGCCAAAGCGAGCGAATACCATCGTCAATTGAATCTTCTCAAGATCAATTTCACGTAATCTCAGTTTTATATTTTTTTACAGTTTTACGACCAATTCCAAGCGTCCTGAATTACCTTTTTTTTACCATTTTGTCATCTCACCACATCGGAAGTGTGGAGGTGTAATTTGAGGCTGAAAGAATCGATAAGGAGGAAGAATAAATAAATGTTTTATATACGCTTCGACGTAGAATAGAATTGATTTTTATTGTGACTAGATTACAAACGGTGCCTCTCGACGCGCGAGAACGCCGATTAGGAACGTGTACACATAAACGTGAATGACGAGATGGCGGCGATTTGCTCGCGACGATGAGAAACACACTCGCGCATACAGACACACGCACACACATACACGTGATAATTTCTTTCGGTTTCTTATTATTCTTCGAAGAACACATGTCGTCTCGTTCGTCGCGTGTTTCTTTTATTCAATTACATTGGCTTTGCTTTTTGGTTTGGTTTTCGATTTATTTTTGCGTTGTATTTCGTGTGTTATGACGTTCTTTTCTTTTTCTCTTCATTCCGACGTGTAAATCGAGTGACGTATACATCGTACGTTCGTACGATATCGGAATTCATATAAAATAGCGTTCGTGTTTCCTTAAATTGTTATTATCTTAGTGACTATACAAATCTAGGATTTTTGTTTTCTCGTACACTACATTCGCGTTAGCCCTCTCGTGGATTTAAGGGATAATTGCCATCAGGGAAGGAGGGAAAAAGCCTGATCGGTTTAGCAAGATTTTATTAAGATCGAGGGATTTTAATCGCGCTCCTTAATTCTACTATTTTATTTTCCATCACTCAATTCGTTAAGTATCTTTTGTTTCTTCGCTATCAGGAATTTTTCGAATTTTATCTCTTTCCTATGGGCTCCTGATGGAAAACACGCAATGTCTGATTCTCTCTGCAGTTTTTGATCTCATATATATCCTGTACCGATTTTTATATATAATATTTAAAAACTATGAACTAATATCGATAATATTTATAATCATAACGTATATACTCTAATCGATATAACGATATTCGTGCTTAATACACTGTACAAATCATACACTCACGCATTCAAACTCACATTCATGCCACTCGACCACTCGCATGTTCCCTACCTACGATTTAAGGTAATCACTGAATTGCATGCTAGTCAAATGAGTGCTAAATTATCACAATTTTTTGATGTCCACTTTAATGCATTAATTAAACGCGGTGTCAGTGGATTTGTATCACAGCGCATCTTATTAGCGTAAACAAATATAAATAATGATAGATTTGCGAAACCATTCACTGATAAATGCAAATTGCCATGGTGGCACATTTTCATCGGGATTTGTCAAAGAATAATCTGTAATTTTTAACCAATTGTAATGCACCACTCTTTATGTTGTTCCTCAAGAGATCCCTTACGAATTCACCACGTAGATTTTTTCTAAGTTTGATCGTTTCATTGTTGCAGCCAATTGTTTAGTTAGCAAAAAAAATCTTTCATAAACAAATTACTGTAATTTCCAAAGAAATAAATTTAGAAAAAAATTACGTGGTGAATTTGTAGAAGATCTCTTGAGGAATGAAATAACACATAGTACATAAAAATCGATTGAAAGGTACGGATTATTCTTTGAAAAATTCCAATGAAAATGTATCATCATGAAAATTCGCATTTATCAGTTGATGGTTTCGCAAATCGTTATTAATATTTTCTAGGTTAATAAGACATGCTGTCTTACAAATTCACCTTCATTACGTTTATTTAGTGCATTAAATTGGACATAAAAACATTGTGAAAATTTAGTACTCATTTGACTAGCATTCAATAGAGTAGTTACCTTAAATGTTTTCAATAATTTTTCTTTTATTCCATTTTTGGTATCTGCTGAATAATTCATTATTTATTATTATCGTCATTAAAATGTAATAATTTTTCTTGCCTTTTAATTATTTGGATTAGATTTGCGCTTTTTTTGTTTCATTTAAATTAATCTCTACTATACAAATATCTACAGGGTAATGAGTACATTATCCGCTTATACAAGATCCTTATCGAACGTTTCGATGATTTACTTAAAAACAAAAAGGAGAAAAAGTGTACCTTTGTACCTTGGCACAAGTATTGCACGAAAGTTTGGCAAATTCACATTGATTTTTTTTAAATATTTAATACCAGAGAAAGTTCAGGTAACGATTTCTGAAATAAATGAACTTAAATGGTAACATCGTTAAAAATATTTTAATGAAGCTCTTATTCACATTTTTCAAATTAATCATTTTCGTATTAAAGAATTAATTTATTGTTGTGGTCCAGGATTGATTCTTTTATGTTTTTATATGAATGCACTGGAATGGAAAATTACAACCGTCAATGACCAGTGCTAACGATTTTCATTTTTATATTTAACGGTTTGGCTTCATCAATTGAAAATAGTTAATTTTTGGAAGAAATAAAAATTCTATAGCAACAGGTTTGCATCGCAAAAACGTCGATTGGGGATCCGCGAAGACTTTTCATTTCTCTTTTTATTAATTCGGTAATGATGATGCTCTTATGATTCAATTTATTTTCATTTACTCATCTACGTCCGCGTATCACTGACCCCGATTTTCGTCCCAAGCAGCGAGGGAGAGTGACTGCGCCGAACTGGTTGTTATTGAATTCGTCGTCCATGGATCGAACAGCGAGGACCAGTAACCGGCGGCGGTGGTAGGTCCACGTTGCCAATAGCCAGCTAATCTGCCAGCGGCAGTAACAGCATTGTTTGAACTCGTTGAACCTCCAACGTTTCCAGCCCCTCCTAAGCCACCGGTAGATACGCCGGAAAGGCTATCGGTGGTGTTGGTAGGGACGCCAGGTCCGAGAATCAACCTTGAATCTTCGTCGTTCAGTTTCTGATCCGCCGCGCCGGATTCCTCGTCATAAACGAGATAATTCGGGTGTGATGTAGTCGAGGAGGGTGTCGAGGACAACATCGGTGACGCGGCGGATGTTGGCCTGGGTCACTCGGACTGTGGTCCACCGATTTGTTGTTGCTGTTGGGAAGAGTCAGCAGTATTCTGATTGCTATCACAACTGGTTCCCTGGCCGGTGGAACAAACGCCTTGTTGCTGTTGTTGCTGCTGTTGTTGGCTAGACATACCAATCCCCGAACCCGAAACATTCGCCGATGTAACCGTTTGATGGGGGCTGGACGCAGCCCCCGCCTCGCTTCAAACTTGAGACCTTGCCGTCCCGTTACCGTGCTGTTCGGATCCCGGAGAGTGAGGATTACCGGACGAAGAGGTTAAAGCGTATTGACAAGCGCTCAAACCACCACCCGAAGAAGTACGCGGACTTACAGGACTTATACTTCCAGCTCCACCGCTCGTCACACCGCCTGCCGTGCTGAAAGAACTCGCGGAACCGTATTCGCTACTGTGCTGCTTTGCCTTAAGGCGCAGAGACGCGATACTGCTGCTCATTACGGCGCAAGTTTCCGGTGGACCCGTAGCACGATGATGCGTACTGTATACCGGAGGACCGTAAGGATGAGGCGCAGCCGGAGCTGCGTAAGGACACGTTGCACCGGAGGCCGTAACCGGGGAACCCGCCACACCAAGACCCGAACCCATACCCGGTAACATCGAAGTTGCAGCTTGTCCAACTGACATCGACATACCCCCAACGTGACCTCCTCCCACTGAACTTCCACCGGGATTGAAACAATTAACCGATGTAACCTGGGCATGATGATGATGATGCGAGGCACTCGGCACCACCGAACCTAACGGATTCACCCACGCGAAATTCTTACTACTCAATGGCGATGGCACCTTTGCTGCCCAATTGTTGTACGAACTGTATGAACTGTACATCATATCAACATCGGCACGACCCGTTATGAAACTATTCAGACCCGCTGTACCGAAACCCGTTTTGAATTCGGCTGCTGCCGCGGCTGCTACGTTTGCTGCGTTGCGCTCACGTTTTCGGAATTTTGCACGTCGGTTCTTGAACCAAACCTGGAACATAAGATAAAATGGATTTGTTTATTTAGGAGTGCTTGAATTGGTGGAATGCAAAGCTGTTTTCATGAATTAATATGGTTGGATTTTCTAATCATTTTAGCCTCCAGTCGCAAAGCCATCTTAGAGGCTATCATTTTATACACAAGTCAAATGTAAACTCGTGTATATTAGGTACGGCAAGGGTACTTTTTTCAGAGACAAATAGCGAGTGGAACCCTCGAGCTCTCGACAGACATAAAGTATTTTCCTATTTTACTGGCAACCCCTTTAACCCTGAAATATGACGGCGTTAATTCATAACGGCGTCGTACCACTTCCAAGTACTGTAAGTAAAGGGCCTGGAGACCACGTCAGCCTTTTTTTTTAACCCTCCGCCCTTCGACCTCTCTGACTATTCTAAGGATCCACTCGTCCATTTTCCGTCGCGAATTTTCTCAGAATTTCTCTCAACTTTAGCTCATTCTCTCATTCCCCCATCCCTCTATAATTTTGTCAGGGGTTCCATCCCCCACAGGTTCAACCTCATCCCGTATCCACCGAACTCTCAAACCCACAGTAGCTACAGCTTCGACCCTCCCGTCGACAATTATACGGGTGGTTGCCCTCAGATATACACGTCACTCTGGCGTAACTGTAAGGGCAAGGAGCGGGAAAACGTTGCAGGCCTAAATATATTTATATATAGCCATCAAGAGCGAGTTTCGCTTCACTCTCTCGCTTCGGGGGTTGCTACCCCGAAGCTTCGAGAGCTCGGAACGAACGAAGGGTGGAAGAATGTGAGCCGAGACTGCCAGTGAAAGAGACGGAAGATGCCTGACGGTTCGGAAGGCAGAGAGGAAAAGAGGGACAAGTTCATGCTCACCTCGCTTTTCTCACTGATGGGAAAACCAAGGGAGAGAAAGCTTGTGAACTCGGAAGCTTCTTTCAAGATGGATGGACCTTACGATCTCGCGTCGCAGAAACGCTAAGAGGCGCGACGAGTCATTGAAAGCAAGGGGACGAAGGAAGAAAGAAGAGGCTAATGAAGAGTAATGCGACTCTTGGTTCTCTCCTACCGTCTCTCTTACGTTGTATGCTCCACGTCGACTTCCGTAACGCACGTTCTTCTTACGAGCAAGGCAAAGTTCGCAATTTTTTTTTCTCTTCCATGTCTAGAGTCTTAAAGGTATGAAAAAAAAGCAGCAATCTTACATACGAAAGAGTGAAGATTCAAAGTTTTGTTATAATATGCAGGGGCTTGATTCAGCCGGACGTAGGATCAACCGCTCAAATGAGTAATGAAATAAATTAATCATTCATATAACGTTAATTTATGTTGCATAACTTTTCCTTAACTGATCATGAAGTTAACGCAGCATCATTCATATAACGTTAATTCATGTTGCATAACTTTTCCTTCACTGATAATGAAATTAATGCAGCATCAACGTGACATAAAATCCAAATTTTTGTGAAACATGTAAGTTTTTTTTCGAAACATTGAAGTTGGACTTTAGAACTTTGTTATTTTGTAACTTACTCAGGGTTAAAACTCTGCGATACGAATTGATACATTTGGAAAATTTAAGTTTTCTTGTAAGGAGAACTTTATACGAGAGAGAAAAGCGACTATACGAAGGAAGATGTTGCGAGAGACTCGAGAATCAATAAACCCTCGGCACACAAGGAGAGAAAGAGAGAGAGAAAGGAAGAACAGTGAGGAGAGCGAAAACGGAAGAGAGGCAAGGAGGCGGTGAATCCTTGTACACAAGGCCGCGCCCATAAACCTTAACAGCATCGCAAAATCTCGGCGTCGTTGGTTCCTGTGGATGCTGCACAAGGAGAGGAGATCTGCGAGCGATGGCCGTCCGTGGGTCGTAAAGTTGATGAATGAACTTTCGAATCGATGCTACATGTCTGTATATACGAGGCAGAGAGAGTTCCTCAACCAGAGGATATTTCGGTTCTATGTCTTCCGGTGAGAGGAGCTTCCGGTTTAGGCGGTAAGAGCTTAAGCTACAAGTCGAAAATGGACTCGTCGAGAAAACGAATTACTTGTAGTTGGATTTTCCACAATCTATCCTTAAAAATACTTTCGAGAAACGAAATATTTTACATTTCCATTTATTGCACTATTTCAACAATGAGAGCCTTTGTTGTATAATTCCTCAAAAAAAATTACTCGATTATTTACATACATTTATTTACACAAACTAAAATAAAAATGAAGCTCATAAAAAAAATGTTGATTTGTAAGTCGAACAATATTCTCCATTTGTTCATCCCTTCAATAGAAATTCCGAAAGACAAGACAAAAAATGCCTGTTGCAGATATAAATCTCATCGTATGTGTTTTTGATACGAGGAAAAAAATAACCACACGAACAAAAGGTAGAGATTCCATATGTGATGTGTGGTAAAGCGTCATGCGAGCAATAAAACCTCATCAAATCACGACTCCTTCCCCCGGAGGTGGCCGGTCGCATAAGCCTCTGTACGGCTCAATCTACGGAAGCTTATATAACTGTAATGAGACCCGTGGCCTGGTGTCTCATCAATCACTCCACCCCCGCGCGCGCACACGATCACTCGGGCCGAGGCATCCCCTGTCCGGACCAACACCATCACTATTGTTCTATTCCATACATGTAGATATATAAATGTGTGGATATACAAACATATAGGTGTATTGCCACGTTGCAGAATTGGTATAGATACGTTATAGGATGTTTGAAACCCTGTGGCCCATCAGTCGTGATCCAAAGACTTAACCTTCTATATATATGTGTCTAGAACAGCTTGGACAATCGTACAAGCATCAAACATTATTTGATTCGCTATATTCCGTTGCCTATATCGCAATAAATTATCATGAGTAAATTAAAAGATTCTTGTCGAGAGCCAATACATTTATCGATGTTTTGCTTGAAATAAAAATGATTATCTCTATTTTAGCAAAATATTCCTCGTTAAAGAGGTCATAGCGAAAGGTCGAGTATTAGACAAAATATCAGATTTGAAACATGTTGTAGATTGAACTCACTATTTTCCTCAGAAAAAAATTGGGAACACTTTACCAATAATTCAAGTGAAAAATTAAATTCCAAAATTTGTAACTTTGACCCGGTGTCTTATGACGTAACCCTTCGGATTTTATTCCGATAGTATATTACATATATTTAATTATTAGATAGCCATAAAGTTTTGGTTCTCAATTATAAATCAATCATCAAAGATGGATATCGTAACATAAAAAAAAACGAGTTACCGAATTAGTTCTTGCAAAATTTTGAGTTAAAGTTGGAAAAACCTTAATAAACTAGATTAGTTTATTAAGATCGGTCCGCGCTGAAAAATTCTTACAGTGAGCTGGCAACGTTACACATTCATGACAGCGGTAACATAACCTGTATTGCTATGCTGAAACAGAAATATTGTCGAAGCCACCAAATGTGCGGTCACGGGCGTGCAAATGATTTTTTTTATCAAGGTCACAACATTTTAAGTTGTCTCGAAAACAAGCTTATTGATAAACAAGAACTGTTCCGCTGTCAAAAGAGAGTAAGGAGATTTATGTTTACAGTGCGAGTATGCAGCGTTGTCAGACTTCGCTTGAAAAATTTATAGACTGTCAACAGCTGATGACGAGTAGCTCGATTGAGTGATTAAAAATATGTGATTTCTCAAAATATTCTCTCATTGATCAGGATTGCTATCGTTATATTACGAATGCATGAAAAAAAAATATTTTATACACCATAATAGTGTGAATTTGTAGTTTTTCAAAACAAAAATTTATATACGGTTAATTGACCACACGGAATCGTTACGATATTCTTAATATGTGCCAAAAGCTATTGTTTTTAGCGTTTATTTGTGAGTTTTTATATGTATTATCATAGCTAGATATTTTTTGTTTCCTTTTGGTAGATTTTTACCTTCAGTCCAAGCTCTTGATCCTACTTTTTTCTGGACTGTAATAGAGACTCTGTTTATTGCAGTCTCACGATCGTTTAACTTTTATGTTTATGAATGTCACATTTGCCGCGACGGTTTATGGATATGAAAACAGGAATGGAACGAATCGATATCCTGAAAATATTTCCACTCAGGAATGTCGGTACATGAATCTTTGAATAAAGCTACGAGATATCAACGTGTACGCAAGAGAGTATTTCTGCGATTTACGTGAGCACACACGTGCGAATGCGGCGAATAACGATGGCTAGCACAGAAAAAAGAAGAGAAAAAACGGAGGAAAAGGTAAAAAAAGGATGGTGCAGGAAGCTGGTACCGCGGGGGGGAAGAGCAAAAAATGGACGAAGGACACGTAGCGAACGAGAAAGAAATTGGAAAAGGGCGCGAGGGTTGTAGAGAGAGAAAGGAAGAAAAGAGACAAAAAGATAGAAGCCCACGTTGCCTTTTCAGAGAGAGAGAGAGAGAGAGAGAGAGAGCGAGCGAGAGAGAGAGAGAGAGAGAGAGAGAGCGAGCGAGAGAGAGAGAGAGAGAGAGAGAGAGAGAGAGAGAGAAGAGAACCCGAGACAAAAGAGAAAGAGCCAGAGAACAGAGACACCAAGGGATGATAACGGGGACCGCGAGGGATGCGAGAGGGTCGCGGAACACTCGTGGCAGGCAATGCGCAGGAGGTGGAGGAGGATAATATTGATCCCCTCGTAGCCCCGCCCCTCCTTGCCTGGCGACGCCATCATTATATTATCCACCACCCCTCCCAATGTCTATCTAACACACATTGCTGTGAGCACACTTTTATAAATATACATAGACGTGTATAAGTCCTATCTTTCTCTCTCCTCTATTTCTTTTCCTCTCAACCTTCTTTTCCTTTTACTTCTCCAACAAGAACGACCGGCAGCACTCTATGAAAGATCTCCCTTCAACATGGGAAAGTTTTTTATAAAATTTGCGAATATTGATGACTTCTACCAACTTTTGTATCCTCATGCAAAGCTTTTCTTTCAATTCATCTACTCACCAAAATTTGGTTGTTTTTCAAACAAAACAAATCGGTTAAAAGAGTCAATTTCGTTTTTCGTCAATATGCGTGATCATTTTTTGTGGGATGAACAAAAACTATAAGCCATTTTGAATGTGGGTTTTGTTCTTCATTGGCTTCAAATATTGTATAATTGTTTAAACAAGATACTAACAGATTCCGAAAAAACATTTGTTTTTGGAAACACTCCAATCTGGTTGCATGAGAAAATTTGTTGCGGTAATCCGGCCTCCGGGGATTTACAGTAAATTTTCAAACATTAATTATTGATTAAAAATAATTCATCAACGGCAGGTATTGCAGACATTGCATAACTTTGGCATGGAACCCCCTTTTCACCTCGTTCATCGGTGAACTAACTTATATCATCAAAAACACAACGTCAATATTTTCAGGCACTCTGCCTCTAAGAGGACATCAAGAGGGAGGGGGGAACGATATTAGAAACAAAATCTCGTTTGGAAAAGAAAGTAAAATAAATTTAAAAAATCAATAGCATTGTGATAGCTTGCAATCTACTCAAAAATGGATGTTATTTTTTAGCTTAATACCGTCACAGTTACTTAAAACTCGATTTCTCAATTAGCAGAAACTTATTTAAGCAATTTTCAAAATTTTTGAAAATTGCGTGCGTAAAAAAGTTTCTGCTAATTGAGGAATCGACTAATTGACAAGTTTCGATCACATACGGAGTGATTGGCACTTGACAATATCCATGGGTGTTTAATTACTGTTGATCCTAGTACTACGTAATACGCAGAAAAAACTTGTTCAAACGGGGAGGATATTACCACTTTTTCTTCGATGTATCGAAAGTACAAAAAAAAATAAGGTTCCACACAATTTTTTCAAAGCTTTGATAAAATATTTTTTTTATTAATAAAAAGAAGATAATATTATGAGGTTGTATTCATATTTCTCTTAAAGTACGCATTTCGAGGTGATGTAACATTTTTCTCAAGCAAAGAGAGCAAGTAGTTGTGGGTAAGCTTACGTATACAATGGACGATCCTTGAAAATAAAGCCTTGCAGAAAATACAACGTTACAAGCCCCTGAGTAGGTTATATTCGAGTAGTTTACAGGTGTTGCATAATATATACGTATCTATATACATATAGATATAAAATGAATCTAACAAAGGCCCAACAGCACTTCATTAAAAATAAATTTCATGAAGGAGCCACCGGATATCCGTGGCTTCGTAAGGATTTGAAGCCACCAACTCCCCCGTCGAGTTTGCCCTTGAGCATGTAGTGTGGGAGGAAGAGAGAAAGACAAAATTCACGCAGCAGTATCCATAACTCTGTGAGCTTCAACCCCCGCAAGCAAGAACGAAACACACCCCTGCGTGTGTACTACTCTCGTTTCGTTCTCTCGGTGCACAAACGAGAGTAGCACTTTGGCTTTAACCCCTTCGAAAATTTATTTTCTATTTTCTCTCTCATTTCTCGCTTAGTTCGCCCATTTGAACTTGCTATGTACATGTATGTATATTTTTTCACTACAACGAGAAGCCATTTACGAGAATTCATGCATACATTTCCTTCATGAGGAATTATAGCCACCTCTAGAAAAATTGCCATAGGATAAAGCGTGAATATCTTTATTGTAGATCATTTTATTTTAAATCGCAGCGTGAGAAAGGATGTTATTAACTGTTCTATTTGTACTTCAATAGACACCTTTTAAAATGAATTGGAAGGAGAGCTATTTCGGGTAAATTCGCTGAAATAGAAATCGAAATTAATAGTACTTTCCTTGCTTATTTTTATTGAATTATTTCTTAATCCACGAGGTTTTACTATCATCATTTCAGCAAGCAATTATTTGAAAACATTGAGGTTTCGATAAAACCTTTACAGATATAATTCTACTTGTAATTGTTTATATCAAAGAGTCCTACAGTATCGAAATTAATTTAATGTTAATATTCAGTTAATAGGGCTACAAAAAATGCGAGAAAGAAGACTTCCGTTTAGCATACTTTTATTCGCAAAGTCTTGTACGAGTTTTTGTGCAACTTTTTTTCATTTTTTTTCCGTCTATCCATTTTATGCCATACACTTGCAAAGACATTTCTGTGTATAGATATAGGGAGATTATCTCTGAATTTCCAGCTGGCATTCGCGATAGAGATGAAGAGGGAGAGAGAGAGAAAGAGAGAGAGAGAGAGAGAGAGAGAGAGAGAGAAATAAAGAAAAGAAAAAGTAACAAAAATATATTTATACATACGTATATATGTATATAAAAATAAAAGAAAAAAGTGTGAGTAGAGACGGCAGAGAAACGCGCTCGGCGTCTCCATAAATCTCACTGTAGCGTCGAGATGGATCAAGCTGAAAGCGACCACGTCTCACGAGGGTGTGCCAAGGAAGCGTCAAGCCTTCCTCCATTTTTTTTCGTTTTTTTTTCTTCTTCATCGTTCCTTTACTCTTCACCCTTTACCACCAACTTCCAATGGGCTATATATATATATATATATGTATTTTATATATATTATATATGTGTCATTCAAGAACGGAATAGAGTTACGTGGTGAGCAAAATGTGCGCAATGCGCATACACATAGATCATATGTTAGCAAACACTCACCCACTGTTCATTCACTATCTGTATATACATGGTCTGGAAAGCGACATCATATTGGGATCCCATTCGTAGTGGATTCCTCAGCAAATTCGTCTCGCACGTGAACGATTGAGAGAGCAGAAAAGAAAGAGAACCGGAGAAAAAGTCTAGTAGCGAAACAGAAAGAGAGAGAGAGAGAGAGAGAGAGAGAGAGAGAGAGAGAGAGAGAGAGAGAGAGAGAGAGAGAGAGAGAGAGAGAGAGAGTCGCTGCGAGGCGATGGAGCATAGATATCGTTTTGAGTAAAGTACATCATAGAGCGGGATCAACGATAACTCGCATACGAAAAGGTGGATGAAGCTGTTTTTTCTCATTTTTGTTCCGCCGTTTATTCCACGTTTTGAGGCTTCGATCCAAAAATTTAGTCACATTGCTGTGACCAATTTGCAGCAAAAGATTTGTTTGAAGATGTATTTTTATAGGATTTTTCGGACAGAAAAATTGGATTTAATTTTATCCCGATTTTATTATATAGATATTAATTTTGTGGGAAGCTTGAGACTCACTTAATTCAACCAAAAATCTCCTTGCAATTTGACTCAATTAACAGAAAGTTTTTTCCATTTTGCCAATTACAAAAAAGTTCTCCCCCGGATCTCGTCTTGAAATTCCAATGAATTTTCATCCTCTCGGGCCTCTCGCTCTTTTCTAGTGTGTCTCAGTGGGTCAGGTGACCGGTAAGCATGGAGCCTCTGATCCCGAATGATCCTGTGGGATTTGGTCAGGACATCCTGTGTTCGGGTGACCCCTTATTTGTAATTGACCGTGAACGTCGGCACGTGAGAATCGTTTACGGATCTCGTATAAATGACCTTGCACACACGGCTCTCCAGTCCCAGCCGTGATTCTAATGGTGATACTGCCGTTTCTATAGCTATGGGAAAGAGGGAGAGGTATTTGGATCGAATTGTTGGGCGAACAGGAGACTGGGGGGCCTCGGGAGAGGGAGTATATTACTAAACGCAGTTTAATTTTTAACGGCGCGATGCGTCAATTCAGTTGAGGCTGCGAAAAGGCACCGATCAGAATTCCCTAACTTAGTTAAGGCTCTTGTGTGGATACCCATACTGGCCCCTGAAAGGGCTGTCACGCTTTCTAAAAAAGGGGCTTAAAGGCGAATAAGTCAGAACCCTATCAAAAATTGAACACTTAAAAAAAATTTTCCTATCTACACCGGAATTCGATCCTAATACTTACCTACGTATCTGTATAGACTCAACCGCATACGCACGCTATCATTACGCTATAGTCTCGTTGAATTAAATTGGTTAAAAAATGTAACATACCGAGCATTCCAGAATCTTCCAACAAATAATTCAGAATCTTTATATCGCAAACCAAAAAAGTTTAAAAAACATGTTAATAAAAACAATGATATGAAGTAAATTCAATATAAATTATAATAATAATTTTTTACCATTAAATAATTTTTAAAAATTATCAATATAAAGAAAAAACATTCAAATTATTAATGTAGACGACGAAATATTTGCGTAGTATGCAAATTTTTCAATTTTCGAAATCAATAATGCTTCGATTTTTTTGCCTCCTCGGGATCCGACTTAGTTTTGATATAATATTTCTCATCATTTGTATAGGGGCTATCCTGCTGAAGCCCGACTAGGTCCTCAGTGGGCTGCCTTGAGAGTACCATGTTTTGGAGCATCAAAGCTTCGAAACTTTCGCCTTATTGGGACCCGATATGGTTCTGTCATAGTATGATAATTCCTTGAAATGGGAACTGCCATAATGCAGCTCGACTAAGTCCTCAATGGGTTGCCTTCAAAGTGCCATGTTTAAAATAATCCTGACGCCCCTAACATTGCCCTGTCGTGGCCTAACCTGGCAGTGTTCTGGCAATGTCTGATAGGGCATCCATGTCCAAGATCTTCAAGGCCCCGACTTAAGTTAGGGATGCCCTGACAATTTAACGCATGGGGCAATATTAATAAATTAAACATTATTCGAGGATTTACTATTTTTTTCAACATTTCCAATAGTTTTATACGTGAATGAATCAATTAAAAGGAATCAATTCTTTATTCAACCGTTAAAAATGTCGAACTATATTTGCTGCTGATCTAACCACAATAATTCAGAAGTCAAAAACCCAATTAGGCAAATGATAAATGATGATTATAAATGTTAATACGTTGAATGTAATGTAAAAGTGTATTACAAATACAAACGCGGATGTTGAAAGTACGTGAAGTATAGACTCTTGCATATCGTCGGTGATTTTCTATGCATATGCATACGGTGCAGAGGAAAATGGTGAGGAGAGGTGGAACAACCCTGTGGAAGGTGAGAGGGCATGCAATTTTATGGATTTTTTTTATCGTTGTGGTAGTTTCGCGATGGGAGGGAGGAAGAGGAGAGAAGAGAAGGGTTATATGGTCTCGTTCGCGGTGTATTCGTTCTATGATACACATACACACATACACATATGAAAATCGACTCTGCTGTGGCCTGGGAGCGCCAGTGGGATTCGGATATTCAATGTTGGCGTACCTGTATGGATATTAAATTAACACCCGTAAGCCCCGCGAGTATTAACAACTTTGCAAAAGATTATACGAGATTATGAGCTCAAGCGAAACACGTGATTTTTAATGTTCCCTCTCTCGCGAGCAAGCTCGTCCCATTTTACTCTCGTGCTCTCTTTACCATCCCGAACAGCCTACCACACGCAAGCAATTCCCAATTTTTTTTTACTCTTTTGCCTATTTGCGAGTTTGTTAAATTTCGATGAACTTGAAATTTTTTTAGACCTTTCCCGTGGACCATCTATGTGGATGCTGCAATTAGTCTCTGGTAAAAGCGTGACGATCCTTTTACTTGATAGATATACAATAAAATAACCCTTTTTTTTGAATATCCGACGAGTATATTGCGACGAGGTCGAATACTTACATTTTAAATAAATCCAATGAATCCACAACTTGTTTTATCTCAAAACTAGATTCGTGGAAGGGTATCAATTTGACGGATTTTCATTGGGAAAACTATTCGTTTCACGTATTAATAATTACGGTAATTTAGAACATATTTTTTTCCATCTATAACCGTTAAAAGTGTCAACACATTTGAAATCTTCGTACCTGAATGAAAATATCTAATAATTTTTAATATTGTAATTATTAGCAATTATTTACACTTCTTATACGAAATGAACATGTTCATATTCGTTGTTAAAATTCTAAAGAGCTCTTTCATGTCCTCTCACACGTAAAATCATAATGATTACGCCCTTATGACATTCAGAAACTAATATAAATAGGTTTGGCATAAAACGTACGCTCGTGACAAGCCTCTTTCATAGTAATTCGAATCTCCCCTATCCATAGTCACCGCGGGAGATTTTTATACCGATATCAATGTCTACGTCCAGAGCATCCCTGCTTTCTTCACACTATGACTTTTGTCGTGCCCCTCACGGTCACGCGTTCATACTATTATAACTATTTTTCATCTCGCCCCAAAGACACACTTTGGTATACAGGGTTGAATCTTTTCTAGGCAACTCTACGAGCCTGAATACAAAATGAGCCTCCATGAATCGTGAAACGATCTCTGTATCTCGTTTTATTCCTCTTGATTGTGGTCATTTTCGGATGTTCAACCTTCGACCGAAAAATAAGGGTGTTTGTGCGTTCCGTCTAAACGTTACAGATTTCTGGGGATCACGACGGGTATTTGTATTAAAATTTTTTTTAAAGTCGGAAAAATTTAGTCATTTGCCTACAACAATTTATCTAATACGAAAGTTAAAGTTTTCTTCCAAATTACATCACATTTTTATAATTACGAATAGTTTTATGATAACCAGCAAAAACAGAGGTTGCGCAAGAGCACTAAATTATATGAATTAAAGTAGCGCTCCAAATTTGAGAGTATTTCTATAGCTAAAGAATATATACAGTTTTGGAAAGGATAGGAAAAGCGTTATGCATCGAAATATATGCAGCAGGTACGCATTTCGAGCGTTGACAGCAGAGCTAGCCTGCCGAATACAAATGACATTGGGTAATCCTGACTCTCATATACCGAAGCTTGCATATAACTGTGTTTCAGCCTATATTCCGCAACTATTTCCCATTCTCTCAAAACGTCCCTTTCGCCGTTTCGATTACGTTACTCTCTCTGTCTTCCTTCCTTTTCTCTCTCTCTCTCTCTCTCTCTCTCTCTCTTTCTCTCTCTCTCTCTCTCTCTCTCTCTCTCTCTCTCTCTCTCTCTGTCTCTCTCTCTCTCTCTCTGAGCTCAGCAACACCATCTATTCCATTTGCCTGTCGGTTCGTGGTGTCGCCGTCGGATGCTGGATTCAGGTAACAGGATATACATAGTAGTGTATGTTATACAGTATATAAGCTGGAAAGTAGGAAGGACCACGCCGGTTTCGTCCTCGACATCGTACCATTCCCGTAAGCGGGTTGAGGTTGGCTATATTGTGGTATCCTCTTGGTGGAGAACCACGATACTGATTCAACTTGGTAGTAGTGGTGGCGCTGCTGCTGCGACCATACTAATCCGCCGATGGATTTATGGTCTTAATCACCGACGGATTATCTCGGACAGCCACACAGCGCGAGCGAGCAATTCTGTCCTCTCTCTCGTTCTCTCTTTTTCCCCCGCACTCCCTCTCGCTTGCAAATCCACGGAAACATACATACGCCTGCCTCTTTGCAGATAAACGCATGTATCTCATACACGGTGCGAATGTTACTGTTTTCTTTTTTTTATTTCACTTCTATCGAATTGCGTTTTGAGATCAACGAATATCGTTTTTGGCCAACGATTTTCGCATACGATCTGCGAAGAGAGAATATATTGAATTTATAATTGACACATCAATCTCTGCCTTGGTTTCAGACTCGCGGATTTTTACATTCAATTCAAAATCTGCGATTTTGCACGATTTTTTTCCTTGATCGCTTTTTATCATACGTATTTATCGTTATTCTGATTCCAGTTCGACATTTCGATTGTTTTTCAAACTCGCGTATTAAACTTTCTGAGATTCAGACTTCTTTGAATCCGTTTTATTTTTTAGGGAACACAATTATTTCCCCCTTTGATTTTCCATTTTTGTTACAGTTTGTGACTCTTACGCTGGTTTTTAGGTCGAGTTTTACCATTGAAAAACAAGATCAAATGGTTCAGGCTGTAGAGAGACGTAAAAGACATAAAGAATAGTTATAAGCTAGGCCGGGTTGAGAGTTTTGGATGTTCCATAAATCGAAAAGCAATATAGTGTGAATGTGGGATGTTTGGATTGCTATATTTCTATATGTGTACGTATATATTTTGTAGAGTGTAGTAGGAATAGCGGAAAGAGATGGTCGCGGCAACCAACGGTGTATAAGCGGTATGTAATCCGTTGAACGGAGTGGCGCTCTCGTATAACGAAAGCCACCGGTAGAGCTTGGCAGAATGAAGAACGTTCCACCGTCGGTGTGTTACAGTTCGCGCGCCTGAACGACCAGAGATGCGCACCCGACCTGGAGGCCACCCAACTTTCTCACCCGGTCCACAGCACCATCAGATATCTCTCTCTCTCTCTCTCTCTCTCTCTCTCTCTCTCTCTCTCTCTCTCTCTCCCTCTCCGAGCGTAGCTAGAATTTTGGTACATGGCATATAACGCCGTGGTGGCCGACAGTGTGGTCGCGACATCGAGTTTACGTTCGACCGCGAGTTGAACAGAGAGAGAAAGAGAAATGGAGTAAAGCAGGCAGCGAGCGAGGAAGAAAGAGAGAGAAATATTCAGAGAGGGTTGGATAGCTCCGCGATCCCATTGTGTGTGCGGTTCTATAAATCCATGGGAGCTTACCGGCGCAAAGCCTCCCTTGCGCAGCTTCCCACCCAACCCTCTCCTTCGTTGTTCTCATCCTCCTTGTCCACTTTCCTATACACCGACGCTTTGAAAAAGCAACCTTGCCCGGTCACCATCGAATGAACAAACTAGCATGAATCCGCCGCGTTTTTTCCAATATTTCGCGTTGCCAAACAACATCCTAGTGACTTTTCATTCATTTTTACGCGTTCGAAGTTCGCAGTTTCGATTCGTGAATTCCAGCTATCGCAATGTATCAACTATATCGCGCGATCGATATTTCATTGTTTAAACTGCGTGAATTAGTTTTGAGGCTAATGGAAATCGTCGACACATCAAAAATATATTTTTTTCTCTATCCTCTAATTTATTCATTTTGTTCTGGCAAAGATATCTTGTGAAGATTTTTTTTTGCTAATTCCAATTGATGTCGTAAATAAAATATATGTAATGATTAATATAACCCACGAATATAACTCCACTATTATTATTTATTTCTATTTATTTGTGAATGCACGGTTTACTACTCGAATCGATCTATCATTTTCACGTCCTTTCAATAAATATTCAGGAAAACGACTATCGCTATTGCAAAAAGTGATTTAGCGTTGTATCAGTCACTCGTTATTGGCTATACTCTAGAAAATATAAGGATGATCGTTATCAGATCCCGCTAGAAGTTAAAATTGGTGGCGTCTGCGAGAGAAACTCCAAAGTATTTCAGAAGAAGAAATGTTGCTTTTGTAACGGATACGCCGTCAATGCGGTCATTGTGCGACGGAGACGACGCCACGCTAGATTGTTATTCTTGAAGGTTCTTGCCACCCAAGGGTTCATACAACTCATCAGTTTTCAAGGCTCTGACGTACAAGTGTCCGAGAAACATCTTCATCGCAACAATAATTCATTTTCACTCTCGATCATGATCTGTCTGCATCAATTCTTTTCACATGAGCTACTCGATTAATAAATTTCATTCGAATGGTCATTTGTAACGAATTTCAATAGTCATTTGCAACGAATTTCAATGCTTTATAATAAACTAAAATGCGCAAGTTATGAGATAAAAAAATCTCACAAGATAAACATTTCCGAAACTATCAAATAGTGGGAGAATTTAATATAAGATCGAGCCAACGAATGGCATCTTGAATACTTCCCGTCGCGTTATCGTATTCTTATCCAAGATGGCGGATGGTTTCTCCTCATGTGAATCATACGAATAAAGCATTAAATATAGATATGGATAAGTTCGTCGAGTGGGGAACAACGATTATCACTGATGATTTTATATCCACATCTATAGACATATAAATCTACTGTTTGACATCCGATTGGGCGAATGTCATAACTGAAATCTCATTAGACGAGGCGTATCGCGCATTTTATTAGATTTCCCTACTCCTGCACTATTTAAGAAAATGCTTAATCACCGTTCTAAAAAATTCTGATAATGCATTTGAAGGAATGTAAAATGTAAAAAAAACTACGACGTGGCAATAATTGAGAAATATTATTTAGCGATTTTTTGATCAATAAACATTTCCCCAGTCTTTCTTTTACAATTTTTTTGAACGTATCG
Source organism: Rhimphoctona megacephalus (assembly GCA_963989365.1). NCBI lineage: Eukaryota > Metazoa > Arthropoda > Insecta > Hymenoptera > Ichneumonidae > Rhimphoctona > Rhimphoctona megacephalus. The sequence goes on along the minus strand of OZ022415.1, from coordinate 35,780,094 downwards.
TAGGATAATAGGTGAAAAAAAGGGGGGGAAAAAACTTTTCTACTCACCCTGACGCGTGGTTCGGTAAGCTGTGTCCACATGGCTATTTCCTCTCTTATCGTCATATCGGGATAACGATTTTTCGCAAACGTCGCTTCTAATTCTTGAAGCTGGTGCGATGTAAAGTGCGTTCTCTGGCGTCTCTGTCGTTTACTCTTCGGCTCGTCTTTATCCGTCGCATCGTTAACACCGATCACATTACTAGGTGAGACTACACCACCGCCAGCTCGAAGCTCGTGCTTCGCTTGGGTCGGTGATCTTGGGCCTGAAACGCGAATGTAAATATCGAATGAGGATTGCTCCTGCTGATGAGCTTAATAACATAAATAAATCCTATAAACTGCATTAAAAAAAAAAATAAATAAGTCGGAAAATGAATTTTCAACATTTGCACAGTTCTGCGCAAAAATATGAACGACACTGTTAAAATGTTACAGCATACCAACGAAGTATTTCATTTATTTTCAAACTAATTTATAATTTTTTATTGTTAAGAAAAAATTGCCGGCAAAATGAAGACAGTGAAGAACAGAATCTGATTTAGTTGATCGTAAAATAGTCTGCTTTTCGATAACGACTCTCATTTATCATGCGTCGGTCGATATTTCTATGTTGATACTTTCATTCGTTTGTAGATCAAGCGGATCGTTTGATCGGTAATCTCTGTACACGGTAGGTTAGTGTATCTTTTTTAGTAAGTTTGTTTTCCATATACTGCATCCATATGTTGTTTTATTTATTGTACATATGTAGATATATTTATATATATATATATTATTACAAATAGATATATTTAATATACGTATTTGCATGGATTGTGACCGCGACAGGTGAGAATATATGCCGGGACGGGAGCGAATGCATTATCCCCGCGCATTCCGTATATGCACCATGCCATTATATCATTTATAGATATATGTATGAACGCATGAACATCTATAGATATAAAACAGCCGGTCGTTGTTGCGCGAGCTCGCTTTTTCTGACAGCCACTTGATTGATTGGCTGCTCTCAAAGGGTGCCGCTATCACCGCTATATTCGCGCCCTCCTAACGTTGTGTGCCCTGCTTATATTTTTATACGGCGCTTATGTTGCGCGATAGTTTTTCTTTTTTCTTTTTTTCTCGAGGGAAAATCCTCGTTACTATCGATACCTATCGGCTACCGCGCGATATAACTCGCTGTATTTCTTATCCTCGAATTATTTTAAGCCATCTGTTTATAGTTTTCGATGCAATTGGGCTTCGATTAAAATAAGATTTTTTTTTCATTTATTTATTATATCATTGCGTCCTGCTGCATTAGAAACTGTGAAAAATCTTTTTCATTGAGTCTCCCGATGTTATAAAATTTTGATTTTCGTTTTCATTCATATAATATTTTGTTATGTTCTGAGCTTCATTCTATAGAGTTCTAACAGTGATCGAATCTCTTTTTCAACTTTTATGCAATGCCTCAATTGTCCGAGAAATTGAGACATCGGAATGAACAAACAAACATATTTTCTTCGTTTCTCGATCAGCTTTTTGGAGAATTTTTCTAAAAATTTGATTTACTGATCGAGCATTGGAAAAACATTGGGAAGTGCTTAAAACAGTCGTTTTTTGTGGTGTTCTCACAGAAATTCGAGTACAAACAATATGGAGGTGATTTTGGTATTTTTAGGACATAATGCATCAAAATAAGCTACTGAAAAAATATTGAGAATTATAACTAAAAAAAAAGTAATGATTTTCATGTTTTTGGATCGAGAGACGTCTGAATAAGCTGCTTAAAAATATATATATATTGAAAATCACAAGTTTTTCAACATTTTAGTCAATTTACAAAAATGGCTGTATCGCGTTTTTTTTTTATTTTAGAGTTGAAATTTCACCAGGTGTTCATACGATGAGTTTTTGAATCTCGTTGAAAGCGGCACTTGATTTGTATTCATTTTCAATTTTCGATTTTTCGCGTCATCTCGAAATTGACATTCATATTTGACAATTTTCAATGCACATTTTGATTTAAGCGCTATGTATAATCAAAATGCTATTTAATTTAAACTTTATTGCAGATAATAAGACATTTTATTTAGTTGTATCAGGTTTATTTTGATTACATGTAAAATGATGGTACTTGAGAATTTAAAACTCTTAGTTCATTATTTCGTTGCACAGTACTCGGACCATATGGCCCGAAAGTTTGCGTATATTTAAACGTTCCACGTATATGTGTGTATAATGTAATATGCAATGTTATATAAGTGTTTATTACACTTTCTCGAGAAGCGAGTGAGTCTTGGGGTGTTAGGAAAACGTGCTTCTGACTTGGCCAAGAAATTGCTAGAAGACTTAGAGACCCTCATCCCCGCCTTGTGGGATTACCGGAGTGAAGTGAGATCTGTCCTGGTTGTTGTTAACCAGAGGAGCCTAAGACTACGGGGATATTTCAATTTGCGGGGATTTGGGACGAGACGCTCTTCTGCGCTTTTCTCTCTTCGACTTGCACACTTTGTTAACACTGTTTTTCGAGAAGAAGGAAGAGCGAAAGAGACCAAGAGAAAAAGCCGAAGAGCTAAGTGCCGAACAAACATGTAAACAGAGCAAAACGAGAGACTGTACGAGCCTTGTATTATACTTGTATTGTTCTTCTGCTGGTCTCACCCACACTTTCTCTCTCTCTCTCTGTCTCTCTTCCGTTACTCTTCGTACGAAAGACAATTTGCCAGAGATCCTTCAATCAACCTCTTTCTCAATCTCGGCCAATATTCCCGACATTTCGTAAGCTCTGTCTTTACCAGCGTCAAAAAATTAATTGCATTTTTGTCAATTATAATGAAGAAAGGCGATTTATATAATTAATTTTTTTTTATCCGGACAAAATTTGCAAGAATTATCTACAGAAGATTTGATCCAAGTTGTAAAAAAAGACAAGCATAAAAAAGTGTCTTGTAAATTCGATTCATTACTCTGAAAATTATCCGACAAACAAATCTTTGTCCAGACTAATTTTATTTTATGTGTGAATTGTGATATTTTTTTTTTACCTTTTCGTACGTTCGATCTGTGACTATTGTTCGTACAATTTCTCGCTTGGGCAGTGGAAAATCCTCCGGATGGTGTGGCCGGGGTAGCCCCCGGTGTACTCGGTGTACTTCCCCCTGGCGTATGAGCCCCGTGACCGGAAGAATCAAGACGACCGAGACCGCCGTTCGTTTCATCTCTGAAGTCATTTTGTGCCCACACTATAAAAAAAAACAAAACAAATTTCTTGCAATTTCTGTATTTTACTTTACTCCCGCGACGAATAAATTGTGAAACCATGTACAAATTTTAAAAGATCGTAAATTTTGTCATGTTTGAATGACTTGAATCATTTAAAATTTAATATTTTTTCAGCAATATATTAGTTCCTTTCACCAATTTATTTATTATATTATTGTAGCCACGAGTACAAATTTGTTTGAAATCTCAGTAAATAATGTTTATTTTCTTCGTCGACAAACTTTACCGTCGTATTTAAATTTATCCTTCTTGATATTGAGCTGTATCTCGATTAAATCATTTACATCATATACTTTGACAGAATTAATATCGAGATCCATATTGATGAAATTGATGAGCAGTATCGTAGAAAATTTATGAAAGAATTTTCTTGGATGAAGTTAAGTTATTAGGCATTTACGCAGTCATTGAAAATACTTAAATCCCGATACATCTCGTTTATACACTTTTCAAACAAGATTTACAGAGCTTAAGCCGATTCAACGTCAAATGTCATTCACAGCGTCAAAGAGATTTTAATGTGAAGAATATTTGACGATAGAGAAGTTTCGTTATTTTCATAAAATATATATTTTTCGTCGATGTATTTATTGTCACGAAACTCGTTCACGTATAATCATCAGTAATCCATACAGATTTTGCCAATGACACTGAAAACACATACATGTCTTTATACAAATATATGCAATGACTGCTGAGACGCAAAAAGAAGTAATAAAAATAAATTAGAATAAAGTGCGTGGGTTATGCTCATTTGTTCATTAGTAACGGATTTATACATACAAATGCCCTTTTGGTAGTAGCACAAATGAGTTTACATCGAGATGGTCTTTTTTTGTCCATTTTGAAACCCCGCGCGGATTCTCGGATTCGTTTACCGGAAATACCGAAAGTGCGTGAATGTCGCTTGTGTGAATAAACCGTGAGGATCGTTCTTTTTTGTCTTCTGCCAGTTTCTATTATTCGGGAAAGATAAATACGCCCACGAGGACAACTTTACGATCTTCGGTCATCGTATTTCCCTCTCTCGTATACTAACAGCCACGAGAGTGGAGCCAAGAAGAGTGATAACGCCTCTCATATATTCTCGGTAATGTGGACCCGAAATTCACACGTGTCAACGTTTCGTCTGTCAACAAACGTAATCGTCGTGTGCCTCAAGCTTCAATATTATGCGGTAATAGAATCAAAAATAGAGAAAAGGAGGAATATATTACTGATAAGAAAAATCATTAACTTTTGATAGAGGGAATTGAAAAGTCGATTGCTCAAATATATAACACTTATCGTAATGGAAAAGGAGCTATTTAAATGAGTGGAAATTATTGTGAACAAAAATCGAGGAACAATGGTTAATTTTGAAAGTAAAAAAATTTGAAGTCATGATAAATATAGTTAATAAGGAACCCATTTTTAGTCAAATCGAATTTTTTATGAATAAAACAATTGGTTAACTTTGTGTATTTATTTTTTTAAGAATATTCAACGTCTCGGAATTGGTCAATATCTGTCAAATGGCTATTGGGTGTGGAACGGAAATCATCGAGTATTTTATAGCCATTAATTAAATTGAAAAAAAAGATTAAATGTCTCGTTTCTTTCGTCTTTTCGAATTTCGAAAAATCTCTTGATTTTCTTCGAGTTTAGTATTACAGAAATTCGAGTAAGTACAGTGAGAGTGGCTTTATATATGAGAAAGACATTAATCGACGTTCGTTTACCACTGCCTTTCGGATATTTGTCAAGCTGCTAATACTAGACGCAGAGTTCGTCGCGTAGATGGATGTAAAAAAAAATATTTTTTTATTTTCTCTCGAGAGTAGAAGATCTGAATAAACAGTGCAGTTATTGGCCAACCAAAATGGAAAAGCGAAAACTATTTGATGACGAGATTATACGAAAACAAAAGAAAAAAATCAAATGATCTAGTCGTATCAAACATCTGCCAATCATTGATAAAGAGTACATCATTATTTTCAAACATAAAAGTGATTGTCAAACATCGAACAATTTCTATTAAAAGTTTTACAATTATTATCAATTGTTAAATAACCATTTTTTAAATATAAACATTTAGTAAAAAAGTCTGAAGACAGATTTACCACACATCATGTGATTATCAGCAATTTTTAGTAACAATTCCTAAAATGATGAATCGATAAAAATGATGAATGCTGCTCCGTGGCATTGAATCAATTTAATATCAATTAATCGTTCCAATTTAATTTAAATTCAATGAACTGGATAATTCAATAAATTAGGATGGCCAATAATTCTTTCGTCATTCCCTGAATTTCAGATTCAAATATCTGTACGTCTATATTGAAGAAGAGAGTTTTTTTTGTTTTTCAGAACTGGAGATGTCAAGAATAGGGCAGCCGCCGTTGTACCGCTTCTTTCACGCACACGGATTCACATATAGATCGTTGTGGTTTGAAGAGTTAATCGGCTTGGTCGTTTACTTTCGTTTCGTTTAGTTATATTTGGTCGACGAGACCGCGAGGACTAACAGCTCTTCGTTGTTTTTTTTACGTCTTCTCTTATTTTCCTTTTTTCTTCCTATATCGCGCTCTACTGCTTACGGGATGAACAGAGAGATAGAGACGTGGTTCACAATTAGTCGTCGCATAACTCCCTCTGATTTAGAGCCAAGACGTATCCACCAGCTTCGGGATAAGCTGCCTCGAGAGTTTTCTTAGCTCGTGTCACATCTCCGATACCACACAGAGAGGACACCAAATCGTGTTTTATTTATTAACCCTTTTTAGGACCAAAAATCCTCCAAATTTACCCAAGCGATCGAGGACTCATCGCAAAAAATAATTAAACGTTTGAAAAATTGATTAGCAAAAAAAAGAACTGACCGAAAACGATTGTTTTCATGATTTATGCAAAGGGGTTTGTTTTTTTTTTTATAAATTTACACATCGTTTTGATAAATATATAACTTATTACAAGTTAATAAAAAAGTTTCAAGACGAGACACAACTTTTTACACTTAGTATAATCGAATTGCTCAGATTTTTGTTGATTTTATATAAAGTATCGTGTTTATCCCTCCTAACTAATTTCCTTAATCCTAATCATAATCCTATCCTAATCCCAACAAATATCCTAACTCCGAAGTAATATTTTCATTCTGCAAGTTTGTTTGTTTGTTCATCTTATGACTCTGCAACCAATCAATTAATCGTTACCAAATTTAACATGCGTATAGTTCGTGTTACGGAGCAATAACACAGAGAATACAATTAATGAATTTAAAAATACAAAAAAATCAAATCAATGTTTTTTACTACGCGAGCGAAACTGCGGATCACAACTATTATTAATATTATCGCTGTAAATTTCAAGATGGACATTCCCGACTAGAAATTTTTGTGGGGATATCCTGATTTAGCATAAGGTCCTGGTGAGGTTATCCGAAGTACGGTATACCTTATGAGGTCCCCATAATGTCCATGCATGGATTACCTGATTAATGTATACCCAATAGGGTCCATATAAGGTTTAGCTGTGGATGACCTATGCAGGGTTTTGCAACTTTATAGCCGATGATAACCTTATAAGGTTGAGGTGTGGATTACCTATGCAAGGTTTTGCAACTTTGTACCCGGTCATAGCCTTATCAGGATTGGGTTTGGACAACCTGTGTAGGGTTAAACCGATGATGTCCTCATGAGGATCAAGTGTGGTTTATATTTTGTTTAGTCTCTAATAAATACGCTGTGGTAACGTCTTTTTACACCAAGTATTAGTAGTAAAACACAACGAAATAAAGTCGTCGCATTGAGGAAAAGTGTTGACTTCAGTGCGTGAGAAATTCGAAAAAAACCAAAACTAAAAATTGACTGGAAGGTAATTGAAACAAGAATAAGGCACTGTAAATTTGATAATCAAGGCGAGCAGCATAAAATGTAACTATAATTTGCGAATAAATTAAAAATACGTTGGATTTGAATTAGAAAGTTTATGTTCCAATTCAAAAAGAGAATGACTGTATGATTTGATGTAAAAAAATAACTACATTGGTTTATTATTGGCAATATAAAAAATAGCTATGCTGTTAAATTTAAAATTCACAACAAGTTTTGAAACATTATTTTCAATTACCCGCCATTGATTGTAATATGAACCTGAATTCATTACTAGCTTCATAGCTAATGGACAACTAATATGATCACTAGCCCTACATCGAGAGCGTATTTCTGTAAACTATCCAGGCTTTTTACCGTGCTCCGTTGGCAGGGTAGCAAGCTAACACCGCTCAACTGTCCACGCCATTGTTTGCGTATATCTATATATATACGCAAACAATGCCTTGGCCAGTTGAGCGATCCGTCCGTTGAACATTTCGTCATTGCTTGTTATTTACGGGAGAGCTGTGCCCCGTGTTATACCTCAAATTTCATACGACAATTTTATTGTGAAATAAATAAATAAATAATAGTGATTTTATTTGACCAATTTCCATATTATATTCAATAATTAATTTTATATTTATCAACTTGAATGTAACTTCAAATTGGTCGAATATAATACGAGTAATCGAACACTAAATCATCAATATTTACGTCTTTTCATACCCGTAGACGTTACGCGTTGAAGGTCGTGAATTCACGACACGAGAATCTAAAAAAAAAAACTGGAATGCCGATTTTAGTTTGTCACCGTATGACTATATCGAAAGTGAAATATCATAGTTTTATTTTGAGTGTATAATGTAGCGGAATGATATACTTGTACATGTGATTCTTGAATAGTTTGTGCAGTGTGCTTCAACTCACTCTGATATGGCTGATCAAGACGAAAATTCACGTCGGAGAACTCGAGAATTAACGCGGTTACGAGTGAAAAAATTTCGTGAGATTGGCCGTGAAGTGCCAAGTACGTCTCGAGGATCTGAAGAATTACAAATTGACCCTCAACGTGAGAATCGAATAGAAGGGAGTTGTAGGATTAACGTACAACAAAATAATTTTGATAGTGGCGGTGATGATGATAGTGATAGTGTTGATCGTCATACACTAGAGGTTAGTGATTTCGAAGATCGAATTATTGATGTTGCTTGTGATCTGGATGAAGAACTCGATGAACAAGTAAGGAATTACGAAGGATTAGATGGTGGAGAAGAAATTGAAAATTATAATGAAGATGAAAACGATGGTAATGCCATAAATGTCGATGGTCATGACAATAGCTTCGGTAGTGACAGCGATGAGGAAACAAGCAGCGATGGGAATGAAAATGAACAATATGATACTATCGAAGAAATACGAAAATGGGCTTTGACAAACCCAGCAATACCGCATTCTCGTTTAGAAGGACTATTAAATATATTGAGAAATGACTACCCAAATTTACCAAAAAGTGCCAAAACATTTTTTGGAACCAACAGTGCAACTTACAATATTGAGAACTTCAACGAAAATGTAGATGGGCAATTTGTTTACTTGGGCATTACCGAGCATCTTAAAAAGACTATTAATCCTGCAATACACGAAGTTAATTCAATAGAATTAATTTTCAATGTTGACGGCTTACCCCTTTTCAAGTCAAGTTCCAAAGAGTTTTGGCCAATACTTTGTAAAGTTTTCAACGATCCTGATGTTTATAAGCCATTTCCGGTAGCCATTTATTGTGGCGATGGTAAGCCAGGAAATATTAACAAATATTTAGAAAAATTCATTGAAGAAATTAACGAACTTCAAAGCCATGGAATTTTTCTAAGTGAACAACATTTTAATGTCAGTATTAAAGCATTTATATGTGACAGACCTGCTCGTTCTTTCTTGAAATGTATTATTAACCACGGGGGATATTATGCATGTGAGCGATGCACAGTACGTGGACATCGAAAGGATAACCGTACTATCTATTCAGCAACTCTTGGAGAACCACGAACGGATGCTGCGTTTCGGACTCAAACTAATGAACATTATCATCATGGGATCAGTCCACTGACTCGCATTGAGCCACCTATTGATTTCATTTATCAATTTCTATTGGACTCGATGCATCTGGTTTTTCTTGGTGTGATGAAGAAACTGTTAGAGTATTGGTTAGAAGGAAATGTGAAAACGGTCAGACTGAGTAATAATGACAAAAAAAGATTGTCTCGTTTATTAACAGAACTTCACTTTCAAGTACCAAATGATTTTCAAAGGGCCACGAGATCACTTTCTCAAGTTAAAAAATTTAAAGGAACAGAATTCCAATTTTTACTTTTATATGCTGGTCCTATCATTTTCAAGAAAATATTATCTAAGAATGCTTATAGGCATTTTTTGTTATTGCATGTTGCATGCAGAATATTATGGTCCAGTGACTTGGCCACAAGTAAATGGAATCATGCGAAATATTTGTTGAAGCTGTTTGTTTTATTTGCACCAACGTTGTATGGCGAGAAATGTCTTATCGGAAATATGCATAGTCTGATTCATATTGCTGATGATATTCAGAACATGAACTGTCCGATGTCAAAAATAACTGCTTACCCATTCGAAAACATGCTGGGAAAAATAAAAAAAATGTTGCGACATGGAAAAAACCCACTAGCTCAAGTGTGTCGCCGTTTGAATGAAATTTCTACGCGCGAAAAAAAGCCCGAAAAACCAAAAAACGTGGAAATCTTGAGACAATTACGTTCGAACAATGTAGGCGAAGTGAATGTGAAACGTATCCAATTTAAAAACTCAATTATCACTGATAAATACCCAAACAACACAGTTTTATTGGTAAATGATCGTGTTTTTCAAATAGAACGTTTATACATTCCAGCTGATGGAAATGTTAACTCTATTATGCTACAAGGTAAATCCATGAGCAAAAAAGGTTCCGTTTTTGAACGACCGTGCAGTTCAGAAATTTTCAAAATGTGGCGAATTTCTACAAGAAGTAGTGATAATACCGAAGTACGTCACCTCAACGAAGTTCACCGAAAAATGGTGCACTTTTGTATTGATAATGAAAATGAAACAAAAATGTACGTAATGCCTTTGCTTCATTAACAGTATTAAGCTCAGCTTGTTTTGAAGTGCAATACGAGAAAAAAAAAATTCGATGGTGAAGGAATTAAAGAACAGCTGTTACTACGTCGGCGCCATCAACGGGCGGCAGTGGCCTCTTCGCGCGTTTTCTGTACGTAATCGCGCCTTTTCGGTCGGGGTTCCCGCGTTTTTACCACCAGTCTCACCATTTCTTTACGCGTGCGAGTCGCACTGCGAATTGCTGGTGGTGATTTCGTGACATCGTGTTGCATTAAAAAATATATAAAATAAGAAAAAGTGTTTCCGGTTACCGATAATCATATAGTGCCACGTATTTCGTCATAAAAAAATAACCTAAAAAAGTGTCATTAGTTCGAGGCCAGTAATTCTGACTGAATTCATAAAAAAAGATAAAAAAGGAAAGTGCTACAATGGACTATAAATATAGGCTGGTCATGTTTTTAAATAAAAAAAAAGAAAAAGAAATAGATATTGTTCCAACGTCGTGGCTCGAAAACGATGAAACTTCGGACACATTGCTGTGCAAATTCATGCCAAAACCCTACACAAAAAAAACAATAGCTGTTCTACACGAAATGTTGAAAAACTGTGAAAAGCCATTGGACGAATGGCCGACTTTCCCGGTAGACCTCCGAGGGAGAGCTTGTGAGTCTAATTTTTTATTTCCTTATTTAAATAATGAAAAAATGTTTCGAATCGCCTATCATTGTTTTTAGATACTTATGAGGAAGCAGAAGAAAAAGCACTCTTGCTCGAAAAGAATCCGTATGCTTACTCAACAGATAGTGAAAAGAATGCAAAAAAGAAAGCAACAGAAGACAAAAAAAGTTTCAAATTCAAGTCTCTTTCCTCTAAAGAATCTTTCGGAGCCCAAAAAATAAACGAGATAAGCATTGACCTGAATGAAAATTTGGTGAACAATGATGGTGAGAAAACAATCTTGTTACAAAGAATTGAAAAAATACGATTGCACAACTTCCAGTCTCGATTTTTTTTCCACTTTTTTCAGGATTGGACAAAGAAAATAAAAAGGCTACACGAACACCGAATGCTACAATTCCTAAAAAAGGAACAATATCTCGAAAAATCTCTTTGGATACTGTAGAAAGTTCTGGGGAAGAATCCAGAGGCAACACTTCATGTCAGAGTTCGGACAGTTCGTCAAGTGTATTACCAACGAAACATATTTCTCAGAAAAATCCAGCAAAATTTGCAGCTGAGAAAAAAAAAGATGCACCTTTTGCAAGCATCAAGAAGCATTTCGAGGGTTTGAATGATTTGGCAAGCGTCTCGCAAACTATTAACAGAGATTTTGCAAAATGTCCAGTAACATTTGGTAATGCCAATAAGAAAGAAATATCTTCTGCGAGCGCCAACAAAAGTTTTGAAGGTAAGACAGGATTTTATAAAAATTTTGATACTGCGCAGCTGTTATTATTACTGTCGATAACTCTATTAACAGTTTTTCTAGATCGGCTATTCAAATTTTTTGGTGAATAGGATTTTATAAACATTTTGAGACTGCGTAGCTGTTATTATTACTGTCGATAACTCTATTAACACTTTTTCTAGATCGGCTATTCAAATTTTTTGGTGAAAAGGATTTTATAAAAATTTTGAGACTGCGCAGCTGTTATTATTTCTGTCGATAACTCTATTAATACTTTTTCTAGATCGGCTATTCAAATTTTTTGATGAAAAGGATTTTATAAAAATGTTGATACTGCGCAGCTATTATGATTTCTGTCGATAACTCTAGTAACCCTTTTTCTAGATCGGCTATTCAAATATTTTAATGAAAAGGATTTTATAAAAATGTTGGTACTTCGCAGCTATTATTATTTCTGTCGATAACTCTAGTAACCCTTTTTCTAGATCGGCTATTCAAATATTTTAATGGAAAGGATTTTATAAAAATGTTGATACCGCGCAGCTATTATTATTTCTGTCGATAACTCTAGTAACCCTTTTTCTAGATCGGCTATTCAAATATTTTAATGAAAAGTATAATTCAATGAATTATAAGATCGGTGAACTCCAAGGACAGTTAATTGACATCACAGCGGCTTTAAATTCCATTCAAGAATCTATGAAAAAATGCAAACCGATGGATGATGTTGTCGACACAAATGTAAACTTGACTGAAGAAACTCTCAATTTTTCACTGCCGTGTCAAAACTATGACGAATTCAAAAAACTTGATGAAGAGATAACAACGAGTGAAATTTTTCGTAAAAAAATGGTAAATATTGGAAACTCTTTCCGATTGCTTTTTCTTTGTTCTATCTAAGCTTATGTTATTTTTAAATTTTTTTTTCATAATGTTTGCAAAACCATAACAGTTCAATATTTTATAGATACGTCAAATACTACTATCACTTAATAAGAAAAGTGGCCTGAGGAGAAATCTGGGTCAAATAATTCGAAAATACATGACGCGCGATTTAGCTCTATCTTTCACAACATCTAAAGCAGTCACTGGTAAACATGTCTTTAGCAAATCCAAACTATACATGTGTCTCAAAGGTAAACGTGATGAAGTTCATATTTATGTACATTGTCATTGAGTTGTTATTTATGAATTATTGTAATAATTAGGCATTTTGTTTTTATTATAGATGCAACATCAACAGTTTTCAAAGAGCAAGATGGTACGGATTTAACCGAGCCAACATTCAGAGAATCTGTTCGAATAATTTTCAACAACGTTAAGGATTGGGACGGTCAAGGAAACCTTCGAAAGAATAATGCACAAAAAATTTAAGTAACACAAAAGAGGTCACGCCGAAAAATCGCAAAAGATTGTCAGTTTCAAATGAAGAAATATCACGTTTCATTTAATTCCAAAAGAACCAAATATCGATCAAAATGTAAGTTTCCTTTTTTTTCAGCATTTTGTTGTCGTTTTTTTTTTAAATACAAAACCAGTTCGGAAGTATTACTACAAATTACATAAACATTTATTTGTGACGCACATAATATAACTTTTCATTTACTTTACCAAGAAGGCTTATAAATATCAATTAAAATGTAAGTTTTTTGTTTTTTAGTTGATACAAGAAACTTCAGTAATACCTAAGAATCTAAGAAACTTTTTTTCAAATTTTAAAAAAGAGATTGAGAAAAAAAATCAGTTTCAAAATATTTTTAATTCTCAGTTACGCGATATCATTTTTTTTATCACTAAAAGGATCCCGGAAGGAATTTTGTAAGAAAAAAAGATTCTTTTCTTAAAAAAAAAGAGAGGATTAAAACAGAAGATTTTTTGGTTTTTTTATTTTTTCATTTTGAATCAAATTTTTTATTTCATTAAAAAATCGAATCAAACTTTTTTAATTTTCAAGACATATGAGGTTGATTCCTCAAACTCACTAGCGTAATGGAAGTGAACTAGTGTAACTCATTCGCCACGTGTGAATTGGCTATTTTACCCCAAGTTATAATTAGCGATATCCAGTGTTGCTTATTCGTATATACATTGATAATATAAAATATTGTTTATAATTTTCTATTCAGAAAAGCTTTAACGTTACGAAAGGATGTTTTTTCTTACATCCCTTGTTAATTCTTTGTAAGAAGATTATTATATACTTCAAAGAACGCAGGTGAAAAATATAATCTAGCTGTTATGCCAATGTGAAATTTTAATAATGAATAAACAGAAATAAAAAAACCCAACCTGCGCAGTTTTGATAATTCTCGGAGGTGAAAGTATGGATTGGTCTCATGAAAAATCGGCAAAAAGAATTGATAATTATACATCGTATGTAAACAGTACTTATTTCTTACACATTATTATTATTTTTATTAATAATTACTCCTAGAAGTGCACGTATTTTGTTTAAAATACATACAACATATTTATCATATTTTCTTTATGTGATCGTATAAAATGTTAAAAATAGGTTGATTGTATAAAAAAAAAAAAAACCAAATTTGTCAATACGTTTATCAATCAACTAGGACCTTGAGAAAGATGACAATACTTAACCACACGATAACCCCGTTACCTCATAGGGATTTCAAAAAAAATCCCTGTCAGGACCTTATCAAGTACGACAACATTTAACCATATAATGTCCTCGTTACCTCATCGGGATTTTCAAAGGAACCCTGTCCGGACCTGTTCGGTCTTCCTGATCAGGTCCTCACCCGCGAGATCGTTACAAGACTCACTAGGTCCTTGTCAGGTTTCCTGCATGATCAGGACCTGATACTGAAGTCGGGAATACCTGATCAGGACCAATGGGTAAAATTTCTTGTCGGGTTCATTTGGTAATTTTTGGAGTGTGTAATATTTGATGAAATTTTGTATATTTTCATTGTGGAATGGAGGTAAAATGTAACTACAAAAATTGAATGGAAACTGTAGTTGCACATTCTCGTCACTAATGAAATGTCTTTTCGACGTTTCGTGTTATCGCTACATGTGTGTAGACAGAAACCATCGAGAGGATCGTAAAAGAATCCTCAAACGTGCGGTATATATATATCTGTAATCATTTGGGAACAAACAGATCGCTTTCTCGTATTTGCAGTCATTTTTCGGTACTTCAAGAGACACGAAAAACACGTGTAAACCCATGTTCGAAAGAAGGACGGAGCGCATATCAGAGCGTAAAAGTTTCGAGGAGTTACATTTTTTGTTTGAACACGAACGACCGCGGTGTGTTTGTCCGCGCGGTCACACACCCGGAAAACTCACACCCTCGATCTATATAGCCATGAAATTTCCTTACCTAGCATTTTTTTTCTCACTCACTCAGTAGACCCTTATCGAAGGTTTTTTTTTGACAGAACACGATGCGATCTTATAAACTAGGTACTAGCCTTACTGAAATTTATTTCACCATGAAGAGGGAAAATATTTTTTGTTACTTTTTAACAAATAATCAACGATTGATTTTGTGGCAATGAAAATTCTTAATTAATGGAAATATCTTACAGCATTTCTTTTGCAATTGTTTTCTGTCGATTATAATTCGAGATTTTTTTATTGGGAAAACTTTCGTGACTGCATCTGCAACGGATTCTTTCCATAATCCTCCCACTAAAAACATCCGTTGAGATGCAGGAATCTCAATGATCGAAGAAGCCATATCAATTGACAGCATCATGTTACTGCTGATACTTCCATAATGTTTATTCCTTCCAGGGAAATGGAGAAAGAGCCAACTTGACAGCAGAGAAAACTTCAGACATTGGGAAGGTCGTAGAACTCGTATAACAGGCGGAATGCGGTTGGACATTCTCCACCCTTCCTGACAAACATTTCACACTTCAACAGACCCCCTGTAGCTTGGGATTCTATGATATATATATGTATAAGCTGCCCTCTGATATTCGAAGCTTTATTTCGAGGTCCTGGAAGAGTTTCGACGAAGTGTGGCTGCTGATTCGATGGATCTCAAAACTTTACGTGGAAGAGACGAAAAAGAAGATCGTGTGAAATTTTTACTTTCACTTCGAATTATGGAAAAAAGTCGCCCTCAAAATCTTTATTAGTGTAAATGTATGGAGCCAACTTTTTTTCCTCGTATCACTGAAAATATAATTAATTGATTTGTTTTATTGATTGATTTATTTAATATCGAAGTTTCTTACATCCACTTAAGCTCATATTTGCATGTTGATTCACATATAAAGTTCATCAAATGAATGATAACAATAGACTCATTAATATGAGAAAACAAATTTGACGATTAAACAAATTAGTTAGTAGTTTTCATTTATATTAGTAAAGAAGAAAAGAAAATGTCTTTTTTGTCTCTCATTTCGCTCGTGCCTACACGATATAGGGCGAAGGTTTCCGATTACACTGTCGTTTGTCGTTAACATGTGTTTTCACGCTTTTCCGTTTCATTTTCCCGACCTTTCGCCGAAGAAAATTGGAGAAACAAAAATCTTCTTCAAGATCCCTTTCACGAGGAACGCGTTTAGAGAGTCCCTGAACTAATAAATGGAAATTGATGAACCATTTGTCAAACGATAATTGCTATGCCTTTTGACAGTTATTGTAATTGACCAATTTCACGTTTTTATGATATTTTGTGAAAATAAGAGTGAGAAAAGAAGACGCTGAAAACAAGCTTTAATAATAGTTGAAAGCTTTAATGAAGAAAAAAATTGAAAAAACGAACATATTATTTATGACATTTAATTGCAATTAATTAAATCAAAAGTTTAGAGAAATATTCGTATCAATATTTTTTTTTTTTAATTTGTTATCCCTCGTTTTATGGATCAAATTTTCAAAAATGTGAAAAAACGAGAACAATGGCGTTGTAATGTTGAATGTTAACAATTTCATTGAAAAAATGAAAATTAAGACGTTTGCATTTTCAAAACGAATACTATTAATTTGGAACTTTTTTTCAAGCAAACACAGTATTCAAAATAACTTTTTTTTTAACGGAGGTTGGAAGAGAGGTGGTGAATAGAGGAGGATAAAAGAACTACAGCGTTGTACAACGGAGGCTCTAACTTACGAATTTATGACTTTTCTTCTCGCTATTTGAAGTTATTTTATGCCAAAGACAAATCGTAACGTCGCGCTAGTGCAGCAGCAGCAGCAGGAGGAGGAAAAACGTGAAGGGAGATGAGAGAAACAGTGAAGAGAGTCAAGTAGACGAACGAATACCTCAGCTGCTCGAAGCGTTTTTACCCGCGGGATATATTAGCGCCCGCTAATCCCTACGGATTTTACGGGCGGCTGTGCATGCGACGCTTTATAACCTATATATATATAATGTATACGATGTGATCCAAAACTCTCCGGCTTTTCTGTCTCGGCACTTGCACCATTTCTAACAATTTTCTGTGTTTTCGTCCCTTGACTCGAAAAACTTTGTCAAAAACGACGAGAATTAAATCTCTAATATTTTTCCTAATCATTGAGTAATAATCCAAGGTAAAATAATTATTCCTGGTTGTAAACATTACAGCGAAAGATAAAAACATAATAAATTATTCACGCCAAAAGCACTGCAATCGATTATTTGAATGGGAATCAGAAATTTCTAAAGCCTGTAAATTTAGTTTAAATACAATGAAAAATAAGTTTCTGCATTTAAAAAATTGAAGAAAGTATTTAAATTGAAAGAAAATCCTAATTTTATACCTTAATCTTTTAGCTATCATTTTTTATTTGTAGTGATTATTTATTCCCTTTGTTGATCATTAATTTTATAATAGTGCAGGATCGAAATTAAATTTTTTTTTTGATGAAATACATAATAGATTAGCAAAAAAAGACTAGGATTTTGCCGAGGCACGGAGAGAGTCAACTAGCCCCAATGAGAACTCGTCTATCATTCATGAATAAAATGACACGTGACGCAATTTTTTTTTCTCGTGGGTGGTTAGTGGGGCGTATCGTTGTCAGCGCGTACTGCATATATCTATGATGGGGAGTTTTACATGGGGTTCGATTTACGCATACGCATACATATATTGTATACATATTTCGCCATTACTAAAATATGTACTGCATGCGGTAAGAGCAGCTGCATCGTGCACGAGCAAGTCTCACTGTGATAGGTCAGCCGTATAAGTGCTGAAACGCGTGTGAAGTCTCGAAAATCGACATTGAGGAGTCTGAACAAGCGATAAAGTTCTTTTTTTACCCCCGAAATTGTACGATACAATATCACTCCATCAATCTTTAATAAAATTATTCGAACGTAATGAAAACTCGATTAATCTATATCTTAGAACTAAATATTATCAAAACAATGATTCCGTCACTCGGAATAAATTAATTCGAAGCATTGAATTTAAATTTAATGTTTCGAAACTGCTGACCGAAAAAAATCGATTTTTCTACATTTTTTTGTAATTAATCAATCGTTTTCAATTATATTAATCTAATTTTTTACAAAAAAAAAATCGTTTCAATTCAACAATGTTAGGTTAGTTATCAATAACCATTCACCAATCACGAATTTAATCACCATTTTTGTGCTAAACGTCCTCACCAAACCGCATAAAGCTCTTCTTTCCAAAAATCGTTGATTTATTACTATCGAAATTTGTCTAAAACCAGAAAAAAAAATATCCTCCGCTACCGACATATTTTTTCAAAATTTATGGTTTTGAAGAAATTTTTTTTATCCATTCTTAAATACTTTTTAAATACGAGAATAGAATAGCTCTGATGCTGCTTAGGGTCGATGAGGCAGTCGATGATTGCTCGAAAAACAGCGTCCCGTCGAGTGAATGATGCATGAAGGGGATGTTAGGGGTGAAAAAAAAGATCGAAGAAAAAAGAACGACGAGGGCCGAGGATAAAAATTACGATGGCGCACAGCTAGCACCTGTGTGACCCAAAATTCTTCTACATATGCTATATACACACACAGACCCATATATTATGTGTATATATACACATGCTCTTGAGTGTGATGCTGAGCACGAGAAGGCTGAAAGAAGAAAGTCGAGACAAGTCACTACACAGCCTCTCTCTCTTTCTCTCTCTTCTTCTCACTGCAGAGACGTTCGCCCTAATCTCCTAATCCTTGGCTTCCTTAGGAAGTCGTTTGTTAGTCAGAGCTTGAAGAGCTGCCACTGTGAACTTGGACTATGTGTGTGCTAAACGTCGTTTTCAAGACGAGAGCCTACCGGTCTTCGGAAAACTCGTAACACAAACGTTTCACCTCTCCCATCACGATCATTAAAAGCACGTACTTGATCACACCCCTGCTCGCCCTACCCGCC
This sequence comes from Rhimphoctona megacephalus, assembly GCA_963989365.1. Taxonomy (NCBI): domain Eukaryota; kingdom Metazoa; phylum Arthropoda; class Insecta; order Hymenoptera; family Ichneumonidae; genus Rhimphoctona; species Rhimphoctona megacephalus. Next base: position 35,761,061 of record OZ022415.1, on the reverse strand, counting down.
CTTCGAAGTGACAACCCCAGACGCATCGCAATGAGATGACACACTGCGCGAATATACATACACACTTGTGCACACATTTCACACCATTATGGATGCGTTGAATGTAGAAAGAATTTGACATGCATACGAAATTAAACGGGTTGAATTTTTCTTCGAGATTCTTTGCTTATTAAATGCTTGTTTTTCGGGGCTCGGTATTTTTGAGCGACCTCCACGGGTTTCGAAGAATAGTTTGCTCGTGCTCTTGATATTTGCTGATTGTGAAGGATTCTGGGAAAGCATATTGAGAAATTTAAATTCAATTGATTTTTATCGTATTTTCCGTAAATATTCATCGAAAATAATGAGCAACTGTTTTTAATTTTTTTTTTTTTCATATTGCATTTGCGTAAAAAGAAAATGTCGGATTTCAAAAAATTGAAATTCGCGATAGAAGTGATGTTGAATTTTCTCTTCTTTACATCCACTAGTATATTTTTTTAGCTTCTATCTTCGAATTGATTGGAAGTTTTTCGAACCCGTCAAAGTGAACCACAAACGAACATACGTCAAGACTCGTAATCTTCAGGGAAATTAATCGTGGATGATTATGTTAGTAGGCTCAGTATGCGCATGTTATATCCAGACTGGATCAGACAGACGTTTGCAGGGTTTTCGGCATTTATTTTGCATGTTATTATTCTTTCTGTTTCAGTTATTTGGCAGTGGGACTTTGTCCCACGTTTTTCAGCAATAATGCACAAGGCGAATTGCATGTGGCGGTTCCGTCGGCATTTTTTATTCCTTTTTTCTTTTTTCCCAGCCCGATAAATTTACGTAGACGAAGGAAATAAAAAAAAGACGACGGAAGATAAAAAGATACTAACTGGGCGAGTGCCTCTTGAAAATAAAAAAAATATTAAAAAATCCGGTTGAGGAAAAGTGAATCTTTTTATGTCACGCTGTGTACATTAATTTATTGCATACGTTGCACCAAGAATTACAGAAAGGTCCAATACTTGAAGTTTTTTCAGTTGTGCCTAAAATTCCGAGTTCCGTCGGATGACAATTAACCAATATACATGAAAATTAATACTGAATTATTGAAATCAGGATAATTCCAAAATGAACAAACTATGAAAGAAATAAGACAAACAATATTTGACAAAATCGAATTTTTTCTCGATACGAAAATGTTAGGAAATTGCAATTAAAAAAGGTGTAGATGAAATTTTTACATAAATTATTGTTCGATTAATTGAATTATTTCTTTGTTGATACATTTTCTTTGAACGACAATTTTATTGAGAAATTATCGAAAATTTAATCTGGCCGTTAACACGGAATTAAATTAGTAAAATTTGCATTATTTGTAATTGACATAATTGGCTGCCTATAATTGTGTGAAATTCTAGATAAATTTTAAGAATCTACAAAGAGATGAGAAGAGAACGTGTGAAATGCGAGCCCATACGGATAGGATTCGCACGACTGAAAAACCCTCTCGATCGTTGGTTTTCTTTCTATTTTCTTCTCTTTCTCTTTCGTGTCTTTTAGCTCGAAATCAGCAATTTGTTTAGTTTCAACTTGACGCACGCTCGAACGAAATGGAAACTTTACAGCAATATGTAATTCGAGATCTTAGTTCAGATCCGAAGAAGACGCCACAATTTTTGACGAGGGTGCTTCCAGCGTTTCCGAAAAGTTGTCCACCATTGAAACCTCGAGAATAGAGAGAACGTATACATCTATATACGTACATTTTTCTATTTTACACTTTCTGAAGAAAATTTGAAGAAAAGAGAATGAAAATTGAGATAAATACAATCGTACGCGATAATAATTTTTTTAAATTCCGATCGCACTTACTTTCAAAACCAACTTCTCAGTATAAAAAAATTCCACAATTACAAAAAAAAAATATTACTTATCCAATTAGGTCTCATTGCTGTTCAAAAAATTTCCGTAAACATTGTTGGTACACTAAATATTCCAGGGAAGAATTCGAGACGAAAGTTCTCACAAAAATCTGAGTCCTCCGTCACTCGAAGTTCACACAGATCGTCACGAACTTTCTGAGGTTTAAGAGGCGGAAAGTTGTGAGCCCCTTTTTCTCGATCTCAGACTTTTTCTCAGATATACATGTGCCGATCGTAGTTAGAAAGATAAGGGCGTAAAAACCATATTACTCTGTGTCACGTTTCGCCTCTCTGTAAATTCCTGTAATGGCGAAGAGTACACAAACTCTTTGCACACTCACACACACATTTATATATATACATGCTCATATATATACACGTATATATGTCTGAGGCGTGAACCTGCTGCCTATTTGGAGCAAACAGTGACACCAGAAGCAGCTGAGATAATAGGAAGGAAATCAGTTCATTTCTATGTTGATCCTGCGGACGACCCCGCGTGCACCCATCAGTAACCGAGAACCGCATCTCGGCTCCGTTGTGTGCTAGAAAGAGAAAGACCGAAGGGATGCTCGTCACTCCCCATCGATAAGCCGGTGATTGGATCTGCGACTCACCCCTCGATCAGTTCCGAAAAAAATCGAACCGAAAAATCGAACTCAGCGTCCGGTTGTACTTTTGCTCTAACGTTTTGACCGGCCGCTCGGTCACGGATGACTTTGACACTCCTCTTCTCGACTCAAAGCCCGGAAAGAAGTAATTAGGCGTGACAGGAAGTAAGACCGTACAAAAAATAATATTTTCGAGTAGCTCGTGGCCACACACGAAATGGATGCAAGGATAAGATCGCATACGTTTAGGAGTGGTTTTCGTATCTAAATTATCATTTTTAATGTCACGGAAATGTGAACTATACTGGAGAAAAAATTTCTCATTCCGTTACAAAAAATTCTACAGAAAAATATTACAGTATGAGATTTATTTGTAAACAATATGAAATAATTTAGTAATCAAATAAGTAGCAACAGATCATCAAGATCAAATAACATATATAGAGCCGATTAATTCCTCAAAACGATTGGTGTAAATTTACAGAGAACTAGGATTGTTTTGGCATCAACTTTTACTGTGATTACTCATTTCATTGTTGGGGATTAATCAAGAAAGAAATACATGTAGCGAAATGCCAGAACCACATGAATATTTCGTCGTGATGGAACGTGGCGTGCACAGATAATTTTACTGGTCGTATAAGGACCCACAAAAACTCGTCAACCCGCGGCAGTTTTCCCCAGGGAGAGTTGGCTAGCCGAACAATTTGTCAACACTATTAGGACCGAGTCTGGGATGCGCACAAGGGTTGACTTTCACGTCGCATCTGCCGAAGTACAGTGACGTCCTCGTATACGCGATAATAAAGGGATAGGGTAAATGACTTGGTTGCTTTCGGGGGCTCCAACTAAAAATGTATTACTACGCTTATATACATCGTGGACAAAATACCCTGAGGTGCCGTATGCCACGACTATTACTCTGCTGGCTAAATATTGGTATTCCCATTCACCGAATGGACCAACAGATTTTCGAAAGGGGACGAAGATCATTAAAACTTATTCTGGTGCTACATTATTATTTTTTTTAATTTGTTTGCGATCAAACATGGAACTTAGGATTCTTCAGAATGCACATATTTATTTAAAAAATATTCAAAGATAATAATTGCAGAAAAACTATTCCTTTGTCATTGTTAAAATCAACACTCGATGCTATTTTTGATATTTAATATCAGTTTTCTAAACTGGAATTAGGGTTGTTTATATGCAAAAAAATATTTGATAAAATTATTAAAAATTTACGAAATAAATAATTTTATCATGTAAGAATTATAGATTCTTCGTAATGCAACTCTTGCTTGAAAAATGTCGTTATTTTTTTTTTCGTTTGGCACTCCTTCGATCGATAATTTTCAATTTATCCAGCATTTTTCGACGTCACATCAGAATATATTTGTCAGCTGCAAAGAATAATTATGATCAATGGTTTCTATACATATTTCTGTTCGCGATCGTTTTCAATGGGAATCGATGGACCTCGGTCGAGATCGGTAAAACTATACGAAGCGCTCTATGAATCTTTTTCTGTAGTAAAAGAGACAAAAGATGAATGAGAGAGAGAGAGAGAGCCTTTCGAGGGTGGATTTAAGCGTGTGTTTTCCGCCTACTTTTAATCACAATTTTATCGTTCGGAAAATTCAATTCCTTGGAAAATTCAGCTCACGTCGTTGCCGAACCAGAGACATTCAATTTCACACAGTCCTTATCGTTACTTTATGACATCGTAGTTGATCGCGAATGGCAAAGAAAACTAAAGGGAGAAAACCAAAGATCGTTCACTACCGTAGAGCACTCAAAGCCCCAATTAATTATACGCTCTTCGAGTAATTATCATTCGCGCTTAGAATGAACGCTATCGAATATGGTCGAAAAGTCGATATAAACCATTTTTCTGAACGGTCAACATTTAGCTGAATCTCATCATAGCATTTTTCAAAGTTTATGTATAGTCGTAACTTGTTTCATTTTTCGAATCAAAAATATCCTTGAAAAACGTATTATCGTAAATTCGAAAATTAATTGCTCGTAAAACTGTCACAATAAATATAAAATGATGTATCAAATTTTCATGGCTATGAAAATACATTAAAAACAGCTCATTTCCTTGATGAGATGGTACTTTTATTATCAACAAGGCCTCTCCCGATCTGTATTTGATTTTCATGTAACAAGTAACGTTCTAAATTTCAGTAACGTTTCATTTCACAAAATCGAATATCATTAAATTAGCACAAAGTCGAGGCTATTTTTATCGATTCAAATCGCGAAGAAGTCGTGAACAGACTCGCAGGGTTGCTTGGATTTGGTAAATGTATCAGTTTAAACGGTTAAGAGGCGAATTGGGCGAGTATATGGAGAATGTGCCACACTGAACTGAAACGATTCGAGGACGGAATCGCGGTATAATAATACCGTTGCATGCGCAGTGTGAGCGAATAGGATAGCATTGGAATAAGATCGGGTTTAGCAGTGCGGTGTCGGGTTCGAGCCCCGGATAAGTCCCGGCCTTATCCCGATAAGCCGGTGAGTTAATGAATCACAAAACAGGTGGCAGGGCATCCTCTTCTGTAACGTCTTTTCTCGTACAAAAAGAGGGAGAAAGAAAACGAATTTTGTATGTTACGAGACGAAATATACACATATATTTATTTTTCGGGCTATGAAATCGCGGTTTAGCTGTCCGATTATCGCCGAACATGAAAACAAATAGGTATTATCACAAGATGTTCAATAATTAGTATCTTATAGACAAAAGAAATGTAATCGGTCTCGTCTGTCGTCGGGACTGTGATTTTTATTGGAATTAAACGACATTATATTTCATTTCAATTATTGCTACTAATTGAATCCAGAAACAACATTATGAGGTAAATAATTTTATTTTTCAAAGTGCATTGGAAAGACAATATACTCTTCTGTATTAATATTCTTCTTTACAAAACGGTTTGATAGAAATTATTGTTTGTTGAATGAAATTGTTTTTGTTTGAATTTGAAAAAAGTATAATTTTTGATCAAACAAAGACCTCAACTTCAATAACTCGATAATATACATTGCACATGAGTTTCAAATTGTATATTAAGATTCAGAGAATACGGTACTTTCATCTACAAATGGATTTATATTAAACGCATGCAAAAAATATGAGTAAATTTAAAAATAATTGTTGAATGTTTTCTTGTTGAGATTTTTGAACGTACGTTTATTTCGAGCTACTGAAAAATGCAGATGCATCAATAAGTGAGGTTGCTTTTTGTCCAACAATGCAAGAACATGGATGCGGGTTAAGCTCGAATCTGTGACGAGCAGTAAAACTCAAAGTTTTATCTGCGTAGCTCGTTTGTGAGAAAGCAATGGGAAACAGAGTGAGGGAGGCGAATGAAACAGTGTAATAAAAGTGATGGGCGCAGTGGTGCTTATCTCGAAACTTTATCGGTACCTGTCTGGGCACCTGACAAAAACTCTTGGATTTTATAACGAGACGCGACACAATACTGTTTTCCGCTATTTTTTCCTGCTGCATGAGAAAGACAATGCTCGAGTGAATTTTTGTGAACGCCGTTACAATTTTGTGTTCAATTGGTCTGGCAATCAACGAGAGCAATTTCTTCACCACGACCTTCAGCAGAAGTCTGACGATTGTGATAAAAAAAAATCATGTTATAAAAAAACCTCGAGTCACATGCTCGCATTTATTTCCAGACTAATGCACTGTATAAAAGATAATCCATGTGCAATAAATAGCAAAGCTTCGACTCAAGAGGATTTTAGTAATACCATCGTCGTCTTTCCAACGAAGATAATGCAGTGTAAGTTGTGCGCGAATAAAATTTTATGCTCCGATAAGAAAATCTTTGGAAAAAAATATGTTCCTTACTACGTCGCGTACTATATTTAATTATTTCATCATCGTGGATGCCTATGATTTTCTAAGAGAGAAAGATAAATTCAGAAGAAACTTAATCTAAAAATTCACGTGAGCTATATAGTAGCTATTTTTTTCTGATCAGGACTGCGCATGATGGTAAAATATTAATTTCCAATGTAACTAAAAAAACAATGTTTGCGCTATCCACAATTTGATCAATGGCTATCGATCTCTCTCTTTTTTATCAGTTTCAACAACAAACAATTGGATCCCAAGAATAACGAAAAGTACAATGAAAAAAAGGCATAGTGTTGAGAACGGAGGCGTAGTTGGCTCAACTACGCCCTGAGGTTGGATACGGCGAAACGAATGGCGTAGTTAACGCAACCTCCGCGCGTAGTTAAAGGTATTTTGTTGAGCCAAATATGCCCACAATTTGAAGTAAAACTTTAAATATTCAATAGAACCAAAACATTTTTTGAATCAAATTCAATAAATATTTGAAATAGTATCATCGCATTGCTCAGGAAATGCCGAAAAGTATTTCAGTCAATTGTATCAATCATGTTTGGATTGATTGAATTGCATTGTGTAATTAAAATGTATAGTGATTGTACCGAACAATTATGATTTTGAAATGACTGTAAGAAATATTTGAAATTTTTTTTATATACACATTTTATGGAATATTTTTTACTTGATATTTTTGATTTTGTATTTTGCGACTCAATAGTAAATACGATTGATCGATTTTTTACTCTAGTAAGAGCGCCTATCCTGACATAATTAGGTGGCAAAAACTTTCTATATCAGCGTACTTTAATTGTACGATAAGGCCTTAAAATTTTTTACTTCGTAAAACAAGGGTTCGGGTTTTTTCGATGACCATTGATCGGAGTGATCGTTATTTAATGATTCAATGTCGGAGGCTTATGTGCACACGAGCGGTGTGACGCTTATGCGAGAGCGCTCCGCCCGTGGTCCTCTAGCGGATTTCTGCTACACCAGAAATCCAGCCAGGGAATGAAGCTGTCGGGTTATAATATATATAATTCATGTGAATCAAAACTTATTCTTTGCGCAACGAAATTTTAGTAGCTTTAGTAAAAGGTTTATTTGTTTGAATAGTAACAAAAGATTTCATCCAAATTACTACTAGGTAATTAGCTTAATCACAAGTTATATTCCGTTGATCTATGGTGTCATTGAATTCAATTCTCGCAGAGTAGTTTATTCGATGGTATTATTTTATCAAGTCACGGACAAACCGTATACAACTCAACCTTCGTGTGATTATTTCAAATTTAATCGATTCTGTGTCTCAAGTTTTATTTTATTTTTTCAATGTAACCATTTATTGCGGTTGTATCATATGAAATGCACTCAACTCAAATAAATTAAAATTTAACGGCAAAATCGTGGCGTAGTTGTCTCAACGACATGACTTTTAATGGATCAACCACCGGGTGATTAACTAAACGTAATATGACTATTGGCGCAATGAAATTCGTCGAACCTCATCGCGTAGTTGGCAATACTTTAATTTCTTTTCAGTGTACAGCTGAGTAATTATTTATCAACATATTGTCTAGAGTATAAAAAAAGTGCTTCCTTTAAGTATGTTGAATTCAAGCAAAAGAATAAGGAATCAATTCCTCAAATTCGTTTCAAATGATAAAGAAAGTTTCAGGTATGTTGTATACATTGTAAACGACTCACTACGTTTAAGTTTCTCCAATGGTTCATGATGTAGCTGATGGCTTGGATTGTGAAGCATCGAGGTGTCGTGATGTGAATTCCCGTGCATATCATGATGATGCATTGCACCCTGAAAATGATCACTGGCGTGAAGACCAGCCATCGAGGCGGCAGCGGCGGCATGTTGATAATGTTGTACAGACAAACCGGTTGCCGAACCGGTCACAAGATCTTGTAGGCAAAGTTCCGAATTTCCGCCTCCACCTCCCCCACCGCCGGCGAGTTCGAGGCCACCCCCGCCCCCGCCGCGCTCCATGCTGTAGAAGGTTAACGTCGTGCTGACTGTTTATCACACCTGCGGAGCGACGAAACTTACTTCCGCCAACTCCTCCTCCTCCTTCGCCCCCCGATAATTCACGATTTCTTTCTCGCACTTCACTCCGCTTTTTTTGTCTCCGGGGAATGAAAAAACCCCGCGTTCGATCAACCGGTTGCAACTGATTTCGACGTGGCACCAATTTATGTCAAGCATACACCAGATTGATAGATTTTTTACGTTAATTTATTGTAATAACGACTCTGCATTTAACAAGCTTGAGGTAAAGTGGTGCAGCTTAAAGGTTTGTGAATAAAAAACACGTGAAATCGATGTTAAATATTGAGTGACACGTGTACTGTTCGATAGAGCACAGACAAAGATGTTGAATCAAATGGTCGATCACCTTATTTCGCCTTTTTTCGTCAATTATCAGCAAAAGGTCGAAAAAGTGCAATAACTTAGATATTGAACTCCAGTTTCAGAATGCAGACTTTGAGATAAAAGTCTGATTGTTCTCCGACGGAAACCTCTCAGCAGTAAATGTCGCGCGCGTAGCTTTTGCTCAGTGACTCACAAACATTTGGCGACGCTTCAGGATGAACTCGGATAAGGAAACATTACACTTACAACGTTGTCAATAAGTGAAATTACTGACAATAGAGAAATTTATCGATTCCCTATCCACTTTGACTTTCCCGATTCTTTGCGAACCTTACTGTCGAACATTCACTCGCAGAACGCCCGAAATTTGCCAATTATCGTGGTACGGAGACGTTCTGATCTCGCTGCGACGCAACTGCTGACTGATAACACCGATCTCTCTCACGCTAACGCCGCTATGTAAGAGAGTGCATAGCCAGAAATGCGTTACGCAAGCCGTTTTATAGCTTTATTTGCACTGACACGTTGCTTCTATCTCCAGCTCTCGAAGTATCGTCGCTGTATGAAAGCTTCGTCGATTCTTGCACTAGAGATCGTGGTCTCATTCAGAGTCGTAGCATTCCAGAGTTCGACCGACTTCCACCAACGAATCGTGTATATTTATAGAGTTTTATGTATTTCTAGTGACTCGGGACAATACCCTAGGGACGAGATTATATGGATAGGCGGAAGCTACACGCGACATAAACGTCAAGCCCGAACCAAAACAACACTTTGCCTCAAAGTTCTTTCGGACTTCGAACACAAAGTTCACTTTACGACACACTTGTTTATTCACTATTTTTCGGATTTCCACTCGGATTTCAATTTCAGAAACTCTCCAGAAGTTGTCAGTTTCACAACTAATTCACAAAATAGGGACAGATAACACAATCCAAAAGAGATATCAAAGTGTCGTAGCACAAATCCATGAAACAAAAATGGACCGTTTGTCACGAGGTGAAGAACGCACCGCCGACGCGTTCAGTTCCGTCCGGTAAGGTAAACACGCGGCGGTAACCGTTCGAATGTATTAGAACATAGAGGCTGTAGATGTCACTTTAACTACGAAACGAGCGAAAGCTTATTTCGAAGCCTGCTGTATCTTCGATGAGCAGAAGTGAGATGAGACAACAGGAATGGTGAAAAGAAGAGAAAATAAAAGAAAACTGAGTCGAGCTTCGATGTTCCGTACAGTTGTCTTTCTCTGATTCGCGCAAATGCTACGCTTCGCCGTTTTAGTATAGATAGGTGTAGTGTTGGAGGTGCGGGTGCGCGTGGGTCCAAGGCTTAACCGGTTGAGCCTTTCGGACTGGCTGGCCGGCTTAAGTCTCTAAGTCGGGTAAGCCGCCACGGATCTAGTGGTCTTGGCTGCTTGCTGCTGCTTGCTCGCTCTACACACACTGGCCTCTATCTACCTACTCCTCGGATTCCTCTCTGCTTGTGCCAGACTCTCGTGGGCTCGCTCTTTCGTGGCTTGTGGCCCCCCTCTGGGCTGTGCTATGTTCTATGTGTCGTCCCGTGCCTTGCGCTCTAGGTTTGACGGGCGGCCCTGGCTTGCTTGACTGTCTGACTGCTGCGCCACCACTCTCCGGTCCCGGGGCCCTAGCAGATCTCTCTTGTTTCTCTTCTCCGATCTCTCTTGCCTTCTCTTCCTCTCACCCCCCGATCTGCGTCCCTCCTGTTCACATGCTTTTCAGCCCCCTAGCAAACTTGTGCTTTCACCCCACCCGTTACGACGGCGAGTCGCGTGCTCCGCACGCCTCTCTCCCGAATATACTACAAACCCTCGACAGCGTTTCGCACACTAACCCACACAAGCGTACACACACACCCACACATTAGAACGCCGGCACCTCTCTTTCTAGACTCCACGAGCACTCGATCGAGTAGAGACGTGTGAAGTGAGAGAGAACAGAATCCACACGAACAGGCAAGATGTACTCCGGGGTCCGTGGAAAACATTACACGCGATCAGAGACAAGTTGAATGTGTGCGATACCAGAGGAGATAGCTACATTCCCACTTCTCCTTTTCAAGTGCCCCTCCCACAAACGAGGCTACCCAAGCTCCCACGTTCATCCAATGATCCTGTTCAAAGCTGCCCATTTCCCCTACCAGTGGATGGATACCCCCGCCTTCAACCACCAACGCCACTCCTGCTGTGATAATCATCCCCACCCAATTCTTTTGTGGCTGACTCTTTCAACTGATACTACTAACACAAACTACTTTCTCCACAGCTATGCCATATTGTCTGCTACCGTACTATATGTCCATGCTGACACGTCGAGCTGATACTACTGCCAAACCAGTACGACTCTTATATATGTGTATATATTGTATACAGCGATCCGAGGCTCTACTGTTCGCGAAGTTTATTTTCTTTCCATTTTTCCATCACTCTACGTTATCGCGAAGTGAACAACGGGGACACGCGGATATGTTGCTCCTATAGCTTTTGACTGTTTTTAGGGTAACTTTTTGATGTGCCAGAAGGGTAAAAGGGGACTTGCAAAAGATCTTACGGGCATTAGCAACCACATATTAAGAAGCCAATTTGTCGATGGTGACACTATAAAAGGATTACAATTGATGACCACAATTCCAAGATAATCAGCAAGGTTGCGCGGTTATACGACAGTATCTTTATCCTTATGAACTTACTACCATAATCATGTGTTACTAGAAGAGCTCTCAATCTCACGAATCGTCTATATCATTTATCGAAAGATTAGAATAGGTAGATTCACGAATAAAAAGTAAACGGACCTGGATGTCAAAACTGATGAGTTATTGCACCCAGGTTGGTATAGTTATTATTCATCATTAAATCGCCGCTATTCAAAATTCTTCGATCTGAAGTCCTTAAGCTCTGAGGCTGCAGGTGAAGACAAAATAATTATTCCATATACTGAGACTAAAACTTGCACCTCTTCTTATTTCTCTTGTCAAATCCTTACCCCACTGTCCGAGAGATACAATAGAATTAGCTTTAAATGCTCATGATAAGAAATCCTCGCCATATATATGCCAGTTGGATGTCAACATGACGGAATTACAAAAGCCTTAAAATTCCTACGTACTTTCCACGAATAACGGGCAAGAGACGAAGTAATAGTAAAGGATCTAAGGACTATTTTAGCATGTCACTAGCCTGGATGAGGGTCATTAGTGCCTTTGAGCCTTGAAAAGTAGGGGGTCGAATTTTGTAGCATCGAAAGAGACAAAGTGCGAGCTAGCTGCACGTACAAGTTTGAAAATGAAAAGGAAAGTGTACAACGTTCGTCTCTCGTGCTGAGAAGAAGCAAAGTACTCTTATGGGGAGACCTGCAGATCGCAGGAAAGAGTCGAGTAGTACATACGTCAAGCCTGGTCCTGGATGTGGAGGAGAGTAAGCAGAAGGTTACCGCACAGCGTTCGAGAAAAGTAGAGGCGAATGTGGAAGAGAAACAAAGAGGGAAGAAGGATGGCGGGAGTGTCCGCGGGGGATAAACGAGGAATGAGGAGGGAAGGCCAAGAGAGAGAGAGAGAGAGAGAGAGAGAGAGAGAGAGTGAGAAAGAGAAAATATGGGATAGTACCTTTACAAACACAAGCAAGTGGACAAATGATACTGTAGCCACGCCCACGAAGCTGAGGGCGTGGCAAATCGAGCGAGGCGAACGGAGCGACGCTTAGCTGTGGCGTCGTAGAAGCTCTCGTGTGGGTGACACTGGTATCTGTCGGAAGGGGCGCTCGACGGCGCAGGGGTGCGAGCTAGGAATCGAGGGGAAACGTTGATTTTTGAGAGCGAACGAGAGACGTGCTCGTCAACGATGAACGTCGAGAGTACATATAACACTCTCTGTGGTTCTTGTAGAGGGAGACGGTAACAGAGAAAGCTAGAATGGATTGTTACAGTATGTTGGAAGCTGTGTGAGTACAATTGTGTGTGAGAAACCTCGTTGCGAATATTCATAGCTCTCCTCTCGGCTGGGTGTTCCAATGTGTTATTCGCGTATGTATTCGAGTATTGTAATTTGATAATTGAAGGATTATGGATTACGTATGGTCATCGGCTTTTCGCGGTCACTGATTATTATTGGCTCTTTGATTGCCGCTACTACTCCACCGAGAAAGAGACAGAGAGAGGATACGAATACGTTTCATGTGCTATTATAATCGTTCACTGCATATATTGCTATCCTACGCTATGCTCTGGCCTCATGAATTCCCAGGGATCGATCGTTAATGCGACCTCTGCCAGCAATGAATATTTGATGTTCAATAAATGTAATAGCGCGATCGTTGAAGCTGAGTGGATGAATAAAACCATTCAAAAATTGCCGCTCAATCCATCGAACGGATCTTTCAACTTTTTAGGTAATAGTCAGATCCTTAATTACGGTGGGGATATATTGGATCAATCGCGATTAATTCCGTTCACCCACGGTGGAAAAACTGCATTCTATTGAGATAAAATGATTTTTTTTTAGTTGATCGAAATGTTTGGTATTTTATAACGAACACTAATCGATCTATATTGGTATTCAATTCATTTTAAAATAACTTTTTCATGATTATACGTGTCCATTCGAGCGTACATTCAGAGAAGGAGTTTCCATTGTCTTATTTATTATCGTGCCTTTTGTTTTTGTTTTCTTAATATAAAAAAAAGTTTTGTCGGCTCTTTTTTGGGAAGGTGTTAAGGAATACTCATCATTAACCGTCCGTCTTAATGGCCGTACAATTCTAATTGGTTACATCCTGACAGGTATATACAATTATTATTTATGGTATGCCATTTGTTCGTAGAGAGGCATCGGAGAAGAAACAACCCATAAACTAAGTTATTGCCAGCTCGCCCGGTACGCTATAAAGGGATAAGATAGACATTTATCAGCTACGAACGGTAACGCGTTTAACGATGAGCCCGAGATTCTGCGTTAATGCAGAGATAGAGGCAGAGCAGATATACACTGGCATAAAATGGACCATCGCAATAAGACTCTCCGCGATGTGATCCACAATTTTTTAAATCTGCAACGTTACGACCCTCGACATCCATTTTTTGTATTCTGTAGCAAACATGGTTGTAATTTTATCGATCATGATTCACCGAATAATCACCACAAAAAATTGATTGTTAACTGTTGAATTAATTTTTACTCACATATTCTTTGATTAATCTATCAGATTCAAATTTTTTGTAAGAAAGTTCTTTGTCCCACGCACATACGAAGACATAGAATTTAAATTTTATTCCAAATTTGAAAAACTCCACAAAAAAACAGAATATTTGAATAAACAGTGAGTAAAAAAACAAAGGAGAATGCAATTTACTAGATTTTGAAAATTGAATTTGATTTTTGGTTTGAAAAAAGTATTCCTCAATAATAAAATTGCGGTAATTGATATCTAGACGAATTTGAAAATAGTGTATTGAAAATATCGACAAAACTAATAAATAAATGTTACTTTTACAAGTAACATAAAAATGGCTTCAAAAATAATTCTGAAGACATCAATTTGAATTTGATAAAACATTTTTTTCGTGCATATCGCAGTACAATTATATACCTTTTCGATTGTTGTCCTCATTCAATTATCGATGTCATCGAATTTTTACTTGCCCTATTGTACTGTTGGTTTTCAGGCTTTTTCTTCTTTCATTTTTTTGTATTAAGTCAAGACAAACAAGACAAGCAAAAGCGGCGATTGTCATAAAGGATATCTATCAGTTCTATCGTTCTCGTCGAAGGTTATATACCTGAACATCAATTGCCGCCGACAAGCGCGTGGTACTGCTCGATAGTGTTTTATTAGCGATAGTACATATTGTACAATACCGATGAGAAGAACGATTCAAACATACATTTTTTTCACGATTCGTATCTTACACGTATTTTGAGATAAGCTGCTCTTCGCTTTGACTGCTTTTGCGGTTATGAACATTTAGATTCTTCTGACATACACTTATTCGATATTTTTTTAATAAACATTTATATAAAGATTTTCTCTATATTACAAATGTTTTTTTGTTGAGTGGCGTTTATGAGAAATTTTAACAACTTTTCAGTTGTAAGCAGCATAAATTTTAATATGATACGAAAAATTCTAAAGCGGTTTCATTGGTTTTTCAAAATTTAATTATAATATATAACAATTTTTTTCTCTGCACGACCTTATTCAAACTTTCTTTTCACCAACATGAATGTACCTATAACTTTATCAAACTTCAATCGGTTTTGTTTTTGCGTTCGTTTAATTTTTTGGCCAGGAACAGTGATAATCAATTTCTCGATAAACTTCAGTAATTTATCATTGCATGACTAAAAAATGATGGCAATCCATACGGTTTTGTCTAAACCCATTTTCTCGTAGATCTCATCAAATTTAAACATTTGCAGCGTCGTATGATATGGGATAAGCTTATAACGCATAGTATATACATAAAAATCACGTCTATTCCGTAATTCAAAATTCGAAAGTGCCAGAGAGAGAGAGAGAGAGAGAGAGAGAGAGAGAGAGAGAGAGAGAGAGAGAGAGAGAGAGAGAGAGAGAGAGAGAGAGAGGGGGGGGGGGGAGAGAGAGAGCGAGAGGTA
This sequence comes from Rhimphoctona megacephalus, assembly GCA_963989365.1. Taxonomy (NCBI): domain Eukaryota; kingdom Metazoa; phylum Arthropoda; class Insecta; order Hymenoptera; family Ichneumonidae; genus Rhimphoctona; species Rhimphoctona megacephalus. The sequence goes on along the minus strand of OZ022415.1, from coordinate 35,745,659 downwards.
CCTCAACTGATCTTTACGATCAAACACGACGATAAAGCGCATAACGCGTTCGAATAAAAATACCCTTTTCCAGCTCTTTGCGACAAAAGCGTATAGTACAAGAGATTCACTACTAGACGGATCATTCTACAGGGTGAGCCACTTTTAATACACCACCTGAAAAACTTGACCAATTGTAAAAATTGAAAAAAAATTGAATTTTTTCTTCTTTTTTTCACCGATTCGTTTTCGTCATCGATGTTTGCGACGAAATTGTGGCGTGGTGCTTGTAATCATAATCTTTTATAGATATCGATATTTTGTGATCCTACTGCGGCTCCAAATATTTTTCGAAGTTAATAGATTAATAAGAGCGAAAAAAGAAATAGAAACAAAAAGTTAAAATATGACACTGTTTGCTTTAAGCGTTTTGTTTCATCTCTAAAGTTAGCCAAAGAATTCAAGTGGCTGGTCTCGGTTGCCTCACCCGATATAGGTATATATTCACAAAAGTCTCATGTTTTACAGCCTCCGTCTCAATTTAAAAAAAATTCTGCGAGAACTCTGCGTACTTTATCTTCATGCGACAATCCTATCGACTGCTTCGCCGTCGGACGTTGAAAAAAACATTTCGCTGAGGGAGAGAAAAAAGAGCTCTTTTTCGATATTTCTTTCGTACGCACTATCACGTGATACTTTCTTTTTACAAGCTTTCGCACTCTCGTCATTCTGCATGAGGTTTTTTTTCAAACTTTTTTTTTCCTTTCCGTGTTTTTCCTACTTTCTCCAACGTTTAAATATATACATGCATATGTGTTGTCAAAGTTTGCTCCATTTTCTCAGGGAAAGAGCCTAAAACTCTCATCTCCTACACACACTCCATACGAGCGAACGGCTCGGTCGTTACGAGGCTACGTCTTTACAAATTTTATATCATTTTTATGAGGCATAAAGTCGTCATGAAAACCCTCGCCTCTGCTTCGTCTTGTAGAATGAAAAACAAGGAGGCATACAGAGAGAGATAGATAGAGGGAAAGAAAAAGAGAGAGGAGATTTTGAAGTGACAGTTCTGTAAGTATATATATATGGTAGTTGTATAAGAGTAGAAAAAAATGAATAAAAGGAAATAAAGAGAGCGAGCAACAGAGAGGCCTCCGTGTTTCGCTGTTGGAATTGAGACAGAGAGAGAAAAGAAGATGAGACAGAAAGTAAGATCGAGGAGAGGAACGGAGAGAAGACCTAAAACTTGAAGGGATGAAAGTGGTGGTTCCCGGTCATGTGGGTGGGCGGAGCACATTTTCAACCCCCGAGAAAGAGAAAGGAAAGCTTCGGTGGTAGGACATGCGAGGGAAGCTTTCAATCTGGAGGGGATGATATTCCTTGTGTTGGTGAATACTCCATTGCCTTGGAGGGGCTGCTGTCTACTATAACAGCCATCTCCCTCTCTCTTCGCACCGAGGACCATCAAAAAACGCTCGGGTTTGATTAAAAAATTTGGTAGTCAGCGGAAAAAAATCGAGTATCCCGAGGGCTTTACTGTTATTTTCAATCGAATTTCTTCTTTCTCTCGATATTCCAATCTTTCGAGGTTACGGAAATGGAATTTTATCCCATATACATATTTAATGCTGCGAAACATGAATTACGATTGTATATTATGATTTTTTTTTGATAGATCACCGTTTCATTATGGAAGTTTGAAAATTCAAATGATCCTTTTGCTTCTGTTATTTTGGTAATCAAAAAGAACATTGACACAATAATTTTATCTCATATACTTGCAAAATTATGCTTAAATTTTATGGACTCCTTCATTCGTTCATTATTATTTCTGACATCCAAATCTACATACAGCCGAATATAAAGGTACGATGATAATTTGATATTTTTTAATCGATCTTATGTCGAGAGATGAATCTTAATTTATATGTGATTTATAATACGATCACTGATTCAAGATTCTTATCGAGATAAATGAAATTGATACTAATACCACGCAAGGGTTGAGGTCGTACAGGTTTATCCACAGTACGTAGAATCAGCACAGAGGCGCTACAAAGTCGATAGTGTCTCCTGAAGAGAAGCAGAGCACACCGGCTCGACCTCATCCCAGATTATTCTCAGTTTAACGCTAATCCTATTTAAGATGGACCACCGAAGTAAGATAGAGAGAAAGAGCAAGAAAGAGAGGGAGAGAGAGAGAGAGAGAGTAACGGACGAAAACTTGGCCTGTGTTACACTATAGCATTACTCGACGGTCGGCTCGTGCGGTGATATCGCGGTGGCTTAGCGAGGCATTAGAGTTAACGATGTCAACGAGTCTTCGACTCGCCCGAGATTTATTCGTGTCGCACGGGGTGTTTCCGGTGATTATATATACTCCATATAATACGTGAGCCAAGTCCCAACATTTACGTCCATAAATGTTGTATATGTATAATTTATTGTTCTTTTTTTCATGAGTATATAAAAAAAATAGAACTCTATTCACGTAAGCCGGTGCAACCAAGCAGGAGCTTCATTAAATGGCGAAAATTCTGTCTCGAATATGAATGGAAGTCAATTTTTTTAATTCGCACTCATCATTCAATTAAGATTTACTTCAAATGAGAAGCATTTTTTTCATTTGCATTGAAATTGTTTGAGATACTTTATGAAATAAATTTTAAAAAACTTCCATGCAAGAAAGTTAATTATGCTACTTTTCTCTATCGCGGCTTTTATTATTCAGCATGTTTTTTTTAATGCTTAAACTAGCACTTGATAAACACATTCATATTACAGTAGTTTTTAAAGAAGAATGGATAATTTGAAGGAAAAAAAAACTCGTATAAAGGATATATTTAAGTACGCGTAAAGTGAGAAACGTTGAGTCGAGAAAAATCCTTTCCACGTGTATTTTCTCTTTAGTATCCCGGGCGGCATGTCAAACCCCTTGTGTAGCGCAGTGTCCTATTACATACAGTCTACGAAATTTTATACCTGTATTCGTACGAAGAATAAAACTATATATGCGAATCGCGCGGGTCGCCCTTTCGCGTGTTTTTTGATAAATGAGTTTCCGAGAGCTCCATCGGGCAAGATCTGCTCTCGCGCAGCCTGGGATGCTTTTGCCAGAGAAGGAAAAGCATCGGAGGTGGGTACCTCCTTCTATTTCCCCACGACCCCTCTGTGATTCCAGTCCATCAATTTTCAATCACAAAGAAGTCTCTACTTCGTGTTATAACGTTATAGCTCTTTCTCAGGTATTTACGTTCGCCTCTATACATAAAAACACACACAGACGTGTGTATACAGATATGGAGTATTTCATACAAAATCGATCAGCTTTCAACGACTTCCATTTTTTATTCAACTCGTACTGTCTTTATATTCTTCATCAAAATGAGTACGAGTTACTGGTTTTTTGGAAACATTATTTATCCTTCGTACTTCCAATTCTTCGGAGGCTTTTATGGATATCAATTTTGTAAGTACTCGATAAAACTCGTATTCACATGAAAAATAACAAATTTTCGTGATAAATCAGCCGTTTCGCTGCATTATAATTTAAGAGAAAAAAAGTAAGAATTTCAAATCATAAAAATTATCAATCTAAGACGCGAGTAAGTTATTATAAAAATTGGAATCATTTGGATATTTGATGTGAATCAATACAAAAATACTCCACGTTAAAAATCGACTTCTACAAAGCAGCTGGAATTTTCTACTAGATTTCTTACTCGATATTTCAACAAATGTAAATTATTACACTGACTGAATAAGCTACGGAGGCAGATTTCCTCGTTGACTTGAGATGGAACGACCAATGTGTGTAGAATTTGTATATGTTTCTTCCCTGTTATTCGCTTCGAAGGATTCCTCCATTCCATCGAGAGCCCCCGCCCGTTTGACTTGCCGAGAGACTCTCGCAAACGCCCACGCACGCGCGTATAAGTGAGAAGATACACAATTTCGAGCCCTGACAGATCAATTGTATATCCAAAAGTTAGCAGTATGAGGAAGTTCCTACGTGTATGATTGTATGAAAGAGTGAAAGAATCGATAAAAAACCACATAGAAATGTATGGAGGCTTATAAAAAAAAATTAGTGTTTTGACATGGCTGTTTGAGGTCTTTATTTTGCATGGCAAGAAGGAACAAAATATCCCAGAAATTTGCCTAAATGTCCAAGAGGCAGAAAAAAATAAAATCGATGTAATGAATCGTTGAAATACATTATATGGTAATTGTTTATACGTTTTTTATGTATTTGTATATTTGGCCTTTCCAATGCTCCTTTTAATCAAAATGTTTAATGAACAATATCGCAGCTTAATTAATCAAATTATGATTAAACAGTTGATGAAATTTTGATCATTTATAGTAAATCTTGCTTTGTTTTGATTAGGTTTTTATTGTTGAACAGTTTTTCACATAAATAAAAAATTAAAACGTGTGTGTGTGTGTATGTTTGTGAGTGCGTGTGGATGTGATAGAATAATGTAATAATCGGTTTAGGTGTACCGGTAGGATCTGCACTTGGTCCTATGAGCATTTTACAAGCTTTTTTCTCTCGTCCTTTCGTTGCAGCACAGCGAAAGAGAGATGGAAAGAAAGAGAGAACATCGACGTGCGTGCAGCTGGATAATACGGATTAAGGATATAAACCCACCAGGCGATAAGCATTTTTATGGCTGATAAATGCTGTATGTGTACATAGAGGACTCTATTTGGGAGATTAATTTTAATAAATATATACAGCCAAAGGAAAATTTAAATATAACTGCAGTTATAATCATTGCGCGTTATAGAATTAAAAGAAGATAATCTTTTATCCTTATTAATAGAAACACTAACGAATTTCAACGATTTTTAACCAGAAAAGATTTTACTTATAATAATTAGTGTCTAAAATCGATGCTCAACTTAAAATTTCAAAAAAATCTGTAAATATTTTGAGTAACGAGAAGAAGTGAATGATTTTCTAAAATGTTTATGCAATTTTGAGAAGGACATTTAGGATTGTTTATGGGCAAAGTTTAAACTCAACGAATCCTAAATAAATTCGTCGATAAATCAAGCATTGTAAACAATTTCTGGATCACATTCTAATAGGGATTTTCAAACATTTTTGTGGTCAGATGTCAGAAAAGAGTAAAATGTGAGTCGGTTGAATTAATAGGAAATGCCCGATATAAAGGGAAAGAGACAGGGAATTTCAGTTCGTGAATTCCACCTTCAGAATCTCCGTGATCTCTTGGTGACGACGCCATCCCCAATGGAGGCGCTGTTACGGGGCGGCGCCTCCTCAATTCTCCGTCCAACATGGCAACCCTCTAAGCGACGCCAACGCCGTCGACGTCGTTTTCGTTTTTCTCGAAGATTCTCTCTATCTCTCTCTTCTACTCTATGGTCGCTCTCACTTCTTATGATCACTCCTTATGAACTTCCTCAACGAAAGACAGAGAAGAGCAAACTTCGAAGGAACCATCAACGTGTCTTTCGTTCTCTTTTCTCTCTTACTTTTTCTCTCACTGTGCTCCTCACCTTAGGGTATCCAGCATCCCCTTGTGAAAAATAAGAGCCTCATCTTATTTTTATCTTTCGCGTATTATTCAAGCGCCTTCTTTTTATATTAACTAAAAAAAATGTACTGAAAATTCGTTGAAGTTGTATTTTTACATCATTGAGTAAAAAACCGACGCTCGAGCAATTATCCAATTTGTTTAATTTCACCAATTCATTTAAAAGACAGAGAATGTAAAAAATCGAATTTATAAAATTTCATATTCTTACTATTGCTGTGAAAGTTTGGGAGTGTAAAATTCCCGAGGCGTTAATCGATGATTCGATAAAAAAGGTGTGAATAGAATCATATGCTTCTCATCATTTATCAAGATCTCCACTTTTACTCTTGCTTAAAAATATTGAGACCCTCGAGTAACCGCATAAGAAGGTGCAAAGGATGGGCTTCAAAAATACATGAATATTCCTACTCTTTCTGCGACTAGAAATAAGATGATGAATGGTCCAAAAGATCCACCGATTATCACATTCTTGTATAAAATATGATTGAGGCTTTAGGAGCTCTAATTCCGCTCGAAGGTCTAAACGAACAACCCTTGAATCCTACAGCTGTTTGTACTGTAATTCATGCAAATTTCGATTTGGTTTTAAATATAAAAATTTTCCATAATTTCTTCATGATACGTTACTGTTTCTCATATTTTATTCAACCTACTACTAAATTTCCAACTGCATCGTATCGAGTGCAAAAAAATCGTGCAATCTTGAGTCATTAAGCAAACTAATTAGCTTCATTACATTCTTAATCACTTCAATACATACGATATTTTCTTCGCAAATAGAGACGATGATTGCTAAATGAGATTTCTTAAAAACAAAAATTTTTTATCAGTCACGTGTCTTTATAGAAGATTATGCGAATGCATATTACAATGAAAACAGTTTAATCTTTATTTTACTGAAATTCATGCAAATCACAAGATTTAAGGTAGGAATCTCCACACCACGTCACGCTCAAAGTCGCCACAGTCATGTTCAAAAGTTAACTCTCCGGTCAAAATTCGAAAATTTGGATATAACTTGCGAAATAACCTAAGAATGGCAATTGTCAAGTCATACGGGAATCTAAAAAAATAAAAATTTTCGGGAACAATGTTTAACGCGGGAAACCAGTTTAGACGGGTCAAAAAATCGACTTTTTTTATTTCATAAATTGTTAGTAAAACTATTCAAGAATATATTGCCAAAATTTCAAAGCAAAATTCCGATTAGTTCCGATGCTATGAGCACTTAAGTGACCGCCCGTCGGTTCGGCGCCGAAGCGTGCGGTAGTTAGAATGGAGCGGCCGCTCAGGTAGTCCCTTAGGTAGTCCTTTATTCAGAAGAAATTCTTCCAATATACAAAGATTTATCGAGAGACGATTTGCTGATGAGATGTTTAGGCGGTCATACGTAGAACGCTAATGAAAGTTTCAATTCGACCGTTTGGTGATTGGCTCCAAAACACCTACATGCTGGCCTGAAAATAGGCGAGGTTGCAGCATTTTTGGCTACTGCGTTATTTAATGAAGAAAATTCAGCCCTTCTAATGCTGATGAACGAATTAAAACTCGTAGTTGGCTCGCAGAACTTCAATTTTGCCGGGAACATGGATGAGCAGCGCGTGAAAAGACAGAATAGGCGCAGCTCGTTGGAGACCAAGGAAGCTCGGAAAGCTCGTCAAGAGGAGATGCAAGCCCGAAATGATGCGTTTGAAGAAGAAGAGAGGTTGCTATGTGGTGCTGGAATAGCTGATTAACCGGTGAGCAGTTTATATAATTAATTACTGCTTTGAATTTCTCGTTTTCGCTACATTTTTTTTCAAACGCGTTTTTCTCGAAACGACTTTTTTTCAACTGGTGGGCATTCTAGCTCAAAAATTTATTGACCAATCGTTCTGAAAATTTGTGTGAATATTCTTTATTCAATTATAATCTATATGAACCTAACTCTGGGATGATATTATTATTAAAAATATTTTTTTTAATGCAAAAAATGTGAAAAAACATGGTATAAAAACATGACATTGTGTTCAAACACCTCAAAAACATGCAATTTTAAACTTTTTTGATCATAATTAGGTTCATATTCTTACGAAATATGTTGTTAACGAAAAAAAAAATTGTAATGATTAGAGATAAAAATTGTGACTTCAGGAATGCCCACCAGCAAAAAACTCGGATGGCGATCGTCCATGGACAGCAGCTTCTAACTCCACTATTTCCGGCGGAAATGACTTGAAAAAATTGCAAAGTGTACTTCAAAATATGAATAAAATATCCTCCAAGTTTAAACAAATTCTGATTATTCCTTCCCTGTAAAAAAAATTCACGAAAAACACCAAAATTTCGGCCTCCTAAACTGGTTTCTCCCGTTAATATAAAATTCAGAGTTTCCGGAATACCCGCGTTTGGGTGGGGGTAAAATTTTCGAATGACGAAATTTCGAACAGCTAAAATAGCGAATTTTAACATACAGTTATCGATATATATATATATAATTGTATGTTTTAAATTCGCTATTTTAGCTGTTCGAAATTTCGTCATTCGAAAATTTTACCCCCACCCGTTGTAATTTTTCGAAAAACTTCGTCATATACACCAGTGCAAATGACAATTAAAAAAAAAAATCTGTAGAAAAGTTTCGAAGTAACTGCGTAAAATATGAAATTTTCTACCTTTGCCCATAAGGACACACGTAAAACTATACAATTTTTTATTTCCGATATCTCGAATATGGAATAGTGAATCCTATTCAAATTTTGCACGTTATTACATAATGATGTTCTGAATAAGTTCTCGAAATATAAAAAAATTCTGTAGAAAAACGCTTTGGCGAGACTCCTACCTTAATCAGACACGATATTTTTTTTACAAGAAGCTTTTTATCGACAAAGCCAAATGGAAGATTGTAAGCATGCAGGATATTAAAAGAAATGGGCGAATATAAAAGTTTATTGTTGTTTTGAAAAATCGGATTTATTCAAGTGATTCTAAAAGTATCATTATCATGATCAGTGTTGCTGCAGGAATTTGAAAAATGATGCGAACACCATACGTATCATTTTATTTTTTTTATAATCGAAGTTGGTTCCTGTTAGCTGATATTGCGGGTTAAATAAACGATGTAGAGGACGATGAAACAGCGTAAAGACCGTTCCCGGGTATGGCGCGGACTCTACAGAGCGGACCCGTGATTGGCGGGCCATAAAACGTTATCACGCATTAAAAAAAAAAAAATTTCGAGTGTTCAGACGCCGAGACGAGTAAACGGTCCGCTCCTATCTTTTTCATTTTTCGCTGGCACGACCGCGCTCTATAGGCCGCGTAAATACAAGAAATGATTATGTGTCTGATGGCAGTTTCCGACAGTCTCGACTTTACGATCGTCATTGGCATTTTTTCACGTGATTTTTTTACCTGTATCGTCTTATTAATTTTTTCTGCCTTTATTCTGTCATTAAAATAATCGTATACATTCTTTTTCTCAACAAACTTACTCCGTCGATCAGATACAGAGTTTTTGAGAAATTGAGTATTTATTTGTATTTCATTGAATTAATGGATTCAATTTTTTAAATACATATCGCGTGCTCTAAAAAACTACTTTGTTCATGAATAAAATTTATTTTTAGTTCTCATTAATGTTTATTATGTCAATATTGTATTAAAAAATTGCAGCACCGAAATATTGGCTTATCCATCAAATTTGTATTTATCCCTCGAATCATTTCAGTCAAAGAATTGTTGAAGCATTTACGCGAAATGTTAATGTAGCAATGAGGCTCAAATTGTCTCGAATCATATGATCTGATTCAACGAAGCGAGCAATCGCTGAATAACGCCCAACCATACGTTTTTTCGACCCTGATCTCCCACTGAATGTCAGACATACGTCAAATTCATACCGTACACGTTCCCTTCATAATTGTGACGTATGGCCTGGACGCGATATCCGAGTGATATTTCACGGCTGACTGAAGCGCAAGCAAATCTCATAGGAGCTCTTGATATATCTGAATACTCTTTTACGCACAGGCAATTTCGTGCTGAATTGACAAAAACGCTTTGTACACCTATATTTACATTTATTTTAATAAATATTTGAGGAACAAAATATCAAGAATTCGCAGCAATGCGAATGATTACTTTGTTTCAAAACAATCTTTGTACAAGAATATAAAAAAATATAAATAAATTTAAAAACTAATAAAATAATAAACTAATAATTAGTTAATTATGACTATTAATAATAATTTGTTCTTAAATTGAATAAAATATAAACGATTATTTGGGAATCGTTTCTTATCGACGTGTTTCTTAAATTTCCATAGAATATATAAAAGGCGTCAAGTACATTTATCGCAATTTCTCATCACGACAAGCAAGAGTAATTCTGAAACCCCAGTACGAAAGCAGTGATTAAGTTACGGGAAAAAGTAGGAAAGAATGAGCCGCGTGCCAACGTTCCCACGTACAGGGACTAATATCACCCAAGCCAAAGAGAATATTATATGTTATGTCCCTTCGTGTTTTATTCCGTTTGTTCTAACACGTTACAGATTGAAATACACAAAGCTTTGTTGTAATTAATAATTCTAAAACGGAGTCGAGTTTTGTTTGTACACATTTCTTGACTTTGTTGACGATTTAAAAAAAAAATTGGCATCTTAACAATTAATGGATTTTTTATGTAGCGATTGGAAAATAAATTTTGATTTTGGGCCATATTTGTATGGTTCAGTAAATTCTGTATTTTCTCATTGAATATTTGGAGAAAAGCCGAGCCAAAGTTTAGTATAAATTAGAGAACCCGAAATTGTTTTTTTTTTTTTTCATTTCTGGGCTATAACGCTTTTTATTTTCTCCTCGAAATATATGTTAAAACGAAAGATTTATTTTGCTGAGTCACGACAGTTGGTGTCGCATATCAATAAACTATCCACGACATAGAGGAGCATAATCAAAATAGAAATACGAATTTAAGGTGGATTACTGGAGCAGCAAACAGGGATTAGAGTCGTGTTAACCGAAAATACTTCAGTGGATTTGTAATTTTGGATGAGAAAAATCTTTCGCCACGGGGATGCGAGAAATTTGAGGACGAGCGACAGAAAAATGGGAGCATTATAATGAGAGCGAGAGAGAAAAACAGATAAAAAGATCCGATGTTATTTTAAGTGATGTTCGAACGAACAGGAAGAGAAGGGGAAGGTGCGATGGTACAGTAGGGACGTCGAGAGCCCTCGAAGGTAATCTCGGTTCTTTCTCGAGCTCTCGGAGGGTTGCATTTTGATCCTCGAGGCTTGTGTCGTGGCACGCTCCGAACCGAGAATGACATCGGACATCATGCATTTTTCTATAATTAGAAGAGCCTAATGAACGACTAGAGATATTCTGGCGAAATGAAAAAAAAGGTTAACTTCGAGACCAGAAGTTCAATTTTTTTCAGGACGAGCAAACATCGAATATCGATAAAAATTTAATTTTCCATCAACTTGTCAGTTATTCTTGGCATTTATAAATTAAAATGTCGATCAGTTAGCTGCCGTTTCTCACTAAACCGTGGGACAAATTTTCGCAACTTCAAATGAAAAAATAAATATTGACCGTACACGAAACTTTGAACTGTAACAATAATGGATATTTTTGATTGTCGTAGAACGAGTTGTAAAGTACTGAACGATGAAAAAGACGAAAAAAAACATACAACAGTCGTTCTCTCGATGATGGCCCCTCGATCGCAGGCTCGCTATATACACCAGTCGTGATTTACAATCGAAAGATAAATAACGTGGTTGGGTTCGACCGTTCTCTCACGCCCTGGCACAACCCCCTTTTTGACACTTCCCGCGTGTGTATCGCGATACAGTGACGCCCTCTATTTTTTACAATGTATTCTCTTTTTCCTCTCCCACTATTTCAACAGATTTCATCGTTGGTACCCACTTTGAAAATTCTCGGGACTTGTTTTAAAATAACTTTAAAAAATGTTGCATCAACACTTGACAACGAAATCAGGAGTATGCGAATATATTGCGAGTGGGTGCGTGCTCCCATAAACACACGTACTTCTTCACAAATCATAAAGAGAGAAAAAATATTAAAAAATAAACTGTGAGAAAAATCACGAAGCTTGTGATGCAACGAGGGCACAAATATTTTACTTTCTGCCCGATCGTTTTCATTTGTAACGATGCAAATGTTCCACATTATTCCTTACAAAAACAGGACTCAAATGTGGGAATAATAGGCCAGTCCCCAGAGCCGAAAAATGAACGGAATAAACTATTAATTTATATTACATAAATTATTGGGTGAATAGAACTATTTTGAGTTGAATTTGAAGGGCAGTAGGACAACTCTATTCTTTATATCTCTATTCTTAAATAACTCTATGCTGAAAATCTCTATTTCTGGACATCTTTATTCTTAAATATCTCTATTCTGAATAACTCTGTGGTTAATTAAACTGTATTCGTAAATAACTCTATTCTTAAATATCTCTATGCCGAATTATCTCTATTCCTGGACATCTCTATGCTTAAATATCTCTATTCGTAAATATGGTTCAAGACAACTCTATTCCAAGACATCTCCATTCCAGGACATCTCTATTCTTGATAAACATAATTACCAATCAAGCTGCATGTTATGATAAATTATCGGCGGTCAAAATAGTAGAGTGAATAAAATTTTATGAACTGATCGATTAAGAAATTGAACTCTCAGATCTTGGCATAACTATGAGATATTTTTGTAAAATTTAAATTATTTTATTTAATATTATTATGAATTTTAATGATCATGGTAGTTGCATTTGAAGAGACAGAATCAATGTTTCGACGGTATTTCGACCTGTTGGAGCAATTTCCGGGTTGAAGAATTATAGCGTGGTGAATTCATGCAAAGTCTCGAGTATCTTTGCGCGTGTACGCATGAAATTGAGGCGTACAGAATGACGAGGCGATTTGGGCCAGTATGAAGAAAATAACGTTTTACTATATTAAGTCGTTATTACAGACGGAAGAATGAATGAAAAGATTAGTTCGCGTTCGCGAGTAGTTATGACCATTACAATTCATAATAGCATTCAATCAAATAATTTAAATTTTACAAAAACATCTTATTGTTATGCCAAGATATGAGAGTTCAATTTCTCAGTCGATCAGTCTATAAAGTTTTATTCGCTCTACTATTTTGATCGCCGATAATTTATCATAATATGCAGCTTGATTTTCAATTACTTTTATCAAGCATAGAGATATCCTGGAATGCAGATGTCCTGGAATGGAGATGTCTTGGAATAGAGTTGTCTTGAACCATACTTACGAATAGAGATATATAATAATAGAGATTTCCGAGATAAGACATATTTACGAATAGAGATATTTAAGCATAGAGATGTCCGGGAATAGAGATAATTCGACATAGAAATATTTAAGGATAGAGTTATTTACGAATACAGTTTAATTAACCACAGAGTTATTCAGAATAGAGATATTTAAGAATAGAGATGTCCAGAAATAGAGATTTTCAGCATAGAGTTATTTAAGAATGGAGATATAAAGAATAGAGTTGACCTACTGCCTAATTGAAGTATTCCATTTTGTGACGTTAAATTCGGAGCGGAAGGCATTGGAAACGTTAGAAATAGGTACATATTTGTATGTTTTACACGTTATCTCCAAAACTATCACAAATTCTGACGTAATCGTAAGGACTTTTATATTCTCTATAAAATTACGATGAAAATAAAAAAAGTTGATTTTTTTCCTTCATATCATCCGGAGATACGATAAATCAAAGATTGACCTAAAATGCTGGAAAAACACCAAAAAATTCCATTTTTTAACGTTTTGTGCGATATCTCCGAAACTGTCAGGAAATCCAATAAGACTATCGATTCCTTTTTTGTTTCCTATGAAATTTTGAGATTAAAAAAAAAAAGTAAGTCTACGCTAATTATTTTCGAAGATATGGGGAATCAAAGATAGACCAAAAATGATTTTTTTTCATATTTCGTGCTGTAATTTTTTTTAACGAATAGGATGGGTTTGTGATTTTCTCAATACCTTTCGCTCCGAATTCAAGATCACGAAATTGAATACTTCAAATTCAATTCAAAATGATCCTATTCACCCAATAATTCTCAATTTTGCTCTGCAGACTGGCCTATAAGTCGCTAAAAATATCGAAATCAAATTATTAGTAATGATGGATACGGAGCAAAAATGTCAAGGGTCAAATAAAAACATGTTTATTCTTGTATAATATTCAAATTATTTTTATATTTGTAGGTACTGTCGATTTTTTCACAATAATAATGTTGTCTGGCATTTGTTAGAATATTATCACAGTATTGTCATTTGAAGATCGTTGTATATTTTGCTCGTTCATGTTGGTGCACACTCGAAGAAAAATTGGGAATAAAGTCGGAGTAGTTTATAATTGTTGAACGAAAATATGATGTCCACATTTATTCCAGGGTTCTACGGTATATTTTAAAAAACAAGAAAAGCCCAAAAACCGTCATATTCGCGTTTAAGAGTGCGGCAGGGCTGGCTTTTTCTTTTAATACTTGGCATCGAGCTGCTACCGCGTCTCTTGATCGGAGTTGGTTTAATAAGGATGAAATTCGTCGCTGGGCAAATAGTCGTCATCCTTTGTTTCATCGATATTTCCTTGCTCGTTTATTTGATTCCAGAATTCACGAGCAACGCGAACGTCCTCATTGGCTGGATGGATGTTTTCCTCCAAGGGATCGATGCCTCTTCGCACTCTAACCTCCGGACGATTTTCATACTGCTCGAAGAATTCTTGAAAATCGTTCACAATCCCGTGGGCGTTTATCGAATCAACTGAGAAACCGACAATCGCTAATGATACGAAAAGCAAAACAGCCTGCATTTTTCTTTCTTTTTTATTCACGAATATTCGAATAAGAGAAAATATTTTTTGTGACTGCTCGAGCTCAGGATCGAGCTTATATACTTTTCAATCTCGATTGCCCCTAAATTTATGTAATGACGGATTGTATAAACATTAAAAATTAATATATTCTTGGAATACGTGAAGTTTGTGTGTCTGACTCATTTAATTAAATACACGTGTTGCGATAAACAACGTACGTCGCGGATCGAAGCTCTTTTCGGTAACCCGCAACGTCTTAAATTCTTCTCGAATTTTTGAGCTCGTTTCTCACGGTTACGTAAAATTTAATTTTAGTACTTATACTTATATTCAATTTATTATATAATTCTCCATCTTCGGTACTTTCCACAGTATTTTTTCGAGGAGAGCTCTCTGAAAGTAAATACGATAAGAAAAATTTAGGATTTCGGTCTGCAAAATGTCAAATTTCCATATAATTGTTTTTGAAATATAATGAATTTAAAAATAGAGTGGAGATTGTTGGAATTGCTTTTCGAAGTAAAAACCTTAACAGTGGTGACCAAAAAAACTTTTATAATACATAAAATAATGACAATATCGAGTTTTTTCTTGGAAATAAAAATGATGAAGCGAACCATTTGTACTAATCGACTTCAAGATCGTTTATAATTATTGAAAAATATTGGAGATCGAAATTTGCGCCATTGGTTACGGGATATGATGAATGACTCCATACACGATGTACCCAATTCCTATTCTATTAATCAAGGAATAGATAATGGTTTGATTAACAAAAATAGCCATTTCTATCAAGGAATATCAATGGCTTTCTTTTTTTGGGCAAAATAAAAGTTTTTTAAATGAATTTCGTAGTGATGGAAAATCTGTCGGCTTTCTTCCCAGATAACCAAGGCACATTATAAATGAATGCTTAATAAAATAATTGTGAAAATTTCACTTCGTTGAGTTTTAGTTGAAGGTAATGTAAACATTTTTTTTTTTTCAAAATTTGCCATCACCATTAATTGTACGAAATCGACGTTGAACACGGATGGCTCACGAAATAACCTTTAAAAAAAATGAAAAATTTGCTATGGATTCCATCGTTTTAAACAGAATTGAATTTTCGAAACCCAGAAATCTCATATAATACTTATCGTCTGAATTTCGCTTCATTCTGAATTTTACGGAACAGTGTTGAAATGCGCAGGCGTTGAGTTGAAATTGTGATTGCTAGGATTTTCTGCTCACGAGTTATCGCATTGAATTTCCACTGAACGAACAAAACGTAAACCTTCTTCAATTTTGTGTTATCTTTTTCCTGTCAGAAATTTGACCTGCGGCCAAAATGTTATCAAAGCAAACTCATTATAAATAAAAAATCCAATAAAACTAAAATATTTTCGTTTTAATGATGTTTTATAGCTCATATTTTACTGAGTATTATTAGGCAATTTAGAGACGCGTAATTTTTTTATTTACGAAGTATGATACTGCATAAATTAAAAGCGACAAACAAGTTTGTGTAAACAGAATTAAAACGGAGCCGTAGCAAAATATTTTTCGATCTTATCTACTTTGTGTCTAATATACAGAGACTTTTTAATCAAAAGAATTAATTTTTTGTTTCTTTTTTTAAGGCAAATCTTTGAATGCAGTAAATGATCAATGATTTGTGATTTTGCTTGTAATTTGTGGATACAGGAGGCCTCGTATAGTTTCAGAGCCGCAACAACCCTCTGATATATAGTAAATAGGACGTGCAGCGACGCGAAATGTGCGAGAACGAAGCATCTCTTCGTAGAGACTCGCGGAGCCGGAAAGGAAAGCCCTTCGGGTGAACGGTCGGTGGCGTGCTGCTCCGCACTGATAAATATAACGTAACAAGTTCAGTGGAATAGCAACTTCATCCCGAAGGGATCAACGCGTCTTTTCTCTACGAGCTACCTCGCCGCTTTCTCTTCTCTCCTGGAAGTTCCCTTCTCGACTCTCCCTCGCTCATTCTCGTATAGTATTTTCTCTGTTTCCTCTCTTTCCTCTTTTTTTTCTTTATTTTTTTCTTTGCCTTCAGTGGCGGCGAAATACACAACGAAATATACGTCCAGGAATCAGAAATTTTCCCGTTCTCCGATCTACCGAGTCTTTTCGACGTCGTCAGTTCCACGATACCGGACGCAGAGGAGCGGAAAAATTCTCGTATGAAGAATGTAATAGAAAAATAACGTGAAACCTATCAAAACCGAATTCTTCTTTCGGAAACTCTGACGCTTACGTTACAGATTGACAGTTCCGTGACCTCTTTTTTTTATTTTCAAATTCATCTCGAATAACGCGACAAAAAGTGTAAGGAAAAATCGAGCTGGAGGGAAAGTATTTTGCAGAGTTTATAAGGGAGAATAAATTGAGTCTGTTGCCAAGAAGAGCAGGAAATTTTCAGTATCTAAATTGAAGGATTGATCGATATCAATATTTTCATTTCATTCGGCCAATCCTAATAAATTATAACTTAAAATATAAGAGACAAGAAGAAATAAACATCGTTTGATAAATCATCATTTAAGAAGGACTTTGATCCGTTATCAAATAATTCACCATTGTATAAGCTCATTGAGGTCATTTTGTGCGTGATGAAGCTGGTCAATTTTTTTTTTTGATTAAACTATTGGACTGACCCTGAATAGGCCAATCAAGTTAGCATTTTGAATCTACAAAATGGACTTAAAAGCCAATTTTTAATCAGTCGGTAGAGGGTAGCAGGAATCGACGAAATGCACAAAGATCCAACAAAATTTCGGTGTGGAATCGCGGCCATCTAGAAAATAGGGGTAAGTTTCGATATCTCGGTTCCTATTGGTCGTAGGAACATTTTTTTTTAGTTTTGTAGGGAAAAATATTTGCAACAGCTTTTATTCGAAACATTTTTTGATAAGTGTGACGATAAAAAAAATATGGCGGAAAAAGTGTCGATAATTAATGACAAGAATATGGCTCGGCCAGAGAGCTATACCTATATATACTTCTGTATAGAAATACTATTTTCATCACTTCGACGCTGCGATAAAAATTCCGCCAGACGCAAGGTCAGAACTTGGCGGCGCGAATTGTTGATTAAAAAACAACGGAAAGCATAGAGTCGGTATCCAATGTGAAAGGAATAAAGGATGAAGAACAGATATTAGGAATAAGCATACTTTCAACCAATCAATATACAGAACTTAATGCAGTCAACTTTGGTGTCCTCTATCTCGGGTATTTTTTGACTTATCGTAAATACGTATAGAAGAAAATTTGTAGACAATTGAGTTCTTTACAACTTTTGTATAAGATATTTTTCGATTGGATCAACAAGGGGCGATATATTTGTCAAAAATCGTTTACAACGCTTAATTATGACACTTTTTCCGCCATATTTTTTTTATCGTCACCCTTATCAAAAAATGTTTTGAATAAAAGTTGTTGCAAATATTTTTCCCTACAAAACTAAAAAAAAGAAAATATTCCTACGACCAATAGGAATCGAGATACCGAAATTTACCCCTATTTTCAAGCTGGCCGCGATTCCACAGTAAAATATTGTTGGATCTTTGTGCATTTCGTCGACCACTGCCCCCCCTCTACCAACTGCCAAAAAATTGGCTTTTAAGTCCATTTTGTAGATATTTCGTTATTTCAGGTCTAACTTGATTGGCCTAGAATGGATAATATGCTGATGAGGTAGAATCCTAGAAAAGCAAACGATCCACGAGCCATTTGCTAATTCGTTCCATCGTTATCCGTGGATCCAATTTTCCCGCATCTCACTCGCGGCCTCGTTTAATCGGGTTAAAGTGACGGGGGCTTATGTTTCTCTCAGAGCTTTCTCTATTATATATGTATATATATATAACAGTACGTATCTCGTGCATATCTGTGCTGAGACGAAGAAATCTTGCTCGATTTCGTTAACGCGACCGAGAGCTAGGCCGGTCGAAAGCGCCAGGGATCGTAAAAAAGTAAATTAAATAAGAATTAAATACAAATAAAACTGTTCAGCCAAGTAATTGGCTCGGAGCTTGTTGCCCTCCGCGAACGAGATTCCACGTTTTTCTTCATCGTCGTCTTCGTCAAACCCAACTTTTTTTCTCCCTGTCTTCCCATTTTCCACAAGAAACTGTAAAAGGATATTTCACAACCGAGCAAACGTGCATTTATCAATAATGCGTTAAAATGTAAATTGATTTTTTTTTTAGTGTCAAAAAGATTGGATAAACAATAATTTTATGATATTTCGGATACCAAATTTCTACGACGACTTCATTAAATACTTAAAAGTGAGTTTCAATGAGAAGTGAATCAGAAAACTGGGGCAACATTCGTCAAAAAATTGCAGATCGACTTTTCAGCCTGTCATAGGAATTAGAAAAAAAGTACTATTTTTAGTACACTTTTCTCCGATTAAATTGTAGATCGGCTGAAGATATCATGAGATAACGTTCATTTTCATCCGAACAAATCGACTTATGAGTAGGGTACACAAAAAAACTCGTCAAAAAATTTGGATACGTGTATACACGCACATTCATAAATAAATTCGTATACATATAATGGGAGAAAAATGTGCAAAGAGGTTGTCGAGTACGCCGAAAAAGTGGAGCGAAGATTCGTGACCGAGATGGCGGAGCTCGCCTCTGGCACCCCGCGCAATCATGGACGGATTAAGGGGGTATGTATAAAGATGGAACGTGGTTAGCTAGGGTGTGAGGATATTTTTCTATGGGGGGTCAAACGGAGCCGAGAAAACTGAGTTTATGTATATATGTATTTGCGCATCAATATATATATATATGACTCATATGCGCGTGAATCGTCGAAAAATCAGAGAAGCGTACAAAGACCCAGAAATTCGTGAAATACGTCCTTTTCGTTATGAGGAAGAAATGTATAGTTATAGATTGTAGGGTGAGGAGACATATAAATGATATTCTATGAGGAGCATATGCGACCATGATAGGCCTGGCTCCGAGGTGGTTGAAGGGAACATCGTCAACGTCATATCCATGTATGTGTGTGCGTGTATGTTTGTGTTCTGACATAGCAGGGGGCTGGTTTATTACAAACACGGATTACTGGGTAATGGGACGTTTTCTGTCGGCTAGCTGGGACAAAAGTGTGTTTGTATATAAACATGTGCGTGTGTGTGGTGAGTATAAAGCTCAAGCTCTCTCTCTCTCTCCGATGAAGAAACACTGACTCACAAGAGTTTGGTCTCAAGATGAATATGAGAAAGACTTTAAAAAACATGGATCGAGATACATTTTAATGCGTTTATTTAAAATATGTTTTTAAGTACACTGAGAAGCGAAATTTGTTCATCGGAGTAAATTCGGATTTGTTGGACGAAAAATGGTGGATTGAATAATTTGTTGAATAGCAAATGATTTAGTTTATTCAACTAAATCGTGAAAATTTCTTGTAGTTGAATCAACTAAATCACCGGCGCGACATGATTTTGTTCGAACAACTGGTACCATTTATTTGCTTACGCATACTTTTTAATTGCTTTAATCAAATATTTGTTTGAATCGTTAGGATGAATAAATGAATTAGTTTATTTGAATGATATTTTGTTGCATGAACATTAATGTGTTTGGCTGAACCAAAGTTTTGTTGATTCGGCCAATAACTTGTTTCAGCATTCACAAATTATTTTGTCTTATGTCAAAAATATTTTGTTGCCCGTATCGAACTAAATATTTTCGTTGAAAGAAACGAAATTTGTTTCGGTCAATAAATTTTTTTCTCAGTGTGTAAGGAAAAAAAAATTTGGAAATGCGAAAAAAATGTTGTGAAGTGACCAAAATGTAGAACCTTTTTCCATAAAAACTTTTTTTTCTTTCAGCAGTTTATTTTGATATATTTTGATTCAAAAACACCAAATATTTGTTTTTAAATGAAATTTCTGTAAGCAAATCCCAAAAAAACACGTATTTAGACACTGTTTTGTTTCTTTTCTAACAATCATTATTGTTTGAAAAATTTTCTGAAAAGTTGATATAATATAGTTGATATTGAAAAGTTGTATAATAAAATCTGAAAGCTTTCAAAAAATTCTATAAATATTCGTAGAAATTCGTAAACTTCACGTTACTTTCGACTGGAACTAAAATGAATTTTTTACAAAAAGATTTTTCTGAAGATTCGAAGAATATTCACTCTAGTGCATTATGTTTCGTTTATAAAATTTTCATTCGCATTCGAAGAGATAGAGATAAATAGAGAAAAAAGAGAGAGGTCTATTCATACCTATATAAAAATGAACACCGATTTTAATACATTTATTTAAAATATGTTTGTGAATTACTAAATAATTATTTTATGCCAAATAAGAATCTCAATTCCAGTGAAAGATTGTTTGTAAATAAATTTAAATATTAATTGAATTTGCTCGAAAAGAATATGAAGCATAATGTTAGTAATTGACGTCGTTTACTGACTCGACGTATTTTTTCTTTTTTTCTTATTCTCGAGGGACATTGAGAACAACATTATCGCGAAAGATCTCATCCCAAAGGGCTCTCGGGACATATTCCCGAGTGATGATGACCCTTCCTCGTTGGTGTATCATCGCCAATTGGCAGTGCCGGGATGTTGATGCCGAGAATTCTGTGTGCTTTGCGGGGCTTCGTTCCCAATCGTGAGATAACATCGTCAATGCCAATTTGTCAACAAGATCAGATATAACTCGGTTGCATGAACGGATCCGAGCGGGTATCTCTCGACGCCACACTCTCTGTGCTGTGCACTTGGTTTCGCATCAGCCAATAATTCAATAGATCTCTCTATCTCTATTTCTCTTCATCTTTCTCTCTCTCTCTCTCTCTCTCTCTCTCGCTCACCACACGTTTGTTGACAGGATTCTGGACTCGGATATACGTTAGCCTCGATTTACATCTCTCGTGAATTATATGTGATGTGAGTTTAGCCAGCAGCAACAATGCGCCAGTTGCATCAGTAGCTCTTGATAACGTTTATTCGAGAGAGAGAGATAGAAAGAGAGAAGAGCGAGCAAGACAAATGTTAATGTAACATAATCCGCTCGAGAGATCACGAGCATATGATATAAATGATAGATTGTGTGCATGAAAAAACCTAAAAAAAGCGTTCGACACATGATTCTTACCTTATTGGCATCCCGATGATTCGTAGCTTGAAGGTGTGATGATATTGTCGAAAAACTAAACTTGCTTGAGTCAATTTATTCATATTGAAGAAAGAAGAGCCCGGTTTCATACTTAACCCTCAAAGTGCACACTGCCTCAAAAGGTCCCAACGGTTGGAAAAGAATGTGACATTTCTTGATGGTACAAAGTGCGAGGATATAGGTGCGGGACAAAAAAGTTCAGTATCTCTAATACGAATCCTCCTCCATCGGAAAACTTAAATACCTAAATCAGTCCAGTGAAATCAGTGATAAGCGATACGGGAGTAAATATAGTGTGCACTCTGAGGGTTAAACAAAAGCAATGAAGACAAAAATTTTATTTTCAGTGTATATTGTAGCTTTTTCTCCAAATCACAGAGTTTACAAATAAATAGTACAATTATAAAATATACGAAACATGCACGGAGAAAAAATGAAAGAAAATCTTAAAAATAAAATAGACATTAAAAAATCCACTGTGAGTGAATTGAACTTTTGAGGTCAAAGTTTGTTACAATAATACACTCGAGACAAAATGTGTATAAAGTTTCCATCTTTGCAATTATCATGAAAGCAGAGCCCACGTGTGATCTCATACGCCGTAAAAAGTTCCATCTTCTTTCCGACTGTATCCAGCTTTCGTTTGATCTGAGTGAGGACCATCGATCGCTAGTTTCAATGTACTCGGATGAATCCTTTCGATTCTGTCGGGAATTCCATACTGGCGCCCTCCACCAGCATATTGATGTAATTGCCCCCCTTGATGCGCACGAAGCGCCGTTGAAGTTGGTCTGTTCGCCGACATTGAATACTCGGTCGGCTTTTTAGGACCTGCTGCGACTTTGGATCCAGCTGCGATTTTAGATCCAGCTGTTTTGTAGGATCCTCCAACCATTCTGGAGCCAATTCCCATTTTGCTACCCGCTGCTGTTTTCGCCCTAGCTGCAATTTTCGCCCTAGCTGCCATTTTAATGCTCGGTGTCATTTTTTTAGTACGACCACGTTTTCGTTCGCTCGTTTCGTGTTCGGTTGCAGACGATGATGCTTCGATTTGTTCGAGAATCGTCGGAATTCCAAATTCGGGCGTGGATGTCTACAAAAATGAATATTCTACAGTGTGAATAATGAATTTTACGGAATTCATCAGTACGAACGATTCGGGAAATGTTTCTTAGCTCTTACGCCGCGATTGTGCAGCCTACAATCTGAAATTTTGATTTTGACGAAGCCTTTTGTATGTACATGTATATGCGAACGGTTTAAACGGCTTACGGAATGTCCGCGAGAGCGAGACTTTACAAGTGAGAATACAAACAGCTGTCTCACCTAATGTAAATCACTGTGTACAATATGCAAAGGCTTTCTCTCTCTCTCTCTTACTCTCTCCCTCTCTCTTTTCTCTTAGCTTACACGAAAATCCCTCATTCCTCTCGCGAGTGAGCTTAATCCACCCTTCAACTAGTGAGACACGAATTCAAATTAGCTCGTACATGACAACGTCATCACTGTCATATAGTATTTCGTATATTTCTTGAATATACACGTGGATGATAATAATATGCGAGATATATTACAAAGTGCATGACTGTATAAATTGATTAACTATTAAGGGGACAGACCTAGTTAGAATTTTCGAAAAATCGATTTTTTTTTTATTTCATTTTCAAAAAGTAGAATCTCTTACGAACATTTTCCGCCCAGGTAAATGTAAATCGGACCATTATTCGCCGAAATACAAGACTTTGTAGCACGTCGTGTCTGAGCCATAGGTAAGCAGGTAGCGGCAGCTGTCCGCTCGACTAGCTGAGTCCGTTAGAGGGTACCTGAAGGTCTCTATTGTATTGCGTATACATACATATATTGTGACCATCAATATAGCCCTACACACTCATATATACATATAGAAAATAAGAAAGGCCTTTCGTTCAAAATACGGTTTCAGTATCAGTAAGATTCAAAACGTTGGAGCGTGCGAACGTCCATATTCGGAACAATTTCGTGAGTTTTCGAGTCCAAGATGGATAGAAAAATATCGAGAGAAGTGCGGAAAAGTCAACGGGTTTATAAAACACGACCCTTGAAAAGGAAACAGTATTTCAATCCAAAATCTGCGGAGACTGATGATGGCGGAGCAAGTACATTAGCAAAAAAATTAAGAGGTCAGGACGAATATCATGTGCCAAAAACAGATGCAGTTAATTTCCGAATAATTAATTTTTTTACTGTTTTTTCGTCGCTCGCGAGTCTCGTAAAATGTGCTAAGTGCAACAGTAAAATATGTTTTGGAATAGTAAGCGAACGTGGACTTGGGTTCAAAATTTCTGTGGTGTGTGATAAGTGTACTCCTCAATACATACCGTCGTGCGATTTTATTCACCATTCTTATGAAATAAATCGAAGGTTCACATTAGCGATGCGTGTCATAGGCGTCGGTTACAAAGGTGCAAAAAAATTTTGCGCATTGATGGACTTCCCGCCATGGTTGGCTAAATCTACGTACTGCATATTACTGGAGCATATTTGTGAAGCGAGTAAAAATATGGCTCAATTTTTTATGAAGAAGGCTTCTAAAGAAGAGATAAACTTGAATTCTACTAACAGTGAAAGTAAGAATACTGATTTGATTGTCAGGTGATGGAACGTGGCACAAACGCGGATTTTCGTCTCTGTTTGGCGTCACATCGCTAATAGGACATTTCACGGGCAAAGTTCTTGACGTAATTGTAAAAAGTTCTTACTGCCAGGCTTGTGAAGTTTGGAAAAATCAAAAAGACACGGAAGAATATCAAGAATGGTATGAAGCACACAAAGAAACTTGTTCGACGAATCATACAGGCAGTGCGGGAAAGATGAAGGTCGATGCTGTAATCGAAATGTTTCGTCGTTCGTGCGAAAATCTTGGAGTGAGATTTTTGTATTACGTCGGGGATGGAGATTCAAAGACTTACTCTGGCATTGTTGCAGCTGCTCCTTATGGAGAAACTGTAGTGACGAAAAAAGAATGCGTTGGCCATATTCAAAAACGGATGGGCACCCGTCTACGATCGTGTAAAAAAGATAATAAAGGACTCGGCGGTAGAGGGAAACTGACTGCTAAATTAATTGACCAATTGTCCGTGTATTTTGGCAAAGCTATTCGTGACAACTCTGATTCGGTCAAAAAAATGAAGGATGCTATTTGGGCTACGCTCTACCATAAGATTTCAACCGACGAGAAACCGCAGCATCACAAGTGTCCACGAGGTGCTGACTCGTGGTGCAAATATCAACGAGCAAAGGCCGAGAAAACGTTGAAATCTTTCAAACACGATTTCACTGCGTTGCCGAAGGAAGTTTTCGATGCAATAAAGCCTATATACGAAAGTCTCACAAACACTGAATTGTTGCAAAGGTGCATTGGAGGTTTCACCCAGAATAGCAACGAAAGTTTTAATCAAATTGTTTGGAAGGTCATGCCGAAAACCTTACCTGCCAGCTATACTACCGTCAGCATAGCCGCTTACATTGCTACCTGCACTTTCAACGAGGGTACATACGGTTTGCTGGCAGTCTTCGATGCCATGGGGATTAAGTTGGGACCGTCCGCACACGAGTTTGCCAAGGCCGAGGATTCTATTCGAATAAAGCAGGCTAATCGGCGATCCCTGGAAAATACTCGAGAGGCGAGAGTAGCTCGGCGGCAGCTAAAAGTGGCTTCTAATACCACCAACAAAGCGCAGGAAGGCGAAGTATATGGCCCAGGAATAGACGATTCTATGTAAGTTACAAAAAAAATTTTTTATCTGCATGCAAACCGTACTCAAAACTTTAAGTGCGTTTTTCTCGAAACCATGTTTTTGAAGTCGGTGATCACTGTAGCTCGAGAACGGCTTTACCGATCGGGTTGAAATTTATATCACTTCTTCTATACATGGTAGTCCTCCATATGAACGAAGGATTTTTTTTTTGGATAATTATTTTTATTTTTAATAGCAAAAAATGGAACTGATATTTTGGTCAAAAAAACACTTTTGATTTATAACGGCCGCCATTTTGTGAAAAATGGAAATTTTTCAAAACCCTTCGTTCAACCGGAGCATTATATCATTAACTAAAAATCCCCTCCGTTTTTTTTGTTTCAGATGAGCCGTTGCAGCGTGAGCTTGATCACCGCAAACCGTGTTTTTTTTGCAGCGTCCTCGGCAATTGACGGTCACCAGCTTATTTCGATATGTATTGCGTTGAAAAAATTGCAACATATACATTACATATGTATCTTTTAAACGGAAGAACTTTTGTTGTGAATTATTTTATCGTTTGACCAAAAAAAAATCGGAAAAAAGGCCTTTTTTTTGACGTTCCAACTAGCTCTGTCCCCTTAAAACAAATACCGAGTGAGATAAAATCCATTTTTTTTTCCAAACTCGAACTAAATCAATTCGAATAAGTTTTCTGTGGCTCACTGAAAATTTATCGATGGCAAATTTCAACTTCAAAATGTTGACTTGTTTTCATGCTGTCATCATGTTCGCTCTAATTACTTTTACCAGAAATTTACGTGAACTTAAACTCGCAATAGTTCATAATTTAGTCTTACCTTGAGCTCGTTACGAAGTACTCTCCAAGTCTCGATTCGCAATGTCTCGGGCTGCATGCTGACGTACATTTTTGGTACGAAAGTGTCTTCGTTGTGCACATAGGCCGACGTAAGAGCGAAATCGAGAGCATCGTTCGGAGCCTTTAACAAATCAATCGATCAAAAGTATTTTATATTTCGAGATGACATTCATTTTTAGTTTCGTGAATTAAATTATGTTCATACTTTTGTTCTAACGAGACGTTGATCTTTTCGTATACTGTTGAGAGTATGATGAGCGAAAAGACGCTCGTGAGTGTCCACTTTTGTCTTCCAACGTCTGTCGGTGACGGTAACTTTATTGCCGAGCACCGGACCACGGTACCAAGCGCCCTCGCTCGAGACATCCGGTATCGGATAAGGATTACGAAATGGCACTTTCTCGGGCATCCAATCGTGATTATTCTTACGTTAGCGTGATCCTTCAATTGGACAACACGAATTCATGCAATTTTTTAATACATAACCGCAAAATATATATCAATCAAACGCACTGAATTACACGCTGGAAACGGAATATCGAGATATCGACAAAAATTGCACGACAATAGACGAATTGAAGGAAAAAGAAAAACGAGTGTTTCAAAGTTTGAGTAAATGGTTGTTTAACAATTAAAAAAAGGCTGTGTCTAGCCGTCCGGATACCGGACGAATATAAGACTGGTATTCGTCCAGATATTTGTCGAGAATGCGATTATAATTGTTTTATTTAACTTTTCTAATTAACTTTTCTACAGTATAATGGTATATTGAAACTCCCTCGTACCTAATTTGTACGTAATCCATTCGGATATACAGTTTATGATAGTTTTCATTTATATCTGGACGAATAATCGCATATAATTCATCCGGGAAAACGATTCTCAATAGATTTTGATGGATGAAAAATGAATGAAAATTTATAACTACAGCGGGGAATATTTAGTTTCCTTCAACTATAGTGGGGAATATTCAAAGTTTTTTCAAATGTAACGGAAATTTTTTTCGGTATCCGGACGACTAGACACTGCGTTAAAAAAATTAGGTTTTTGAAAATTCTTTTCGGCTAATAAAAAAGATAAAATAGAAATTAAAATTAATTAAAATCCACAAATTAAGACGACGAGCGTGTAATGTCAAAAATTTGACTGCAATTGTTTGACGATAAGATCCGACATTGTCTTGGTACAGGTTGACTAAATAATTGCGTAACAACGTACGTCCTCATGTCACATAAATATATGTCTATATATGGGGCATTCCATACCAATTCGACCTGGGTCTGACCCTTCCATTCTTTGATTTGGCTGAAAATTTTATATGTTGTATGACCCATTGAAAGAAACTCTCTTGATTTTTTTCAGATTTTTTTTGTCGATGCACTTGTGAGATATGATTTTTTTTCAATATTCGATGTTTTTTTTCTTCAAATGACTGTAACTCTCTCAAAAATCAACCAAATCGAACTTATTTTTTTTTAGAAAAGTTGGTGTTTCACCGTACTGTTAGAAAAAAAATACGAAAGAATAATTAATATTTGTATTCCATATTTTTTCTCAATTTAAAGCAAAAAAACATTGGTTTTAGGATGATTGCCCATTTTTTTTTTTTTTCAAAGAATTCACAAAAAAACTTTGACAAATTATATAATTTTTAAGACCAGTCTCATCATGGGCAGATTTTTCCTTATATTTTGTTCTTATTTTGAAAAAAAATTTCATTTTATTTTTCCAGTCAATTTGGATCAAAATGAACTTTTTTTTTTTGAAATGTAGGTTTTTACCAGACTTTTGTAAAAAAATATGAAATAATTATTAAAAATTGTCTCCTATATTTTTTTTCAATGTTTAAGCAAAAAGTCATTAAATTTAAGATGTTGGACCCTTTTGATTTATTTCAATAAATTCACAAAAAAAACCTTGACCAATTAAATGATTTTTGAGACCAGTCTCATCGTGGAGAAATATTTTTTCATATTTCTTTTCTTAGATTCAAAAAAATTAAAATTTTTTTTTAGTCAATTCGTACCAAATAGGACTTTTTTATATTAGAAATGTTGGTGTGAAACAAAATATCAAAAAAATAGTTCGATTTGGTTCAAATTGACTGAAAAAAAATGAATTTTTTTTTCAAAATAAGAAAAAAATATAAGGAAAAATCTGCTCACGATGAGACAAGTCTCAAAAATTATATAATTTGTCAAAGTTCTTTTGTGAATTTTTTGAAAAAAATAAAAATGGGCAAACATCCTAAAACCAATGTTTTTTTTGCTTTAAATTGCTTTAAATTGAGAAAAAATACGGAATACAAATATTAATTATTCTTTCGTATTTTTTTTCTAACAGTACGATGAAAAACCAACTTTTTGAAAAAAAAGAAGTTCGATTTGGTCGATTTTTGAGAGAGTTACAGTCATTTGAAGAAAAAAATATCGAATTTTGAAAAAAAATCATATCTCACAAGTGTATGGACAAAAAAATCTGAAAAAAATCAAGAGAGCTTCTTTCATTGGGTCATACAACATATAAAATTTTCAGCCAGATCAAAGAATGGAAGGGTCTGACGTAGGTCGATTTGGCGTGGAATGCTCCATATACATTTACACATACATCTTTCTTAGGCTACCTCCATTTGATATTTCGCGTCTCCTCCAGCCGCACTGATTTATGACTATAATTTTATGCTCGACTTTATCGAGACAGTGTTTGTTTGCTCTAAATTATGTTCTCGAATCCTCGCATCAGTTGGACCTCGCTTTTTCCTCTTTGAATACAACCAGTCTTTCAAAGTCAGCTCGTTCAAAATGTAAATGAAAATACGCAGAGATGACGACAGATTATTTTTACGAATTTATCAATCGAATTTTATAGCAATCGAAAACAAAAAAATCTAAATCATTTTCTCATACACATTCTTTAAACACGAGGTAAAAATTTGTGAAAGGTTGTAGAACACGAATTTCCTCTTTCGATCTTCGTGATTTAAATGAAAATATATTTTTTTTTAGATCAATTTCCAACAGTATAAAATGCTAGGATATACTTCAATCAAATAATTTTTTTTCCTTATCTTACGACCAAATAGAGCCAAATAGACCAAATAAAATAACATTTTTTTTTGATCACACTATTTTTGTATTCTTGATTAATGAAAAATTTAATATATGTTTTAAAATCGGACATATTTTTATCTTAAGGTAGTTCAGTAGAGTTTGATCGAGTCCAAATGTAGTTCATTTTTCAAATTTGTAAATGGACGATTAAATTACAAAATCGATTTTAAAAACCATTTTCATTGAAAATATAATTGATCAAATCGCGTATACTCTTATAAATCATCTAAATGACAAGTAAAATTTAATAAGATCTTGTTGACCTGACTCATATAATAACAGTTCCGTGGATCGGTGAGAATGTAAACATAACCTCGAAAATTTTGCTGCATGATGCATTGATTACGAGCTCCTTCGGGCAGTTTTATTAAAGAAAAACAACTAAACCAACATAAACGTTCACTCGAAGCTTTGGAAATATGCAATGAGTAGAAAAAACTTGGAAATGAAGCAGCTAGTGGCTAAGAAAAGCACTCGTCTAATTGGCATTTCGTACCGGCGGGCATAAATGAGCCGCCATCTTGATTGTCTACTGACTTCCGAAAGAGAGAAGTCCGAGTCAAGCCGACAGAATTCTGCTATGTGTCTAATTTTATTCGCGATTTCTCAATAATTATACGGTGAATCCAATTCAATCACTCCTAGAAGATGCTTCACATATCGTAGATTAGAGCGATAAGTTTTTTTTCGTGGGTTGCACGACAAATTTTTGAGTATTCCCGAACTGAAAGTTCTAACCTATGCTATCGTCTACGTTTTCCTATGGTTGCAATGTATTTTTAATAGTTAACATCTCAAAAACTACACGGTAAAAAAAGTTTAAATTTCGCCAACACGTAAAAAAAATCATCTTCTTTCGATTCTATGCAAAAAAATATATGGTCACACGTGGAACCCAACTCTACCAAACTATCTTAAAAATTAATCGAATATGAAGTTGAAATAAAAATGATATTTATATTATTGAGAGACGCGGTAGCGGCTCGACACCAAGTATTAAAAGAAAGCTTGCGCGAGCCCTGCCGCACTGTTATATACTCGAATATGACGGTTTTCGGTCTTTTTTTTATTTTTCAAACCGTTCTCATGGAGAAACGGGCGGGATAAAAATTCTGAGTGTATGGGCCATTTTTTTTTCGATTTTTCTCTTTGTTGCAAGTCGATCCATCCACTCAATCCCGAGATATGATAATTTCGTGCATTAAAATCGAATGTTTCGGGAATTTCTATCTCTTGGAGTCAGAAAGACGTAAGAAGCGTTTATTTTTATTTATACTATATTCAATTATAATATTATTTAATAATATTTTCATGAATCTGCAACCCTGGGAAGGTACAAAAATTCACACTTGACTTCTTAGATATAGTCAATTAGAATAATAAAACTACTTTGGTTCCCGAAATGTATGCATATCCAGAGCGCAATTCGTATGTGAGAAATGCCTCGACGCTTTGCGCCACGCGGTGGCCGGAGCGAGAAGCTTTAACGTGGGTACTCGAGTAAACGAACCCAAATAGCATTATCTATTTGATTTAAATACAGCTTTCTAGCTGAAGCGAATAGAAATTTTGTTAATTCAAATTAAAAAAATTCGAATAAACGATCCTAGTAGATCTAAATAGAACTTTTTTCTGGGTGCAGTACAGTCAAATGCGACTTTAATCTGAATAAATGAGTAATATTTTTCGGAACACAATTGATCTTTCGTGTGATAGTGTGCGAGCAAGTTAATATAATTGCGAGTTAATATACTGTTAAAGTTAATGTAATTGTTTCCATATTACAAGTTGATCTTTTTATTTTTCAAATAGCTAATATAAATTATCGAAAAGCTCGGGGGGATTGTGTCGCGGGCGTATAAACCTGGCATTTCGAATCCGCAGTTATAGCCCCAACCGGGAGACGATTTAACTCTCCGTGTTGTAGATGTACATACCAGATATAAATATATTTACCGATGTATATACATAATTACGAGCATCAGTAGTAAAATATATACAGAACAGTGTAAGCGTCCACGAGCCGGTATAATTAACACGTTAACCGACAAACTACAATGGCTCGCTGTATAATCGGTAAACCGTAATGAGGCGAACCGGCTCGTGCGATCGTATATCAAGAGGTTGTATCCGGGTTAAACTCATATGTAGTATACTGACTATATGGACCATCCTTGAAATATATAAAAACTAAATGATTAAAAAAACTGTTTAAATTAGGTCTTTTATTAGTTTGGTATTTTAAATGTTTTCCCTACTGTGTATATACTTGGAATTTCTTAGAACTTCAGAATTGTACTTATCAATTAATAAATTGTTTATTGTATAAAGATAAAAAAACTTTTGAATACGCGAGAAAAAATTTTGTGAAGAGACCCAAATATCGAACATTTTGCCATTCAAAATGTTTTTTTCAGTATTTTATTTTGATGCATTTCGATTAAAAAACACTGAACATTTTTTCAACTGAAATTTTCATGAGCAGATCCCAAAAAACCGTGTATTTAGAAACTTTCTTGACTTTTCATTAACAATTGATTAGGAAATTTTTTTTTTTGATATATTCTCTGAGAAGTTGATGCAATATCGTTGATACTGAAAAGTTGTATAATTAAATGTGAAAACTTGAAAAAGCTCTATAAACGTTCCTAAAAATTCGGAACGTTCACGTTACTTTTGACTGGGACTGAAGTAAATTTTTTACGAAAATTTTTCTCTGAAGATCCGAAGGATATTCACTCAAGTGCATTATGTTTCATTCATAAAATTTTCATTCACGTTCGGAGAGACAGAGAGGAAAAGAGAAAAAAGAGAGAGGTCTGTATACCGGATGCTGGAAGGCTTCAATCGCTCCGGGGTTTCCACTCGTTTACACTATAATGTCTATGTATAGTTATAGCCTTTCATCTCGACCGCAAAGCCCATAACGCTTTACTATAAAAGCTGTTACTATCGTCTCTTTTTTTACTCTTTCATTCATACGGAGTGGACGATAGAAAATTATGAATGAATCATTGATTCTCGACGGATGTCTGGTTTCTCAATGAGTAAAAGAAAACAAAAATCCCTCTCAGAGTGATGTCTGGATATAAATCGATATTTTTTGACTCTGGAACTTACCAAGATTAATTTATCCAGATCCTATTTGTAGTTTTTTCGGTAACAAAATTCGTTACTTGAACAAATAAACAATCGAAACTTTTCACAGTCAGAACACTTCATTAA
The DNA here is from genome assembly GCA_963989365.1 of Rhimphoctona megacephalus. NCBI lineage: Eukaryota > Metazoa > Arthropoda > Insecta > Hymenoptera > Ichneumonidae > Rhimphoctona > Rhimphoctona megacephalus. The sequence continues at coordinate 35,713,128 of OZ022415.1, read as the reverse complement.
ATATCTTAACGGGACAGACCTAGTTAGAATTTTCGAAAAATCGATTTTTTTTATTTCATTTTCAAAAAGTAGAATCTCTTACGAACATTTTCCGCCCAGGTAAATGTAAATCGGACCATTATTCGCCGAAATACAAGACTTTGTAGCACGTCGTGTCTGAGCCATAGGTAAGCAGGTAGCGGACTTCAAGTGCGTTTTTCTCGAAACCATGTTTTTGAAGTCGGTGATCACTGTAGCTCGAGAACGGCTTTACCGATCGGGTTGAAATTTATATCACTTCTTCTATACATGGTAGTCCTCCATATGAACGAAGGATTTTTTTTTTGGATAATTATTTTTATTTTTAATAGCAAAAAATGGAACTGATATTTTGGTCAAAAAAACACTTTTGACTTTTAACGGCCGCCATTTTGTGAAAAATGGAAATTTTTCAAAACCCTTCGTTCAACCGGAGCATTATATCATTAACTACAAATCCCCTCCGTTTTTTTTGTTTCAGATGAGCCGTTGCAGCGTGAGCTTGATCACCGTAAACCGTGTTTTTTTTTGCAGCGTCCTCGGCAATTGACGGTCACCAGCTTATTTCGATATGTATTGCGTTGAAAAAATTGCAACATATACATTACATATGTATCTTTTAAACGGAAGAACTTTTGTTGTGAATTATTTTATCGTTTGACCAAAAAAAAATCGGAAAAAAGGCCTTTTTTTTGACGTTCCAACTAGGTCTGTCCCGTTAAGAAATTTCATCGAAAAATACTGCATTAATCAATCACTTTTCCATTCTGATTTTCAAATAAATTACCAAACTTCACCAAGCCACAAAAATCAAATGATTTATTAGAAATATTCATATTTGATAAAATAATAAAACTAACAAGGTTTCTTCAAAAAAACACCTCAAAAATTGAGCTTCAATAATATTTGCAATTAGTTTATGATTTTCCTGGCCAAGTAACTTTAATCACGGGTTTCGGGTCCACGCTAGATGTGGGGGGTCGGTGTGGCCACAAGCGAGAAAACATGGAGGTAATGCGATTTGGAGCGAGGAGTGACGGAATAACAACGATGTAACGTCCGATATTAAACCCGCAGTAATTTATGTTAGCACGGTCGTGCATAATGCTGTTTGTACAAAAGCGTTCGTGTCACGTGGCGGCACGTGGCTATCCCAGTCGCCCTTAATTCGGACCGTCGCTTCTCACTGCTGGTGCTGTTACTTTACCGGTGTATATTGGCCTACAGACGTATATACATGCGTTTCGAAAGCTTGCGGTGTGCCTCGTTGTTTCCTTGACAATATATACAGTGATACATGACTGCGATTCGATATATTCGATACTACCTTGAGCATATATGTATTTATGCACATTTATCCATACAAATACATATGTATAGGAAGGACTATGCGTGGGAGATCTTCATTGGCAAAAAGTCCCAGTTTCTATTCGCCTATTTAACGTACACGCATTTGCGACTCGATCCCATCTCTAAATACTTTTCGATAGCGCAGCAAAGTAACGAGAAAATGATGAGTTTTTTTTGACAATTCAATGCTTGATATATAATTCAATAAGTCATGAGAATGTTGAATAAATATCATTTTTGTCGATTATTCAATGCCTTTTTTGCTTGAAGAATATACGTCTTTGCTGTGCGGGGAAGTTACAGATTTTTCGAGGCGTTATCGACGTAAAATATGTTTTGTTTTGATCCATAAATGTGAGTAATTATTGTTAATTATATGAGTAATTATTATAACTGCTTTTTATTTTTTACTTCTCTGTGCATCGATTTAGATGTTGAAGACTTTTCCATTGATTTTCAGAATGGACACAATCGCAGGAACCTACGAAATACATCAGGGGAAGTAAAGAGATCCCGAATTTTTTCTCCGCCAGATGTGAATTTTACGAGAAGGAAAGTTTTGTGAGGGTTTTGCGAGTACTTCGATGTATATGTAGGTATAATACAAATGTCGTAAGGGCGAATATCTTCTGCGTCATTGCTCCCTCTTGGTAGAATCATCATCGAGCAAGAGAACGGGGACTTGTTCTTGGTGGGTTCCCTTGGTGGATTCTGCCTCAATAGAATGACAGGAGCCAGCCCCCATTTCACCCGGTTATATAATATCGCTACGTTGAAGCAGCGAGCGCGAGAGATGACACGCGTAATCGCGTAATCGTGGCGCGTGCTGGAGTTCCGATCGAGGGAGCTTTGGGCCTTCGTGCACACAA
>OZ022415.1:35537421-35710691 GCA_963989365.1 Rhimphoctona megacephalus | reverse complement strand
TTCGGGCAGTCGTATTATTGGGAAATAAGCCAAAATCGGTTCAATGTTTTGACGTTGTGATGTGGAACAATAAAATCTCATATACCAGAAATGTCTGGGGCTTTGTAGTGAAGTTTGGACGCGTGCTATCGATGCTTTTATTGGAAACGATTTTCATTATGGTTGAGGAGTATAAAGCCACAAGAGTTCATTGACAATGGACGGAAATATTGGTTCAGCTTTACGTGAAAACGTTCAAACAGGGAAACACAAAATGGCCATGTGTAGTCTTATGTTTGTGTATGTTTGAAATCATTGTGGATAGTGGATCACTCACAAAGTGACGAACCCGACATTTGTTGGCGTTCGTACATGGTGCAGAATCATACGAAATTGGGGTGTGGGTTAAATTCCCCCTAAAGAGATGAGGAAGGTCAAGAATTACCAGGTGAGGGAATCAAAAACGGATATTCTCCTGTATAGTTTAATTAAACTTCCCGCAAATTATAATGTTCTGGTAAATCAACGGTATTTGCAAAATCATTTAATTAACTAACTTTACCCTAAATTCATAAAAATAGCAGGCTCATTGATTAAGAAATAATTTACAGGAAAATGATTGGATTCCAAGAGACTTTAGTCTTCAAAAGTTCAATTTTGGGGCAAAATTGCTGCTGCTACATCAAAAAACTATCTTTGATTTGATCTTCACACAAATTTAAATAATTTTGATCCAATTATAAGGATAATTTATTTTATTTCAAAAATGTACTTTTGCTCTGCTATTCTTTTGTCGTTATTTTTCAATTCTGATTCCATAAATTCGTAAATCTGTACTGTGAAATTGTTTGTATTGAGAATTTTCATTCACTGGAAATTGTTTAAAACGTTGTAAACAAGTTCAAAGCAAAGCTATGCCTATTGAGAATATTTTTTACTACAAATTCCAACAAAATGGAACAAATATTATGTGTGCAAGTAGAAACTCAGCCTTTTTTGGTCAAATTCAACTTCATCGAAAAGATACTTGTTATACAAAGATTAATAATCGAAATATTCGCCATTACTATCTATGGTCTTTTGTCATTTAACGGGTAGATGATGAATGCCTTCGCGATAGAAACTTGGTGGTTTCGAAACAAAATAGTCAGCGAACTATTTTCGCATATCTTCAACTTTCGTGAACCGCTGGTCTTTCAAATATGACGACATCGATCTGAATAAGTGGTAATCAGAAGGAGCCAAGTCTGGAGAATACGCCGCATGCTGGACAACTTCCCAGCCTAAGGAGAATATGAATTCTTGGGTTGGTTTTGCTGTATGTGGACGAGCGTTGTCATACAGCAATATCACTTTCCGCTTTCCTTAGCCTTTAAATGATCTTTTTTCCTCTAGAGCATCACTTAATTTGATCAACTGGGCCTGATAACGTTCAGCAGTAACAGTTTGACCAGATTCCAGAAGCTCGTAGTAAATGACTCTTTTCCAATCCCACCAAACACACAGTAACACTTTCTTGGCATGAATATTCGATTTTGCAACTGATGTTGATGGCTGGCCTGGATCAACCCATGCGTTTAGGATTGTCGTATAAAATCCACTTTTCATCACCCGTAATGATTTTGTGCAAAAAATTCTTTCTTTTGTACCGAGAAAGCAAATTCATGCAGAAGTCAACTCTTCGGTTTTTGTTTTCTTCCGTCAGTTTATAAGGAACCCTTTCCTTCCTTCTGTATCTTTCCCTTTGCATGCAATCGAAGTGATATTGCTTGGTGAGTAACTCCTAACTATTCTGTAAGCTCTTCTTGAGTTTGACATGGATTTTCATCCAGTAAAACTTCAAGTTCTTCGTCTTCAAATTTTTTTACTGCACCTGGACATGGATCGTCCTCAAGACTAAAATGTCCATCACGAAATCTTGCAAACCGCTTTTTTACTGTTAAATCATTCACAGACTGTTCACCCAATGTCGAATTAATCAATTCCATAGCTTGAGCAGTATTTTTTTTTTCATTTAAAGACAGAATAAAATTCAGTGACGTAAAAGTTGCTTATCGACATCCGTCTCTTATAAAATTGATACACCCGGAATGACAACTTGTAAATGACTGAAACTTATATCATAAAAATAACAATGACTAAGCTACATATATCTAAAATGGCGGGCGAATTAGATGTGTTCAAGTATATTTTTTAATGCAACCAACTTTAGAGTCGAGTTTCTACTTGCACACTTATTACTTATGATATGTGTACGAATAATTCTGAAGTGGAATTACGTCGAGGATCTATGATCAGTGAGTAAAATGAAGATTGAGACGAAATCGAGACGAGGGAACGAAAACCATAAAATCTGGCTTGTTATCTTGCCTAATGAATTCGAACTAATCGTCGAATTGGCTGGCGATCGTGTGTTCCAACGTCTGTGTATAAAATGGGACGTTTCTGACCCTCGATGTAAAATAATGTGTCTTACACCCTGCGTGTCGAATTTTCAAAGCGAGACAAAACGAGTGGAGGGTTGTCTTTGTGTTTGGCTAAAGGGAATTCTCTCATTTTTATAGTGCGACAGGTGGCCCGTGAAATCAGTGCAAGATTCTTTCTTTTCTTTCTCTCTCTCTCTCTCTCTCTCTCTCTCTCTCTCTCTCTCTCTCGTACTGATCGAGCGGCGCCACCCTCGAGCGATGTGGTTCATTACGAGATTAAGTGTATAATAATATGGGAGCTACTGATGCTATTGTTACTATACTGGGGCGTTGAAAATCGATGTTGACGAAATTTTTTGTTCTTTCTGACGGTCTCGTAATGAAAATATACATAAAAATCTTCTTTTTTTGAAAAATAGCGCAATTTTTGCATTTTCAAACAAAAAAAGATAAATACTAACACAACACGTTTTTAAAAACATTAAATTATTGCAAAGTTACATAATATTTATAAAAAGAACGAGCTTCAGAGCCCGTGTGGAAAATTATTAGGGTAGCCCGAAATACATTTGGGGCCCGTAAGGGCCGAAAAAACAGGGCTGGTGGAGTTTACAAGAAAAGGCTTCAGTGAGGAAACTTATTGAGGACCCAGACGAGCATTGTCAAGACAGCCTTAAGTTCATGACCCTAATACAGCCAGGCCAGAACCCGATCGGGAAATGTCAGGTTCACCAATATTATTAAAAAATGATGCGTTTGAGTTGAATTTTTGAGGATCTAGTTCACCTTCATCAGAATAGTTCTCATTAAAATAAATTGTAATATTTAATATCAAAACTGATGTGGATTCCTCCGATTGGACGAAAAATCTGAATTTGTTTTTTTCAATTCAATTCTCAAACAAACGTGTTTTTTTTTAAGCAGTAAAGCTTATTTTTGTAACATCGAATATATTTAGTTATTTATAGACAATTAGAAATAATTATTTAATAATAAATAAATAATTATCATATATTAATAATAAAATATAAAACATAATTATATTTATTCTTACATTAATCATATACTAATAAACATTATTCTACGTATTTTTTTTATTAATAATTCAATTCATTATCGTTTATACTTGATATTATTGTTATTGTTAATTGGAATTTAAGTTTACTGTGACTATTTCTCTCTTACTTTGAGAACTTTGTCACTTATAGATTCATTAAATATACTACGTAATATGTACATGACGTATCTGCAGCATGTTACATTTTTTAGTCAAAATTTCTCAACTAGATAATAGTATAATGGGTAGCGTGCGTGTGCGTTGGGTCAAAGATCAATAAGGAGATCGGATCGAATCCCGGTGTAGGTGAAACCATTTTTCTGCACAAGTTAACATCTGGAGTAATGCAAATACTGAAATAAGATGAACTATGATCAGATATGCAATTCTAATCGTAAAAAAAATATTTTTATTAACATTTATTTTTTGCTAGGGCTCCGATAGGGCTTCCATTAAAGACCCCAACCTTTTTGCCCAGTTGGGCCCTCATTGTCAAAGTGTGACCGACCCGCAAGGGGCCTTTCAGGCTTCCCTATTGGGGCCGTAACAGAGTAAGGGAAAAATAATCAGGGCCTAGCCAAGGCCCCAACTGAATTTCCACACGAGATGCTGTTTTGAATATAAAAAATATAATTCCCAGTTTGAACAATCGAAACGGTACTCGGGATTTTGCGTATAGGATTGACTATTATTCTCATTTTATTATGATCGTCGCTCCATTTCGATGTACGTCAAAGAGAATGAAAAACGAGGAGCCCATCGATGATAAACTATTAATGAAAAAGGTTCCAGGCAGACGATAGAAGTGCGATTCTTCACAACCAAAATGGCCGCATCAGCACCCACGAAAAAGACATGCGGTTGGTCTATTTTAGCATTTCCCGTTTGTTTCCATTTAAATGGTAATCGAGTTCACGAGATATAATTGTATTTGCACGTAAGCCGGGTTTGGCCCCGGCGCCAGATCTCTCTTTCTCTTTCGCTCTCGATCTCTTTCTCTCTCTCTCTCTCTTCTAAAGAGAGAAGATCTCGCTATTGTTCGCCATTGTTCTGTCCGCCCTAGCCCAGTTCGAACAATATTCTCTCGACAGCGTTTCAGTACTCTTCTATGCTGTCGGTGGTCACGAAAATCTGAGCATTCGAGCTCCGCACAACATTATAATTCGTATTGTATATTGTAAACGATACAAAAATTTGATGCCTCGAATTATCGACGATTTTTTCATTTTTTTTTTCGAGTTATCATAGTCACCAAAAAATACATGAACCCTTAAATTGATAAATTCCAAAATAATCAGAGAGAAACGTTTAAATAATCTTTTTATTAGCATTTCGACTTCAATAATAGCAAACCTTTTCTTTATCGCTTGCAACAACAATCGAAAATAACAATCAATATTAATTCCTTCATTTCTTAAGAATGACTAAGTCAAAATAAACCCCCGAATTTTCAGCAGCGTATACAGAATGTCTTGAGTACAATAATTCATTACAGCATAAAACCCCTAAGTCGCGAGGGTAATTATAGGTAGGAAATTTAGCGAAGGGTGAGAGGCTTTTCCCTCTGAGTTTGGTTTTCGGTTCGTGAAACGCATTGTTAAACATTGCACGATGCTGCCGAGGAGAGAGTCGTTCAGTCGAGTTGAAATACCGCGCGAGTCGGCTTGTGGCCGTTCTCGTTCTCTCATGGGGTCGTACACAAGCGAAATACGTTTGGCATTGGGTTTTCAACCGTACCATCCTACAGAGGGAATGATTTTCACGTTGGTCGCCCATAACCTTTACATGCACAAAGTTAATTCCATGTGAAACAAACAATTTTTAATCATTTCATATTTTATCATTAAAAAATTAACTAAAAAAATCATTTTTAAATAATTCATTTGCACGCTTCTCTATTAACAATAATAATACGAATTATTCAAATTCAGTCTTTTTGGATTGTGATCAATTGAATTGAAAGCAGAGCTTCAAGAAATTCCCATGCAAAGTCCTGACAAAATTTGTTTGCAATATGGACAAATTTTCAAATGAATTTCTTTTTGTTATTTTTTTCTTTTTTAAGTCAATTTATTGTCCCAAATATTAATCAAAAATATTTCGACATATAAATTGCTGTATTCAGTGTGAGAATTAAGGAGAATTAACAAAAAATAAATCGAAAGTATCAAAATGCGAGTAAAATTTAAAAATATGTGAAAGTTCTAGTTTTCCTGTAATACTGCGTTCAAATATTGACATACACGACTGTATTCATAACAATAACAAAAACTAAGTTTAACGTCATATAACAAAAACATATTCCTTCATCGAAAGTCGTTGCACGTCAGTTAGAGCACCCCATATACCAAACACATAGGTAAACTATGTACAAACACATTGTGATTCACGTTACGTATATCTAAACTAACAAACAAAAAGGTTTAGCCGACCGTATGGAGCGTGCAAAATGGAGTAATTACGACCTTTTGCTTCTCAATACTTGAAATACGATCGCGTTGTATATTGCTATATATACAGAGAATATATATACGTGTAGGTATGTTTTTATGTGTACTGAAGCATCATACACATGGACGAGAGTTAGAGGACACGGTAGAATTTTGGCTGCCTCGCAATCCACCCTCTTCCAACCAATGTTTCTCGCGCGCCCTCTCTCGAGCTCTCTCCCTCATACATATTCATCAAACGCTAATTAATCATCGCCAGCCAACCCATAGAGAAGAGCTCCACCCTCCAGGAAAAGCAGCAGCGAACACAGAACTCTCTCCTCTCTCTCTCTCTCTCTCTTTCTCTCTCTTTCTCTTTCTCCCTCACCCTTGCTCGCACGAACTGCCGAAAAATATACGAATTCTCTCCACAGCATCCGGAGCGAGAATTCACGAGACACTTCTATGCACATTGCCAAGTCGATCCACAACGCCACAGCATGCATCCATCGAAATTTCCCTTTTTTTTTATCGAAAACGCTCGAGTTGTATTTTAGAATTTCCTTTTTTTTGTTGTTTAAAAACCAAAGAATTATTTTATGGTTTTAAAAGTGTTTCATTCCTCAAAAAAACATTTTGAATGCCACATTTAATTAATACTATAAAATCATACTGTATTTTGACATTCTTAGTGAAGTGGCAAGGAAATACTGAAATTTGTAGTAAGATGGCAAAGAAATACTGAAATTTAATTTAATTATATACGGTACTAGATTACAGCGATTGATTATCGCATTTGTATCAATAATTTTTAATTATTTGACGATTTAAATCCCTGCATGAAAATTTGGGTGGGTTCGAATCGTAATTATGTAATCCGATTTGCCGAGTCAAAGGAACTTTAAGTCCCGTGTATCGCACCTTCACAAATGAAAGAGATCGAAGCACTTGCTCCTCGCCCTCGAGGTTTCACATGCATACACATACAGAAATATATAGACAGGAGAAAAGCGTATAATTAGGTATCGTTTATTTTACACCGAAGCCGCTTAGGGGTGACGCAGGACTCGGCCAGCCTCGTAATGCTCACCACGGGGGTTTTCTTCTCTCTCTCTCTCTCTCTCTCTCTCTCTCTCTCATTCTCTCCCTTTCACTCAGAACCCCGGGTAGCGAGACAGTCTCTTTCTCTTTCCATCCTACATCGAGATATTTTCTCTGTCTCTGTTTCGCGGCAGGGAAAAGGGCCTGGAATACCCACACAGTGGTGGCAAATACTCGCTCATAGAACGCTTCACTGGTAATGCGATGCGATCATCGCCACCCCATCGTCCATTGATATTATACAACGACCAAATGGGGTGGTAAAATAAGAGGGGATAGATTTGATATTCCACACTCATTTTACATTTCGGTCCCCGTGATCCTGATCCAGGGTAAACGTATTTTACATTGACCCCTTTGCTTCCCTATTATTCATCAGGTTACGACGAAAATCTTGTAGATAAGTCTAAAGTAACGCGCGGAAAATCGCTCAATCTTGAGTATATAGATACGCGGCGCGGCCTTCGTCGTTTAAAAACTATCTTTTTAATACTCGGCGTCAAGACGCTACTGCGTCTCTATAGAAATTCGAATGAAAAGTACATGAAAAAAGTGAATTATTAATTCGTTCTAATTTGTTGGGTAACAAAAAACAAAAAAAATGCAAAAACATAAAAATACAAAAAAAATTATAAAACCAAGAAAAATACAAAAAAATGAAAAAAACATGCACTTTTAAGACCAAACTCCAACCTTCCCGCGGTAAAGTGCGTAAGTAGATTATAATATCGAAACTAATGGAGTTTGACAAAATATACACATTTTTGAGCATTATCACATTTTTCTCGGAGTATTATCCCATTTTTTTCAAAAACAAATAGTTTTAGACGAAAAATTTATAGAACAAAAAATGTCAACCTTTTCATGGGTTACAACTTTTGTAGGAAACATTTTTCTCTGAGATCAGTATTTATTACACTAAACGTGAAAATCATTTTAAAAAATCAATTTTTTGTAATTTTGATCTTGAAAATGAAATTTGCGGGTATTTTCACTATCGTATTCGTAATGAGCGGGTCAAAATACATATGTATACCAAAATTCAGATCAATCAGAGGTATGGGCTTTTCGGAACTACACCCCTAATTTTTATCCTGAATTACGATAAAATAATTGAGATCTCTGCTATAAAATCGGCATTTTCCATGGACTCAAACGTTTAAAGGAATCGAAAGAATTGTCTTTTCTGCTTTTAACATAAATTCTGCTACGACCTTAAATTACTCACTCTTTTGCACTGAATTATTTGACTGTACTAACGGAATTTCACATCCAGAATAAAAAACTTCCGTTTCGATTTGATTACATCGTTGTATTTGGAAAGAACGAAACTTTTTTTTGGTTGTGTAAAGAGGATTTTCGTTTTCGTGATTTTATTTTATGTACGTAGAATATCCGACGCCCACAAGAAGGAAAATATGTAGGTAGAAAAGATAATATACGAAAGTAGAGAAGAGAAAAGAGCAGCCCTAATGTGGACCAGGAAGGGACAGATGCGGGGGGTCCAGTCGCGAGTCTTTATAGTCACAGAGACTCGACTCACCCTTCGCGTCAACACAGTAGGTGTCGGCAAACCGTCTAAATGCCCCCGGAGGGGCTCTTTGCTGTTTTTTTATCTTTTTTTTTTTTATCTGTACCTCGAATGTATACATTATGCTTGTGGGGACAAACTTGACTTTTCTATACGCCACAGAACGTCACGTTTATTTATTTTTATTTTTTTTTATCTCGTATTATATTGTCGAGACGCAAACTGACGTTTGGGTGTCGTAAAGAAAATGTTTCAAGTCGAGTCATGCGTAAAATAAGTCTGTACCGAGTTTACGAGGTGTGGCAATAAATTTTGTCATTATCTCTCGTGTGCTCGTGCTGTAGGCTTCAAGTTTTGAGACAACGATACGATATGCCCGTTGTAATAAATTAAGAAAAGTTATTCGATTTATTTTCGTTATAAAGTTCGTAAAATAGATGGAACATTCTAATGGACGATGATTTATTTTTTATTTACCAAATGGAACGCGTATTAAAAAGCTTATTGATTATTGTTTCTAGCAGAATATTATTAAAACATAAGAATTTCCAGAGGTTACTGGAACTCGCGACGAAAAACAAAAATAATGATCTACAATCAATAAAAATTGTTTATATTTTGAAAATAATATAAAAAATCGTAGTAATAATGAAAAATAGTGAAATAAGTTTACAAAATTTTCGGCCAATGTATAGAATTCTCTTATTGAGCGTTCAATCGCCATAAAAAGTTCATATATACGGTGTCACAGGTATCGAATCGAATGGTCCATGTGTTTTGACTGCAAGCCATCAAATCGCAACACCGGCAGATTGCGAGTTGACAAATGAGCGGCTAACCCGCGGGGATAACGGGCACGAGGTATCACGCGTGCGATGCATCGCATCGGAAGACATATGGCCCCATAAAAAAGAGATACAAGAGAGTACGACCCCTGGGTTACTGCAGTAACACCATCCCGTCGATCCGATATTAATGGAGACCAAACACCGCACATTTTGTCCCGCACAGGCTTGTCCCCAGAGTGTGTACACACCCGGACAGTTCTACGTACAACATTTCCTTCAGCATAATGCCCGACGAGATCATATTATGTGTGTACACTCCCACTTTTGCACAATGAAATGATCTATAGCCTCTAAAACATCAATAGATCTTACCACAGTCAAATCCTCCCTCCCATATTCTTTTTCACTTTTTTTATCTGCTTCTTGATTTTGAAAAAAATGGGAGCGCCCTAAACATCGAAAGTTTACGTTAGTTTTATAATTTTCGAAAAATTATTGAGTTTTTAAAAAATTCGTTGACAACCTTGACTGGTTTTTCTTTTTTTGATGTTTTCCACCAGTTTCTATATTTCGACAAAATGTTTCTGCCCCGGAAATGGAAAATTTTTGACAGTTTCATAATTTTGTGAAATTATTAAAATTCCCATATTTTTTTTTTACTTTTTTTCATCTGCTTCCTGATTTCAAAAAAATGTGCGCGCACTGAACATCGAAAATTTCTGTTAGTTTTATAATTTTCAAAAAATGTTTTTGCCCCGAAAATCGAAAATTTTTATTAGTTTCATAATTTCGTCAAATTATTAAAATTCCCATATTTTTTACTTCTTTTATACTCTTCTTTATTTCGTAAAATGTGCGCGACCCAAACATCAAAAATTTGTATTAGTTTTATAATTTTCAAAAAATTATCGAGATTTTGAAAAATTCACTAACAACCGTTTGTGGTTTTTCGTTTTTTTTTCTTCGTCGCTATTGCGCACATGTTCCTGTATTTCGATAAAATGTTCGCGCCCCGAAAATCGAAAATTTTGTTCAATTTCATAATTTTGTAAAATTATGAAAATTCCTGAAAATTTAGTCAAAGTAATAGACAAAAATCTGTTTTATTACTGCTCTAGTTATGAAAACAATGTTCGTCCCTCGAACATCAAAAATATTAGTCAGTTTCATAAGTTCGTGAATTTTTGAAAACTGTGGAAAATTCACTACAAACAATAAGCGATTATATTTTTTAAAAAACTGTCGGTGCGCAGCTATTTGTTTTATGAAATTTTTATAAACAGCTTTAGAGAAAATGTGCTTTAAAATAAATGGTGAATTTTTTGCACTTTGACATTAAATTAAAAAAATCTCGAACAAAGACTCAATTAAATATCTTAGTTTCTCGAGTTTTTCAATAAATTTCGTACCAGGCAGTTTCGTGATTATAATCAGAACGTTTGGGCAAGTAATTCAAAGACACTCGGTGAGAGTAGGAAACAAGTTATATTGGATTTGTTTTACCCTCGTGTCCATCGGGACATGCCCGTCGTCAGTCACGATCGCGCATGCAGTGGAAGGAAGGCGAGAGAGAATTTTTGGGAAAGTTAGCGCGATGTGTTGAGAACGAGAACATGAAATTTGCTAGAGGATCAAAGACAACATGGGGATGGTTGTCTACTTCGGGGCACTGACATATTAGCCGGAAATCTAAATCGACAGCAGACACGAGCAATTCTGAAGCTTGCAAAAGCTTTGATCCTTTTATCTATATTGGAGGATGAAGAAACCATTTTTATTTTTTAGGAATAGAATTCTGTGACGAAATCTTGGTGTAATCGTGCTTAATACTTACGAATTATCGCACTGTCCGCACAATTTTTTTGTTAATTACTCTTCTCAATCATAATTGAGATTATGCTCAATTATTTCTCAAAGTTAAACACTTTTTAATCTAAAATACCTGTTTCTACAGTCTTCTGTTGAATTCCAAAAGCGAAGGGGTTCGTCTACTTGTTTCGGATCCATGTGAGGCCCTGAAATTCGGAGAGAAGTTTCGTCTCCTTGGTAACTGGAGGAGACATTGGGTGTTCGTATCTAAACAGAGGTCAGGACCGCGTTATGTCAATATTACAGCTGTATAATTGGGGGTATATTGGAACCTGACAACACCATCTATATTTGACTCGAGGCAACGGTTCGATGTGTTAACAACAGCTGTTAACTTTTTATCGTGTGTTGATCCACTGAGAAGAATAATTTCTACATTGCCGACCGTTAGTCAAGTGTTCAATGAACTTGAAGCAGAGATAAGAGATTAATGAATATAAATCGTGCATCGAAATTTGTTTTTGCTTGTACAATCATTGGTTGATTCATTTATTTATTAATCCTTGTACAAAACGGTTCTAAATGTTTTATTTAAAAAATTCTGTGATCGATAGTTTGACAATAAAAATGCAGAACTCGAATTAAATCGTTAAATCCCTTAATTTGATGAATCAGTCTTTAATTTAAATAATTTATTAATTATGATAATGATATTTGTCCCCCCTCCACATGACCGTCACATGACCAAATAAATGTAATAAAAAATATAAAAGCAAAAGCAAAATTGTGACATTTCGGAGAATTTTTTGACTTCCGGAATTCGAACACTACATGTGAAAGTATTTTCAACACGACAGTGTTTACCATTATCCACGTAAACACTGATTTGCAACAATCAGCTTCGATGATTAAATTTCGAGCACGTACGCTATGTTTACATTTTTTCTGTTAACAAAAAGTGGGGCACTTTATAGCTAGTAAAATTTGAGACAAATGCAACGGAACATCTCAGTTTTAATCGTGCGGAGGTCGAGGTCGTCGAAAGGCTGTTCCACACGACCTTATTTCTTTTTAAATCTTTGATATCATTGTCGTTTCGATAACGGGTAATTTCCCTGAGTGATAAATCGATCAATAACAAAAAAATCATGTTTACTCTTGCTGTAGAGAAATGGAGTAAAGGCAGGCTTTTAGACGTGACGAATTTTCTCATTTTCGTTTTCATAAGTTATGTCCTGTGGACATTATTACGATGGTGGCATATGAAAAAAAAGTATTGGAAGTATTTCGACGATATTCCTGGACCTCTTGGCTTACCATTAATCGGTAATATCATTGAACTGAACGTTGATCATGACGGTAAGTTTAACTTATGTGTTCTTGTAATTCATTCAAATAATAAACAAGTCTCCGTTTAATCAAATTTTTGTACAATATGTTTTAACGAGAAATATAATGAAATACGAAATTGAAAACCTTTATTCGGTCTCGGAATGGATCTGGGGGCTTCTTTCATCATCGATGAAAGAACGAGTTGATCATTGATCTAGGAAGTATATCCAAACAACCGTGTCTTCCCGAACTTACTTTTGAAAACCATGCACGTCAAGTTTTTGTGTAGTTTTTACGGTGAATTTGTGGCGTACGTACATGTAGAAACGTGTATCGTGTGCACTTATACGGGTACGTACGGTTTTCTATGTAATTTTTGTTTCATTCATTTCCCGTAGGATTGTTTTGTACGTTCATTGTCCTCAGCTAACATAATGTCATAATACTATTTTTTGATATTTGTAGTATTTTCTTTGGAAGCCCTTGAGGCGAAAAAACTCTTTAACGGAAACCATTCAAGGTGTCACTGATCTCATGTGAAATTTCGTAATTCATTTACTGTACTTGGCTATGTTAAAATGATTTCATTTTTTTTTTTCAAATCAAGGACACCATTTTTTTAGTAGTTTCTTTTCGAGGTGAAGTGACATTTTGTATATAACGAAAAAGAAATGAAAGTTGTGAATAAAAACATAGGTTTCATTTTAACGTAATAACAAGAATATAGAGTGGTCATTTTATAACTAAGGTCGCGACTTTTTAATACTCAGTCAAATCATACGGTGGGTACTTTGATGGCAGTTAGCAAAGTGTACAAATGTCATCAAACTACACTAATGCTTCTAAAACGTGTAATCAAACTACTCGATTCTCCTAAATATATATATATTTCTATCTTTATATACTAAAACCTTTTGGCAAAAAAATATTTGGACGCTTTTCAATCGAGAACCACTGAACCGATTTTTATGAATTTTTCACAGGAACAAAGCTCATTATTACACTACGTTTTAGGTTTTATAAAATTTCGATATATTGTTTTTTGAATTACTTATTTAAAGATAATTCAAAAACAAAAAGAATGGACGATGGCTGGGGTTCCAATTTTGGAGAGAAAAAAAGTTACAGCTATTTTCGTGAAGTGATGAGAAATTTCAAATTGAGCATCTTTTTTGAAGTATTTTATTTAAAAAAAAAAAACCGAAAAATAATGTTCAAAATGGAAAAAGAATGACAAGGAGATAGACCGACCGTGTAATATTTCGATACATTGTTTAATTCGTAATTGAATTTTTTCCTCATATAATATAAAACTGATGAAAATATAAATAGCCACAATAGATATGGACGGACGTTAGCAAAGCCGAGGGTACAGCTATGTGATCGTTTTAAATTATTTGTATGAACACGAAATTAAAAAAAAATATATCTTTTCTATTAATTTTTTTTAATAAAAAATTTCAAGGGATTTAATTTTTTCAAATGGAACAGGATGTATAGTTTTTAGTGGGTAAGAATTCCACAGATTGGACTCTCCCTCTCTCCATCTCACCCTCTCCCACCCCTCCCCTCCCTCTCCCGCCCCACTCTCTCCACTCCTCTCCCCCTCCCGCCGCTCCCTCTCTCTCTCCCTCCGTCCCTCCCTCTCCCTCTCTCTCTCATGTTGACCTTTACCTTCAATGTGTAGACTTCCACCTCCACCTCCACCTTGACCTCTATTTTTATCTCTGTCAACATCTGAATCTTCACATCGTGGAAAGAGGTTGAGAGGAAAACGTACTAGGTAACTGTACGATGACGTCAGAGGGTAGTCAAATGTAGACTTTTACCGCAAAGGACGTGTGTCCAATGTAAACAAACCTAACTTACGTCCTTCTGTCTCTAAGAAATAACATTCTAAAATAAAAATTCTCAAAGTAGCGAATTTTATTACGCAATGTTACGTTATCTCCAGAATCCGTGGATCGATCGACTTCTAACAAAAACCACCTGATAGTAAAAAAATCACTTGCATTGCTAAACCTCTCTTAGTTTCATTCACTCCACCCATTACTGCGTGGGAGGACTTTTAAAATTTAGAAAATTCGAAAAAACCTCATATTGCTGTATATTAGAGTGCGGCAGCGCTCGACGAAAATTTTCTTAGAGAATTTTGTTTCTTTTTAATACTTGGCGTCGAGCCGCTACCGCGTCTCTTGATATAAAATGAGGAAAGAATCTAATTCGTCGTTTTTCCGATATTTTTAATTATTACAAATTCAAATAATAAATTATCCAATTTGAATATTATTTTTTTTTAATTGTATAAACAATTTTTTTTATTACGGCGAGATATTGTTTAAATCAAGAGAACAACAAATTTTTTTAGAAGAAAAAAAATAATGTTTCCGCCCGGGATCGAACCGGGGACCTTCCGCGTGTTAGGCGGATGTGATAACCACTACACCACGGAAACATTTCATATGATCGTTGAATTCTTATTTGGTCATATGAGTTGAAGTACAATGAAAATTTTTTATTGTAAAAAAAATGTCAATTCAGTTTTTTTAATTTAGAATTTCAAATTGTTCTATAAATTTTTACTCATAATCCATTTTTGATGAGCTTTAGTTATATATCTTTGAAAAAAAATCATTTTACAAAAAAAACTGTATACCAAAGAAGCCGCGAGTCAAGTTCAATTGATAGAATTGTCCCGATTTCACTACTAGTTTTTGGGGTTCGATTTATCAACAGTTTTATTGGATGTTGTTTCTTTTTTTTTAAAGTTTTTCGTAAAATTTCAATGTACCACTGTTTTAATTTTCGATTAATTTAGCATGGATAAAATATAGTATATTTTTTCAATAATTCGTATAATATCGACTTGTCCTAGAGCTGTACCAGCGAATTATTGGCCTGAGAATGTTGTGGGGATATCGTGAAGGAATAAACAAAGCTTGGGGTGGCTGGACTCCTTATGTATTTTTGAGTAAAGCCGAAACCGTCGAAGCCGTATTGAGCAGCAGTCGTCACATCGATAAAAGTTCAGACTATAATTTTCTCCATCCTTGGTTGGGTACAGGACTTTTGACATCTTCTGGTGAGGGAATGAAAATCAAAAATCGATCACGAGAGCGAATCAATTAACTGTTTTTATTGTTTCTTTGATGGAATTGTGTGAAAACTTGTCAATTTTTCGCTTTTCTCGATTCGCTCATTTTATTTGATTATTTTTTTTAACTGTGGCATCAATACAATTTTAATAATTGAAAAAAATACAGGAAAAAAATGGTACTATCGCCGAAAAATCCTAACGCCGAGCTTTCACTTCAATATTCTTGACGATTTTCTCGATGTTTTTTCCGAACAAACGGATACTTTAGTCGAGAGATTGTCTTCGGAGGTCGATCAAGGTGCCTTCAATATTTTTCCCTACGTGGCACTATGCACACTCGACATAATCTGCGGTAAGGATCACAATTAAATGTCCTTGTTCGTAAATAGCAAGAAAATCAATTGAAAATACGTGCGATCATTAAGATTTTAATCGGTTTTTACAGAAACAGCGATGGGACGACCAATTCATGCACAAAAACACAGCGACAGTGAATACGTACGAGCTGTTTACGAGTAAGTCACGTCGCATATTTTGCCCCTAAAGAATTTTGGAAAATATCGTCAATCATTTTTGTTCACGATAATTCGCATTGTTTTAAATTCTGATAATTGTGTTTCTAAACAAATCAATATTATTTTCGAACGTTCCTTCCTGATTGCATTTTTACATGCCGATTTTTATAATGCTGATTCTTTCGAAAAGAAAAACTTGCTCTCGATATAAAACGACAAAATTGAGACATCAAAATAGCCACAAGTTATCGCGTGTAAATATATTCTGACATTTTAAAAAATTGGGTTGGTTTTGTACGTTTAGAAAACTAAAAAGAAATGTTTTTCGTAATTGTTTAATTCTTTTTTATTCTTATTCTTTCATATTTTCTTCTGTTTTTATTATTTGAAACCTTTTAAGTACTTTGTCGTAAAATTCTTGAAAGACAACGCATAAAAGCATTTCTTTGTGCGGAAATCAATAATAAGTCACGAACGTTGTATTTATCTATACAAAAGTTAATGAGATCGTGACAATGAGTGCTTAATCTCCGTTATGAAGTTAATTTTGGTTGTATGTCACGTAGTAATAAACGAAAAATATGCAATTTTTCAGACAATTAATCAATACTACATTATTTAAACAATTTTTCCTATTTGCAGAAAAAAAATTGAAATTTTTTCTATCGTAATAAGTTGAGAATAAAAAAAAATGGTTTTTTTACTGAAAATATTTTGCACAGAATCGGAAATATAATTCATACGAGACAAGCGATATTTTTGTATCGTCCCGATTGCCTGTTTCGTTTGACATCCCTTTACAAAAAGCATCAAGAGTGCATTAAGATTTTGCACAACTTTTCCTACAAGGTAAGAAAAAACCTTCGAGAATTGTTTTTCGTGAAATAAACAACAAGAATCTACACCCAGAAAAAATTTCTAATCGATTCAACTAGGATCTAGTTAAATTAAATAAATTTTTCTCCTTCTCACGGCCAAATGGAGGTCTATTTAACTTGAAGGACTTTTTTTTTAATCATAATTTTTTTTATTTTCTTGATTTATGAAAAATTTAACATATGTATTAAAATCGGACATATTTTTTTCTTAACCCTAGCTACACACTAAAACTTTTAGTACCTTACTTACACACTATCGGTCTATCGGACCGACCACATTTATTGCTCTATAACATTTTAACAGACGCGTTTATTGAGGTTTAAGGAGGCACGACTAGTTCCTCTGGGTCAAAAAAGAGCCTAAATTTATTTTACCCACAGCCATTCTAATTTGTGTCGAATATTCATATTTTTCATTTTTGTTGATTATAATGTGCGACAATCGTGGTAAATAATTAATTTACAAAAATAAAAATTGACGAATTAGATTCTCAATAACTCGGGAGTCAAAGAAAAGTAAGGTAAGGTTTGCCGATCGCATCAGCTGTTACGCGCGACCACGCCAAATCTGTCGGCGCTATCCCCTTCTTGACCGGAAATAGAAACTTTTTTGTAATATCGTCCTATAAATTACGCGGTGAGGTATGATTTTTTAATTTTTTACAATATTTCTAATGTTCAATCTATCAGAATCCAGTTTTTCAACGGCTAATCTTGGATTTTGAAGCAGAAAAACCGTGTTCACGGCACTTCCGGTCGACAGTCTCCATAAGACGACGTGTTTCAGTGACTCAAAATGCTCAACTTTGCAATTTTATTACGAAAAGACCATACGGTCAATATAGCCCAAATTTTGGCAATTGGCGCATTAAATATCCGTCTAAATCATATAAAAATTTCAAGTCCAAATCTTTGATTTAACCTTATGATCGTACCTCCTTAATTGTAGTGAAATCGAAACGCCGGACTCCGACCAATCTGGAGAAGCAATCAGTAAAGCCAAAAAATCGTTTGATAAAAAGTTATGACGTTTATGAAAAGGTGAAAATGTAGTGTTGCTGTCGGTCCATTGGACCCCGTAGTGTGTAACTAGGGTTAAAAATTGAACGAATATAAAGTTGAAATAAAAGTAATATTTATAATACTTATAACATAAATTATACTATATTCAATTATGATATTATTTAATGATATTTCTATGGACCTGCGACGCTGGGTAGACACAAAAATTCACGCTCGTTTTCATAGACATAATCAGTCAGAATAATAACAGTAAATTGGTTCTCGCAATTTATGCACATCTAGAGCGCAATTCGTATGTGAAAAATGCCTCGACGCTCTGCGCCACGTGGTGGCCGCAGCATAAACCTTTAACGTGGGTACTCGAATAAACGGACCCAAATAGCATTATCTATTTGATTAAAATACAGTTTTCTAGCTGAAACGAATAGAAATTTTGTTGATTCACATTTAAAAAAATCGAATAAACGATCCTAGTAGATCTAAATAGAACTTTTTTTGGGTGTGTGAGAATGAAAATTGTATATTTGTGTTTGTTGTTGCATAAGGTCATTGCTGAGAGACGAATGGAAATAGAAAGGGAAAGAGCAAACTTGAACGCTGACGGTCGTAAGTGTGCCATCGATTAGCAACATTTTACTTCAGTAGATATAAAATTGAATCAATTTAAACAAAATTAACTGATCAATTCAATAAAAAATGTTCAATCGATAAAACTTCATTTTAATCGAGGTTTAGCTCGATTGAAATACTTGAGCAAATTTTTGGTTGATTGATTCGATCCTTTCATTTTAATTCGATTTTTTTCTTTTTCTTTCTTGTTTTGATGAAATATATTTAAGAAATTGGAACCAAGATTAAATTAAATTTCTAACTGTTCGAAAAATGATAAAAATATAATTGGCAGAATTAGCTGACGAAGGAATAGGCAAGAAAAATCGTCTTGCATTTTTGGATCTTTTAATCGGAGCATCGAAGGACGGTACGGTATTGTCGAATGACGACATACGAGAGGAAGTTGACACTTTCATGTTCGAGGTAATGAAAAAGCACTTGTAATAATGGAATTAATCAGTTATCAAATATTATCAAAAGCAAATAATAATATTTATACCAAGGGTCACGATACGACATCGTCTGCAGTTTCTTGGACGCTATATCTACTCGGATGTCATCCGGAATATCAGGTAACTCTTGTACAACAATCGTTACGACCAAATCTTGTTTTGACGATCTATTTTTTTTCTTAACACAATTTTTGCAACAGGAAAAAATCGTTGAAGAACTCGATGAAATTTTCGAGGGTGATCGTGATCGTCGTCCCACTATGAGGGATTTAAAAAACATGAAATATCTCGAAAAATGCATTAAAGAAGCTTTACGTTTGTATCCCAGTGTTCCTTTTATCGCGCGGAGAATCTCCGAGCACGTGAAAATAGGTATTTATTTCACATTTTTCTAGCCAGTTTTCTACCCAGGTCAAAAAGTCAACTCTCCGATCAATGTACGAAAGCTTGGATATAATTTGCGGAATATTCTAGTAATTTTACTTGTTATTTTTCACAGGAATGTAAAAATTAATCAAGTAATAGAAAAAAATGCTTATCGTCACGTTTTTAATTGAGAATTTTCGAAAAAAAAAAATCTGTATAAAAATTTAAACGTTATTGCCAGAAATGTAAATTTTTTCGGAACGGTCAATCCGTTGAAAATTTAGTAAAAAACGCTCCAGCGAGACAACTGCTTTGATGTGAATCTTTTTTTTAATTATTCATGAAAAAATTCGACGATTATTATTATTTGGCTAAATATCAGGAGGAAATAATTTTCAAACAATATCCCCAGGAAAATATGTAGTGCCTGAAGGAACAACCGCTATAATAACCGTGCCAGTTTTGCATCGGGATCCCAAAGTTTATCGGAATCCTGATAAATTCGATCCCGAGCGTTTTTCGCCGGAAAACTCGGCGGGGCGTCATCCCTATGCTTACATTCCTTTCAGTGCTGGGCCACGAAATTGCATTGGTAAATTTATTTCAATATTTAATTTTCGTCTTTGCAATGAGTAATTAATTGTTTTTTGCATTTAAATTTTTCTATTATTTTCGAAGGTAGTTCGGTAGAGTTTGGTCGAGTCCAAATGTAGTCCATTTGTCAAATTTGTAAATGGATTATCAAATTACAAAATCGATTTTAAAAATCATTTTCATTGAAAATAAAATTTATCAAATCGCGTATACTCTTGTAAATCACCTAAATGACAATTAAAATTTAATAAGATCTTGGTCTGACTCATGTAGTAACAGATCCGTGGGTCGGTGACAATGTAAAGATAACCTTGAAAATTTTTTCGCACGATGAATTGATTACGAGCCCCTTCGGGTCATTTTATTAAAGAAAAACAACTGAACCAACGTAAATGTTCACTCGAAGCTCCAGAAACAATCAATGAGTAGAAAAAACTTGGAAATGAAGCAGCTGGTGTCTAAGAAAGGCACTCGTCTAATTGACATTTCGTACCGGTCACGTACCGGTGCGCATAAATGAGCCGCCATTTTGATTGTCTACTGACTTGAGAGAGAGAGAGAGGGGGAGAGAGAGAGAGAGAGAGAGAGAGAGAGAGAGAGAGAGAGAGAGAGAGAGAGAGAGAGAGAGAGAGAGGGAGGGAGGGGGGGAGGGAGGGAGGGAGGGAGTGGGAGAGGGAGAGGGAGGGAGGGGGGAGAGCGAGAGAGGGGGAGAGAGAGGGGGGTGGGGGAGGGAGAGGGGGGGGGGAGAGAGAGAGCCGACAGAATTCTGCTGTGTAATTTTATTCGCGATTTCTCAATAATTATTCGGTGAATCCAATTCAATTTCTCCTAAAAGATGCTTCACATATCGTAGATTAGAGCAATAAGTTTTTTTTCGTGAGTTGCACGACAAATTTTTGAGTATTCTCAAACTGAAAGTTGTAACCTATGCTATCGTCTGCGTTTTCCTATGGTCGCGATGTATTTTAAAAGCTAATATTTCAAAAACTGCACGGTAAGATGAGTTTAAATTTCACCAACACGTAGAAAAAATTATCTTCTTTCGATTCCATGCAGAAACATATATGGTCACACGTGAACTCCAACTCTACCGAACTACCTTAATAATTATTTTTCAATTTTTAATGACTTTTTAATTAATCTTCGATTTTCCATTTGCTGTTCATTATTTTTCAATTTTTCGTGTATTCTCATCAAATATCTTGACACTATAAGTGTTCCGTTAAAAAAATGATAAAATTATGAATGGCAGGTCAAAAATTTGCTATGATGGAAGAAAAAGTAATGATATCGAGAGTTCTACGAAAATACAAAATAAAAGCAGCGGAACGTCGTGAGGATGTGAGAATCGCTGCTGAGCTTGTTATACGACCAACGAATGGCCTTAAATTGAAGTTAACTCGGCGAAAGTAATACTATTTTGTACATAATTGTGCTTAAAAAAAATCTTGTACCCTACATTAGCTCGTATTTTATCTCTAACGTATTGTTATTATGAGCATTTTGCGCGACAACACTGTTTACATCGTGTTAAGCTGTATTGGTTTGTGTCCACCGCAAGAATTTTGTGCAATCATATTTTCCTTTCACTGCTCTCTCAGTGTAGTTGAACGAGCAACGACCACTTATAATTTTTAATTAATGCATGGAAGTTTCCCGAAATTATAAAAAAAAACCGTCATTTATAAAAATTTCCTTTTTCGATGAATTTATCGCTGTAATTAATGAACTGTTTAATTGAAACACCGTCAATTTAATAAAATATGGCAGGATTATTGTGGATCAATTATTCGCAATATTTATTTATTGTTTTAGCTCTGGTTGATTCAATTAAATATCGTCCGACACAAAAAAAAATCGTTTATCTACAATGAATAAATGACAAATAAATTCCTTCATTTTCCACCTATCCCGTTTGATTATGAAAACTTCCTTACTTTATTTGAATTATTTAATCTCATCGGTACGAGCAGTGAACGATCCAACAAAATTTACCCAACTATTGAAAATGGAAAAAGTCTCGTAAAATACTTCATTAAGGAATTACACGAGTGTGAAGATAAAAAATTAATTTTTCTCGAGAGTTTCTAGTTCTTGTCATAGGATTTCTTTTTTCAAACACCAATTTTGTTTTGTAAAAAAAAAGAACGATGTTTTGGGCAAAATCACGACTTTACGAATCAGATGTGTCCTATTTTGCGAAAAATTCAATAGAAAAAAATTGACTATGATAAGAACTAGATTTTTTTAACCTAATTTGAGAAAAAAATATTGTTTTATTTTTCAGATAAACCCTAAAGTCGGAATCGCGTTTGCGTGTAAGATGCGTTTTGGGAAAACAGTTTTACAAAAGCAAATGACTCATCTTTTTTATCTTTTAATCGCATTTTTCAATTTTACAGACAAAAATATTTCATGTGAACAAAATTTGTTTCAATAGAAGAATATTTTCGGTACCTAAAAAATAATAGAAAATACCCTACTTTTCTCACAACTAAGTCCATGTTAAGCCCTTGAAAACGTAATCAATTCACAGTATAAAATTAGTATAATTATAATTATAATTTTAAACATGTGAAATTCTGAATTTCAATTTTTTTTTCGTCGAGTCTCAAATATTATTCCAACAATTTGTGTGCACCCAATTTGGAATCTGTATTTCGATAAATGGAATGCATAGTGCGTTTCATTTTGACTTTGAAATTGCGAGTGTACGTATGGTAAATTCTTAAAAACAACAAATACGTATATATTAACGTTAACATAACAAAGTTTATTTTGTTTCATACTCGTACCATCGTCACGCAACGTTATATGAAGCTTCTCTCTGTCGACTCTGTCTCTTTGTCGTTGGCTTGCGAAGAATCAAAACATTGACAATTCAACACTTTTCGAGTGTAGCACAAATTCACAAGGAGGCACTGCAATCGTATCGAAGGCTTTTTTACACTTGACGATTTATTTTATGGCCCACCACGGTCGAAGAAAAAAGTCTATTTCATTGACATATAATTTTAACGTGTTTTATTCAACTAATCAACTTTTTAAATTAAAAAAAGTCCGAATATTGAAGAACAAATCAGTAAACCGAATAATCACCATTTTGAGAAGTGTAAGCCGTCCTGAGAAATTCGTCACGAGAAAGTTTGCATCACGTGACCTATTGGAGATCGCTGATTGGCTATTTGTGAGTAAAGAGAGAGAAAAACGTAAATTTAGTGGCTCCATTCGTCATTCGTCGTGATGCACACATAGCTAAATCCAGAGAGGAAATGACAGTCAGTACGTGCTCGATCATTCGGGCTTTGTGAACGGAATTCTTATTTTCTCCAAAAACCTCCTTCGTCATTCGTACGTCGTCGTTGGTGTGCCAAAGTTCGGAAAAGAGCAAAAAAAAATAATATTAAATCGAAGTGAACGAATAAACTGTGTATCAACGGAAGGGGAAAACTAACAAGACTCTGAGGGTCTTTTAGAGACGAAAAATGAGGGAGATATTGTTCACGTTGTGCACTATTCTCGCTGGTAAGTTATTTTATTATTATTATTATTACAAGTTTCCGTAAATTAACACGAGTAACCTACCAAGTTTTCCTTTGTCCCGAGCCCCTATATTATTTCGAAATTGTACTTGAACTGCGAATATAAATTCTTCGACGGACGCTGTATTTGTGTACATGATGGCCAGAAAAAGCTACACGCGCGACGATAATATAAACTGCGTCGAAATTTAATATTGACTTGACCGTACATGGACGTCCGCGTGACGCATCTAATTATGCGCCAATTTTGCATTATGATACAAATCAAATTAAACATCCTGACAGTATTTATTCTCGTGAGTTGTCTTTTTTTTTTCATTTTAGTAATTTCGTATTTTGGAGATCCTTGATTTTTCATTCTTTTTGTGTTACAAGGATTTTGTTTCCGTCTTAGTGGAGATTCTCGGATCTCCTTAATAGTCATGTCACTGCCATTATCCATCCTGCTCCGCTGTCTCTCTCTCCATCTTTTTTTCCTTCTTTTTTTCTCTTTCCTCACAAACTGGACACAAGCGATGAGTCAAACATACTTAAACACTGCAAACCTTGAACGAGGGGATTTCTCGAAACTGACCATTTAATTTATCCAGCAAACGCTCAATACCTTGCTCATACTTTTCCTAGATATTCTAGCCTTTTTTTTTTATCTTTCTCATTCCTATCTTGTTATATTTCAATCTTTGCTGCTATCATTTTTTGCAAGAATAAATGTACAAAAGAAGTTTTAACATGTGTATCAACAAAAATACAATGATATTGACGGCGATTTATCAATAGCTTGCCCTATGCATGAGCACGTAAAGAATAGCTCGAAAGCAGATTTTTTATTTACATTTTTCTCAGAAATGCTTGATATTTCAAGGAAAAGAAAAGTTATATTTCAATTTCTGACCAAAGAACAACGCGTCATGATTTTTATTATTCTTGAAAATTGAACTGAGTCAGAAGAAATTGCTTTGCAATATTTTTGCCGTCCAAATAACTGTTAGATCGTTTTAAACCGAAGTTGAAATCTATTGACCGAAATCATTTCAACAGTCGCGAAACCTTATTTTTTAATCTTTGGTCGCATAAATGGCAGAAATGCAATAATGAAACTGCCTTGTTCGTTCACATTCACAACACGGAACTGATCTGTTGTAATTTTAAATTGTGCTTTGTTCATTTGGTGTTTCATAAATGCACTATTATAAAAAATATATGAATATTTGATCGGTGTCATCGATTCTTAAGGTTGTTGTCTTGCTACAGTCGTGTTGAAAAGTTAACTCTCATATGAATACATGTAAACTTGAAAAGCTTGCAGAATATTCTAATAATAATCCTAGTTGTTAAGTTTTATAAGAATGTAAAAACTTATAAAGTAATAAAAAAAAATTCTAATACAAAGTTTAGAATTTCCAAAAGAACAAAGTTCCCCACATCTTTTAATATTCAATTTCACTTTCTATAGCTGTATCCCTGAAACTTATCGATCAATATCCTACCTTTTTTTGTTTGATAATCTTAATGTATTTCTCTGTAATATACTGTTTCCTAAAAAGAATCTGTAGAAAAGTTTCAAAGTTAACGCAAGAGATGTGAAATTTTCATTGTTCCCCTTCAGAAATGCATGTAAACCTGTGGAATCTTTGTTTTATGAATGATGTTTTTTAAATTTTGAAACATTTATTGAAAAAAACTATGGCAAAAGAATTACCTTAATGAGCCAAAGAATATTTTGCATACCAGATTCAATTCCAAGTACAGTTTTTTGTTCAATTTTCAATATATCGCAGGAAAACTAGCAAAAATAGATAATATAGATAATTTGTCTTTGGTGGTACAGGAAATATTTTGTAGAATGATAATTGCAGATTTTTGGACGCTTCGTCTTACAAATCTGCAACATTTCTTGCTTGATACGTGCGTTATCTTTTCTCTTTCATATTTACTAGCAATTTCTTTGATGTTGATTCAACTCTTTAAAAGAAAACAAGATTTGTCCCACATTGCTGAATAGACAATGTCTGCTAAAACAGAAAAAGATACCCCATGACGCTCTTTGATTAGCAGGATGGACCTTGTCCTCTGGTAATCAGGAACAGAGTAAAAAAAAACTAAGAAAAATGAAAACAACTGTTATCGCATCTCCCACTCTCCTTTCCCCAGTGAAATGTATTTCGAGATTGTCGCTCTGAATAATTTCCCTCCTTGCTGAGAATGGTACCGTGTAGTGTATAATGAAAACAAAATTGTTTCAATATTAATAATAAAATTAATCATGCGATTTTAATTCAAAGAATTTACGAAAAGACTTGAAAACTGTTATCTCATTGCTGGGAAAAAAATTTTGAAGAAAATGTTCTAAAGTTCTTCAACTATCATTTCAGTAATAATTTTAAACAATATTTTTCTCTTCAAATTTGCAATCGACTACACAATTATCAATTTTTCGTCTATGATTTTTATAAATTATCGAATTTCGATGCAGATTTATGCTACGAAATATTGTTAAGCTAGTTTTATTATATAATGTTGAACAATTTTTCAAACTAGCACATAAAAAAGTAATTTTCATCGCGTTTTAATGATGTAGACTTTAATATTATAAATGGTCTTCAAGGATTCCTGCGAATCCAGGTTATTCACCTTTGAACTATATTTTTGTTTTCAGTTGCGGCAGCCAGAGTGGTAATCTTTTCAGAAAACCATGCTCCTCATTTGCTGGGATCGGAAGAATGCACGTGGGGACCGTCTTATTGGTGTCAAAACATAACGTAAGATTCGTTTTAAATAATTGCAATAAAATTGTTGGTTAAAAAGTAATAAAACTTCGGGAGAAAAACAAGAAAAATTAGCTTTAATTTTTTTTAAATATGGGACAAATATTAAAAGCTCGATATATGGTCGACAATACGATAAAGGATCAAGGATAAATTACATATGTTACTGAACCAAAAATTTGATTGAAACAGAATTTCGAAATTCCACAATTTCGACGGAAATTCGAAAAAATTTCGCCATCTCTGAAATTTCTTAACTATTTATTTTCAATGGCAATAAATCTTAAAAATGATTAACATATTGTTTAAACAAAATATTCTTCGAAACACAATAGGATAATTTTATTTTTCGTTACGTGAAATGAGTTTGTTGATCTTTATTCTGACTGCATATGAATTTGTCTAGAATATTCCCTCTTTTTCAGGCTTAAAAAAAAAAAATAAATGCATTTATTTTTAATGCATGTTTAAAATCTATCTAATGCAAATCACGAATGTTTGAACTTTTGTTCAATATAAAAAAAAATACTGAATATAAAAAATTCTACAGGAACGCAGCAAAATGCAAAAGTACTCAGCATTGTATCAAAAAAGTGTGGGAGTCAATGAAGGTAGAGGAAGACAAAGACAGCGTGTGTGGAATTTGCAAAGACATGGTTCGCCAAGCTCGAGATCAATTGGAGAGCAATGAGACTCAGGAAGATTTGAAGGCAGTTTTCGAGGGAAGTTGCGCACTGATGCAGATCAAACCAATCGTTCAAGAGTGTGATAAATTGGTCGATGAATTTATTCCTCAACTTGTCGAAACTCTGGCATCTCAAATGGATCCTTCGGTCGTATGTTCAGTAGCTGGCCTTTGCAATTCGGCTCACATCGATCGCTTGATCGAGGAACACAACAAACTTTTGCGAAAGGTACTAATTATCTCGAAGAAAAGAAAGTTATTTTCTCTTTTTAGCCTGTTTTTGATTCTCATGTTCCAACAGAATTAATTAGATGAAAATGAAAGTGCCATGACTAATTTTGAGACGAAATAGCATGCACTGATGATTTTTCTCATTCTCTTCGAATCCTTTCCTCTATTACTATTTTATGCTCAAGTTATTTGTTGCTCAAGTTCCTCCTCCTTCTTTTCCTCCAGACGAGTCCTAGGTGAAGCAGCAAATTTTTTATCAGCTGTGCGCAAAGCCTGTGATAAACCGATTTTTCGTGATATAAAAATTCATTTTTAAGGTATTCCTTTCGCGGAGGGCCGTATTTTTTGGGCGCATAAGCAGGGACCTTCACATTTGTTCATAAATTAGGCTCGATCTTGTTAAAAAAAAAGTTATAACCAATTATTAGTCGCAACTGTAAACAAAAATCGAAAATTTCAACTTAATTGTGTAAATGATTAACCTTTTTGATATTTTTTGGAGAGCTACAAATGTCAACAACCGCACTGTCAAAGGGAGAAGCTAGACTTATTGTATTTGGTTAAAAAAAAATAATGAAATATGAGTGAAAATACGTATAAAGTAGGCAAAGACTTTGGTGATAATGTAAACCAATTTATAATGGACAAAAACAAGAATAGCGTTAAAAATGTTGTAAAAACTGCCGTGGATAACATAAACTCTTGAACGTCGTGGCTACGAAAAATCGTCTGCTGATTACATTCTTTCAAGTTCTATCGTGAATATTTTTTTTGAAACGTCCGGTGACTTTCTGTTTTTATCATTGTTACGGAATCTTTAGAATTTGATGTAATCATAGTTTATATCAAACATCTTCATTATTTGATATATGAATAATTAAATAGAAATGTGAGCAGCAGGTCATGTTCATAAAGTGTCGGTAAATTGGACGATATTCAATGTTATAATACTTTTCTAAAAATTCGGTAATTTGGCTCGATATTTTTCCAGTGCAACGGGTTGTGTTTTTACTTTTTTGTACAAAAAAATCTGTTAACTTTAGCTACACATTACAGGGTCCAATGGATCGACAGCAACACTACATTTTCACTTTTTTTTCACCACATGTCTTTTCATAAACTTGATAACTTTTTATCAAACGACTTTTTGGCTTTACTGATTGCTTCTCCGGATTGGTCGGAGTCTGGCGTTTCGATTTCACTACAATTAAAGCTCAATAGACGTATTTGCTACAATATTATAGAGCAATAAATGTCGTCGGTCCGATAGACCGATAGTGTGTAAGTACGGTAATAAAAGTTATAGTGTTTAGCTAGGGTTAATTGTAAAATATTCTAGTTCGTGAAAGGAATACCTTAAAATGTAACAAGTTTTTGTTTTTCCTTCATCAATTGTCTTTAATTCCAGGACAATTTTTTGGTGTTGAAAACTTTATCTTGCGCTGCTTGTTTTTGTAGCAAATGCATTATAAAAAATGTTCACAAAAAACGTATTTTTCATTTAAAGATACAAATGTAAAAAAATGATGTAATGTCATTGTCTTTTTTCATTTAGAATTCCGGTAAAATATCATCGTTGAGCGACGACGAGCTCGAGCCCGACGAATGCTCGAAATGTTTCACGATCGCTTCTCATATGGAAGGAAAATTGAATTCGGCATCGCGGGATCAGGTGCTTGATTCGATGCTGAATGTGTGCGGCGAAATGAGTTCATTCAGTGACGCTTGCGCCTCGATAGTCCTCGAATATTTCACGACGATTTACTCTCACCTCCAAGAAAATTTCCGCGCCAAGAATATCTGTCATTTATCGGGTCAGTGTGCCGGAACATTCCACACACACGAGAACTCCACTAAGGTACGAGACAAAATTCGGAAAATGTTTGGATTCAAGAGTCAAATTTAAGAGTAAATTTAAATATTTTAACGGTTTTTTTTACAGGATCTTGAAGTGGAAATACGTCCTTTGTCGAGTGTTGGAATGGTCGATGTTGGCGATGATTTACCCTGCAAATTGTGCGAACAACTCGTCGAACATCTTCGTGATTTGTTGGTCGCTAACACCACAGAACAGGAGTTTGAACACGTGCTCCAGAGAATGTGCAAACAAACGAAATCATTCGCTCCTCAAGTACGTTTCTTCTTATTCATGTTTAATTTGCCACCGTTGGGTGACAACCATTTTTTTTCTATAGCTAGAAACTTTTTTCTCGTGATTGCGATTATGAAAAATTGCAAATTTATATCCACGGTTTCTGCTAGAGAACCTTTGATCGAATTTACACAAAAGTTGATCGCCAATGAAACAAAAAAATTAGAAAAAGCATTTTAGTCACTGCACCCATTCAATTATCTCTTATAACAATCGATACTTTTTTTTCTAAACGAACAAACATTTCTTTCAAAAGGCCGACGACATCTCTTCCCAAGTAAGAATCATTTTTCTTCAATTATGCTTTCGAAACCCTTTCTGACTTGCTCGTTATAAATCGAAAATGTCACGAGTTAGTTTTTCAATTAAAAGGTGCAGAACTTTAGGGTCCGTATAATTCGTGGAGGAATTAATTCGAACGTAAAAAGGAAAATTATTGTTAAAAGAACTACAACGAATTCACGTTCTTAACAATTATATAAACGTTTCTGTTTTTACATTCCACAAAAAATTAATCAACGCATACAAATAATTTACATAATGTAAATGCTAATTATTACTTTGTGAATTAAAACAAAAATTGATTACAGTGCAAATCCATTGTTGATGAATACTATCCACAAATTTACACCTATCTCGTAATGGAATTGAACCCCAACGGCGTCTGCATGATGGCTGGCATATGCCCTCGTCCTGACAAGACAATTCACGTGAGTAAAGAATGTTAATAAGGATAAAATTCGGAACAAAAACTGATAAATCTTATAACCTTTTCAAATTTTTTTTAACTTTTCGTTATCGTATTTTACGTAAATTGAAATATATTTCAATTATTTATCTGGGCTTTGAAAATTGTGTTTCCAGTTAGAATGTTTCGTATTATTTGAATTATGAAAGTATTAGTATTTTTTGAATTATGGAAGATTCGACTTTTGTTTCGACTTTTGTTTCGACTTCGAATTATTTGATCGAACAATATCTTATTTATTTCAAGAGCCATGCTGTTATTTAGGAAAATGGAAAATTTCATATACAAAAATTGGATGAGTCGTGGTTGCGATTTTTGTCAAATAGTTTCTCGTAAAACGCAATTAACAAGGAAAGGTACTTTGGTGTCCCCCTCCGATTTTGATAATTTTTATATATGTTATAGTCCATCGAAAATTAAGAGACACGTAATTTTTTTTATCGGCTTAAAGTTATTTTTAAGGGGTGAAATCGACCCCCAAAGTTGAGCATGTTTTGCATCTGGTAGAGTGTTTCATATAGAAGCACTTAACCGATCGTAACGAAACCAATTGCAAAACGTTTTTCACGTCAAATAACCTGTATATAATGTTCAACTTCTTATGCACCCCTATTACATGGGGATGATTCACCCCCGAATATCCAGAATTCTTTTGTATAAAAAAAACTTGCAATCCGATTTCAATAAAACAAACGCCATTTTGCAGAGCAAAAAAAATAAAATTGACGTATTTTTGGGTTTTTCTCAGATTAAAAAAATTAAGGGGGTAAAACACCCTTAAAATGTCAAATTTCATTTTGAGCACTGTCCCCTTCCGATTTCAATATTTTTTTTATAAAATGTAGCTTATCGAAAAATAAGACCACCTATTATTTTTATTGGCTCAAAATTATTTTTAAGGCGTGAAATCAACCCCCAAAGTTGGGCATGTTTTGCATCTGGTAGAGTGTTTCATATAGAAGCACTCAACCGATCGTAACGAAACCAATTGCAAAACGTTTTTCACGTCAAATAACCTGTATATAATGTTCAACTTCTTATGCACCCTTACTTACTGCAGGGGGGTGAACCACCCCCTGACATTCATAATTTTTTGTATAAAAGAAAAATTGTCATTCGATTTCAATGGAAAAACCAACATTTTGAAAAGCAAAAAAAAATTATAGTGAATGTGTCTAGATTTTTCCAATAAAAAAAATTAAGCGGGTAAAACACCCCTAAAATCTCAAATTTCATTTTACGCACTTAAATGATAAAATTCAATTCAATTGGTCTCATTATCATTGCGTATCGACTTATATGCTAAATAATATTTATTTCGCATGTACATCGGCTTTTTAATTATATGAAAAATTGAGTACTCCTACATCTTCGGTGGTCGTGAGCTTCACGATTTTTTATTTTTGTATACACATGGTCTGTACACAAATATATATATATAGGTTATACATAGGCGCTAAAATCTTTCATGTAGTAAAAATAGATTCCAATTCAAATTTTCGTTTCAATTATCATTCCTGAACTTAATGATTATATTTTGAACAGTAATGATGTTCTTCGAAGAAATGTTTGAAACAAAGTGACTTTTTACACCATGAACATCTTACTACAGCCACATTTGTGCAGCCTTCAATTTCACATTGTGTTTGAGATGACATACCAAAAGCGAATTCAACGGGATTTTCGAAATGCTCAGGTCGTTCTTCTATGTACCCACTTTTGAACCAGGCATATCGAAATAAATTTTCGTACCTCGGAGATGATAATTGATTATGTACTAGAGATTGCAGCTTGATTATATTATTTCGTAAATGTAGACTTAAATCATAATCAAGTAACATGACACTGTCTGAAAAATGTCTGACATAATTTTTCCAAATTCTAAATCCGAAGACATCAAGTGGCTGGATATTCCCTGTTGTTCCTTTCGGTATGATCATTGTAACAATTTCTTTGTTATGTGGTGTAACTTCCGTGACAACACTAGGGCAATGTCCACTCCATGAGTCTATTAAAAGCACACTTTTCTCACCGACATTTGGGAAGAACACTTCTTGAAGCCATACTTTGAAATGTTCTATAAATCAATATGTAAAAATTAATAGCACATCTATTTTTTATATTTGAATATTACATACCAACGTACCTGATGTAGCCTTGCCAGATTTTGAAACACTTATAAAAACATTGGGAGGTCGAAAAATGGTTCGTTCTACGATTGGCCCCAACCGCCCGGATGGCTCTTTTAAAATTATCAGAAGAGGTGACAACAATTTTCCTGCTGCTGATATTGTCGGCTGGATGGTGTAGCTATGGGTTGTCGCTGAAACGGATTGTACAAGGCATTCTACTTGTTTTGTACCTCCTTCTGTTAACGTTCGCCCTGAATGGACTTCTAATTGGAAACCACTTTGATCAGAATTATAAATATTTTCCAAGCCATATTCCTCAATTTTCAATTGAACTGCGGAGACAAATTTATTAGCATCGTTTTGTAATATGTCCTTTGATTCGAGAGTCTTTCTTGTCACGAATTTATTTATTTTTCTACTTGTTATTCGATGAACTTTTTTAAACTTTTTTATCCATGTTGGCGAAGCCCTGAAACGCAAATTCTCATGCCCAATCAATTTTTGGGCTTGTAATGCCCATCTCCGAAGATCGATATCGTGTACAATGAGACCTGCTTCTATGGCGCTTTTTAAATTATCGATTGTATATTCAGAAATGCGCGACAATTTTTCCTTGTAAGTTCCGCCTTTATTAATTTGTTGAGCCCAGCGCCTTAATTGGCGCACAGATTTAACGAGTTTAAATCGGTTTTGGACTGTTTCTATTTTCCTATTTTGTTTCGTTTTTGCACTTCTCCAGTACTCAACAGCTCTTTGTTTGTAGTCGTAGCTCAAATCTTCTTCATCGTCAGTACACGTTTCAGGGCTTAATGGAGATTCTCCAAGACCCCATTCGATGTCATTATCTTCGACAGGTTCTACTATGACATCTCTAAACGGTTCTTGAAAATCTAATGTCGTATCTTCGACGATTTCTAACTGATTGAACTCTGCCATAGAGGCCTTCAGAATTTCCGCGAAACTCTCTTTCAATTCCACTTCATTATTGTTAACAGGACTGTCAGGAATGTTCATTACCTCGAATGTAAGAAACAACAGTCTTATTACGTTCATTGGATTGATGGACATGTTAATAACAATACGGTATTCACGATAGCGGACACGATAATGACTGATCAACAGTCGAACAGCAACTTAACTTCTGGAATAATATAAAGTCAGTTTTACCTTTTTCATCTTGAGTGGGCGGTTTGATCTGACATCACCACGAAAACAGCATTTTTATTTGGTTTTCGGATATACCTCAAACATTAGCCTGAGCGAACTGGCTTTTTCAAGAATACTTGGGGTCGAGCCACTATAGCGGTTCTTGATATGAATAAGAATATGGCAAGGCATGAGCCAGCTTTGTTTACATTCTGGGCGGTGAATTGCTGATGCGACTCTTTTGATATTTGAGTTTTTTTTTTATTTTCGTAAATCGTTCAAAATAGAAACTTATATAAATAGAACGGATACCAACACTTCTTTATAAACGTGAAGCATGTCAGAAGGGCAGCGGATGTACATGCGAAATAAATATTATTTAGCATATAAGTCGATACGCAATGATAATGAGACCAATTGAATTGAATTTTATCATTTAAGTGCGCAAAATGACATTTGAGATTTTAGGGGTGTTTTACCCCCTTAATTTTTTTTATTCGAAAAATCTAGACACATTCACTATAATTTTTTTTTGCTTTTCAAAATGTTGGTTTTTCCATTGAAATCGAATGACAATTTTTCTTTTATACAAAAAATTATGAATGTCAGGGGGTGGTTCAGCCCCCTGCAGTAAGTAAGGGTGCATAAGAAGTTGAACATTATATACAGGTTATTTGACGTGAAAAACGTTTTGCAATTGGTTTCGTTACGATCGGTTGAGTGCTTCTATATGAAACACTCTACCAGATGCAAAACATGCCCAACTTTGGGGGTTGATTTCACGCCTTAAAAATAATTTTGAGCCAATAAAAATAATAGGTGGTCTTATTTTTCGATAAGCTACATTTTATAAAAAAAATATTGAAATCGGAAGGGGACAGTGCTCAAAATGAAATTTGACATTTTAAGGGTGTTTTACCCCCTTAATTTTTTTAATCTGAGAAAAACCCAAAAATACGTCAATTTTATTTTTTTTGCTCTGCAAAATGGCGTTTGTTTTATTGAAATCGGATTGCAAGTTTTTTTTATACAAAAGAATTCTGGATATTCGGGGGTGAATCATCCCCATGTAATAGGGGTGCATAAGAAGTTGAACATTATATACAGGTTATTTGACGTGAAAAACGTTTTGCAATTGGTTTCGTTACGATCGGTTAAGTGCTTCTATATGAAACACTCTACCAGATGCAAAACATGCTCAACTTTGGGGGTCGATTTCACCCCTTAAAAATAACTTTAAGCCGATAAAAAAAATTACGTGTCTCTTAATTTTCGATGGACTATAACATATATAAAAATTATCAAAATCGGAGGGGGACACCAAAGTACCTTTCCTTGTAAGTTGAAAAAAATCTAGTCTTCATTGCAGCCAATTTTTTTGAATGCATTTTTCGCGAAATAGCAGAGGCCTAAAAAAAAAATCGGGATTTCACTTAAAAAATTGTTCTTTTTCATTATTTAATGAACAATTAATTTTTATTAATTGTTCATTAATAAAAAAAAATATGTTGCTCAGACAAAATTTTATGACAAAGATTAGATCATTGTGTGCAAAATTGACCATGATAATTTCAACGAATAATATTTATTCAGGATGGACCAATCTGGCCGCTACTTCCGGAGAAATCTTTGAAGATCGGAACGGAAATTATGACCAAACGTAAAAACGTCGGCGAACACGGAGCCGGAATAAGACACGAGACTAAGAAAACCGAGGCTGACGAAATGCAATTGCCAATCGAAAGAGTAATGGGACCGTCAGTAATCGTGGGTGCACCTCAAATGGACCTTCAGGGAAAGAAAGAATGCGCATTCTGCGAATACTTGTTGCATTATTTGCAGCAAGTTTTCACGTATCCAACGACCGAAGTACGTGTTTATTTTTAAAAATTGATCTCACTGAGAGATTTAAATTCACAATCGTTGATTTTTTTTCTTTTTTTTTTCAGGACGAATTGAAACAGGTCATGGGCAAAGTGTGCAAAAAATTGCCGAAGAGCGTGGAAGACACGTGTACCAAATTCCTCAATTCTTACAGCGATGCGATAATTGCTCTTTTCGTACAGGAAATTGATCCATCCATCGTAAGTCTATTTTCGTGATTTTACATGCAAATAGTTTTCTTTTTTTTTTGCTAAGAAACCCGAAATTTTAATTAAAAGATTATTTTATTGCACTTTATTATAAAAAATAATGATTAAGAAACGCGTTATTGAAAGTGATTTTGATAAAACAAAGTTCTCATGATTGAAAACTTCGATGAAATTTTTTTTTAATGCGGTAGATCAATTTTTCCAATCGAATTAACAAATTTTTTAATGCTAAACTTCAACAGATTTGCCCGATGATATACGTATGCCCGTCCAATGAATTTATGGAAGCTTGGGAAAAAATTCCAAAGGATCTGATGATTAAGAGTGAAGTGGAGGACAAGCCGAGTTGCCCTCTTTGCTTGTTCGCCATTACTCAGTTGGACAACATCATAAAAGAAAATAGGACTGAGGTAATTCATAAAAAAAGTTGTTTTTGTGATTTATTTTCCTATGTCACATTTATTTCAATTTTTTTTAACCGGACGGCAAATTTGAATAGATGTCTATTTTTATCGTTGTTTCAGGCCAGCATTGAACAAGCTTTGGAGAAATTGTGCATTCATTTGCCGAAGGACCTCAGAACCGAGTGTAATTCCCTCGTCGAAGGTTACAGCAAAGAACTCGTTGAAATGTTGATAGCCGATTTGTCACCTCAGGAGGTTTGCGTTTATATGAAACTGTGCGATCCTGACAATAATCCCGGAACGAAATATCTTACTCCAATTGGCAAAGATGGGGAAATACGTAAGAAATTGTTTTCATCTTGTTTTTGTTAATTATTGATTTATAATTGAAAACATTTTAACGGGAGAAACCAGTTTAGGAGGCCGAAGTTTTGGTGTTTTTCGTGAATTTTTTTAACAGGAAAGAAATAATCAGAATTTGTTTAAACTTGGTGGATATTTTATTCATATTTTGAAGAACACTTTGTAATTTTTTCGTCATTTCCGCTGGAAATAGTGGAGTTAGAAGCTGCTGTTCATGGACGATCTCCATCCGAATTTTTTGCTGGTGGGCATTCCTGAAGTCACAATTTTTATCTGTAATCATTACAATTTTTTTTTTCGTTAACATATTTCCTAAGAATATGAACCTAATTGTGATCAAAAAAGTTGAAAATTGCATGTTTTTGAGATGCTTGAACACAATGTCATGTTTTTATACCATGTTTTTTCACCTTTTTTGCATTAAAAGCAATATTTTTAATAATAATATCATCCCAGCGTTAGGTTCATATATATTGTAATTGAATAAAGAATATTCACACAAATTTTCAGAACGATTGGTCAATAACTTTTTGAGCTAGAATGCCCACCAGTTGAAAAAAAAGTCGTCCATGGACAGCAGCTTCTAACTTCACTATTTCTGGCGGAAATGACTTAAAAAAATTACAAAGTGTATTTCAAAACATGAATAAAATATCCTCCAAGTTTAAACAAATTCTGATTATTCCTTCCCTGTTAAAAAAAATTCACGAAAAACACCAAAATTTCGGCCTCCTAAACTGGTTTCTCCCGAAGGTAAAATAGCTGATGCAGACTAATCAAATGAATGCTAAATTTTCGAAATACGTTTACCCAAAGTTTAATGCACTAATTAAATAAATTGACGGTTGATTTGTATTGCAGCATGTCTTATTAACCTCAAAAAAATATTAGTAACAATAGATTTGCAAAACCTTCAATTGATAAATTCAAAATTCCACGATGTTATATTTTCATCGAGATTTTTCAAAGATTAATCCGTATTTTTCCACCGATTTTGATGCACCACGTCTTATTTTGTTCCTCAAGAGATCCTCTACGAATTTATCATGTGGATTTTTCCGGAGTTTCATCATTTTACTGTTGCAGTCAATTGTTTAATTGGCTAAAAAAATGTTTATAAACCAATTGCTGTAATTTTCATATTAACAATTTTAGAAAAAACCTATGCGATGAATTCGTAGAGGATCTCTTGAGGAACAAAATAAGAAGTGGTGCATTAAAATCGGTTGAAAAATACGGATTATTGTTTGAAAAATCTCAATGAAAATATGACATCATGAAATTTTGCATTTATCAGTTGATTATTTCGCAAATTCATCGTTATTAATTTTTTTTTTTAGGTTAATAAGTCATGCTGTAATACACATCAACCTTCAATTAATTTAATTAGTGCATTGAACTTTGCATAAATGTATTTTGAAAATTCAGCACTGATTTGACTAATGTAAAGCAGCCATATTACCTCAAAGGCGGATAATTTCTCGAATGAAATTGATGATTTTATGATTTATAGTGTCGAACGAAATCCCAGACTACTCGGTCGCCACTAAGTCGATCCAAGAAGCCCCTAAATGTGTCATTTGTGAATTTATCATGCAATATCTCGAAAAAGCAATGAGAAATAAATCCACCAGGGATGAGATCGAACAAATCGTACATGGAATATGCAATCATCTTCCTAACTCGGTCTCGAAAGAGTGCAACGGTTTCGTTGATCAGTATGCCGATCTTGTGATCGAGCTCCTTTCGCAGGAAGTTAGCCCACATGAAATTTGCACTATCCTCGATCTTTGCCAGGATAACATGCAACGTTTGCACGGTAATTCCGATTTTCCTATCTCTGTTATACTAATATTGAAAAATATTGGAAGAAACATCGATTTATCTACGTTTAGAACTTTTTTATAATCGGAACTTTTTGCTCGAATTATGTTAAATTAATTAATAATGAATAAATGAAAATTAATTTTTTCTCGGATCGGAAAAGATGATCGTTTTTTTAAAGTAAAATTTCTATTTTATAAAATCGATTCCAGCGATTTGAAAAAAACAAAACTATGCATTTAAATAAAAAAAATCTTTGGCATAGTGTTTATAATTATATTTTTTAATTTTCCATTTTGATCTTTTTTGTTTTACAAAGACAAAAGTGTTTCGGTTGTTTTTTGGACATTTTTAGTTCAAACTTGTGCACTTTTATAATTTTTTATAATTTTTTTTTTGTAGATGACAATTAATTTTGTGTATCCACTTCAAAAATGTATTTGACTTTTTTTCGGAGCCTCCAAAATGAAGTTATCATTGGAACCGAAATTGTCAGACATTTTAGCACGGCATAATTAGCACTGTTTAGGAAATGATAAAAAAAAAAGATAAAAAGCCAACGAAATATTTGAAAGAAAAAAAAAACATTTCAACACAATCTAATTTTTTGATATGGTCATGAGAATTTCACCTT
Source organism: Rhimphoctona megacephalus (assembly GCA_963989365.1). Lineage (NCBI taxonomy): Eukaryota > Metazoa > Arthropoda > Insecta > Hymenoptera > Ichneumonidae > Rhimphoctona > Rhimphoctona megacephalus. Next base: position 35,671,983 of record OZ022415.1, on the reverse strand, counting down.
TATTAATAAATATAAAAGATTTTGTCCCGAAAGATAATTCAAAAATTTAATGTTACTCTCTTTTTGTCTTTAGAGTCCATTGCTGAATGCGCTCTCTGTCAAGGAGTAATTTCGACGATCGACAGTCTCTTGACGAACGCTAAAGTCGACCAGGAAATCGAAGAGGTCATGTCTCGAGTTTGTAAATACATTGCTCCCGCGAAGCGCGGCAAGGTGAGAAAATATTTGTAATTTTCGACTGGAATAACGCACAAACGAAAATTGCGTTAATAAACCGACGTTTCTTTACTGCAGTGCGTCATGATGATGGAAGTTTATGAACAAAGTATCATAAATATTTTACGCGAGCACGGTGACAGAACAAAGATTTGTAATCGACTTGCTCTGTGCTCTGCTGGAGATTATTTTGCCATGATGACCCGACACAGGAGTATGGCCGCGACTTCGCATAAAGGAAAGAAACGTTACTAAAATAAAAATAAAAAAACGATCCTCAGTGACTGATTCGTCGACGAGGATTCTTCACATTTCAATGTAATTCTTTTTTTCATCGATTCCTCTTCAAATCGAGCTTTATAATAAACGAAGGAAAAAGTATTTTTACGAATTAATAATTGACGATTTCATAAAACATTTTTACTAACAATCATAAGACTAAAAATAATGTACCATAGAATTTCGCGTTATTAGTCGCGCGTTTTTTTTTTTTTTTTTTTTTAGATGTGCTCGAAATTCAGTATTTCTGTATTAAGACAAAAAAAAGATTTTTCACTCTGTTGCCATAATGCAAACTTTTGATACTAAAATAGTTCGATTTTCAAGTTGGAATATCTTTTTTGTTTTCAGGTGCAAAATAAATGCAAGAAGAACGCATAAAACGTAAATTTCGCATTATTTGCTTCTTCACGAAGTCACTAAATCCCAGCGAAAGCAACTATCTAAAGAAATTTTTGTCGTATGAATAAATGACAAGATATTTTTTCTCTTTTTTTAAATTGACGATTATTACATTATTCACTAGGATAAAAGAGCTAAAAATAATTACACCATATAGCGATAACATATGAACTTTATAATTCATCGTTTATAGCGATATGTTTTTTGCTGTGTCGACGAAGAAATTTTATATCTTCCATAGCTATGATTTGCAACCAAATAATACAGGTTTACCTTGTATATGTGAATTTGGGGCAAGACTCAAATGATTCAGGAGCATTTTAAGCTATTCCGACACTCATGAGTTCATTACTTTTTGCAACAATATTAAATTTACAAATAGTTGGACATTTGCACCGTGAAACAATATTTCTCGAACTAGTTCATGGACAAGATTTGGTTTTTTTTTTTAGTTTTACGAAATTGTAAGTTACCTGTGATAATGGGAAAATAAAGTTCTAAAACTCTATGATATTCCGTCAAACTTTTTTTACACCCAAATACACGTTTTTATGTATATTTTTATTTTGAAGTAGAATTCCAATTTTATCGCAAAATTAAAAACAAAGAAATCGAATTATTTTAGAAAAAAGAACATGATTTTTTATATGGTTTCAGTTTATTGAATATTGAAAACAAAAATTAATAATATTTAAAACAATTTAACCCTTGCGAATGGTGGTTGTTCTAATGTTTTTCTAATCTTTTCATTTCAATTAATTCGATGCACAAAGTTATTTCTTAGAACAGAAAATGGTAGGTCTAGTTTCTAAATTTTTAGCAGCACCAAATTAGATTTTCTCTACAATTTTTTCACGATAACCTCAAGATTTGTTCTAATAAGATAGAACAGCGTCATAATCGACACAAACGACTGTTGTAACATTTTTAATGCACAGAGAAACCTACGAAGAATGGTAAAGATTGATATTTAACATTTATGCAAATAAAACAGCCAAGGTTTTGTATAATTAGTTTTTTAAGGGGGTTCACGAGAAAGAAGTGCAAAGGAGTCTAAAAAATAATTTTTTTGGGAACCTGGAATTTTGTTCGGGACATTTAGTTTTTTTTTGTTTTTGGCAAAAAACCAAGATTTTTCGTTCACAAATTGCTATCCTTTTGTTTAAAAATTCGCCATTTTGTCAAAAAACGATATTTTCGAAATCCTCTATGATACACGAAAAATATTGGTATGTAGTCAATTATCTCACTCGATTTTTTTTCGTTAGAGGTATATATAAAAAAAAAGCTGTCAACGTTCCTCGAAATGAATGTTTGTAACCACGAAAAACGTCATTCCATTGCTCCAAGAGTTGAAACAAAGTAGTTTGTATAATTACTCATTTTTAACCCTTCCAGGTGTATTTTTGTTCTCTTAAACAATTAATAAAACAATATAAAACGAAAGTAAATATATAAAAAAACAACAAAACACGATATAACGAATAATACTCAGGTAAACACTCGAATAAAAGAAACATCAAAATGAGTACATTCAAGATATGTACTAGCAGAGTGATAAATTTATATCGAAATATAAGTATATACAAAAAAAGCACGAAAGAAAAACAAAATAAATTTACCAACAAATGATAAACAATATATAGAACACGTACACGCGTGGACTTTCCAGATATATATAATATAAACATGATTTTTTCTGACTTATCGACAGCCACGTGGCTGAATAGTTCTGTGTACTAAGAAATGGACTATTCCAAAACCTCGAAGAAAAAAAAAATGATTACATTCATTTCGATTATTTCATTTAGAGGAAAAAAATTTCATATAATTTGGTTGTTTGTTCGTGAGCGTTTTGATCGATGCGCAGAGGTATGAGTAAAATCGTGCATTTGTGTAGAGGAGTGCGACGTCGAAGAGGGCGGTTGGGGATAGGAGTGGGGTATGCGAGGAGGGAGAGGGGAAGCTGAAGATCGAGCCCCGCAGCCCCGCGAGCGAGCGCGGTGTTGGAGAGTGCGCGACGTTTCGCGTTGATGAAGCGTATCGTCTGCTACGAGCGAGAGTGGACGTCGGGCTAGGTGGAGTGGCCTGGAAATATCATCTCTCTGGGCTCTCCTCGGGAATAAAAACGCGCTCGATTTACCAAAAGCTTATCTGACATTGAAAAAAAACAGTAAAACAAAGAAAAAAACAAAATCGTTTCCACCGCACCATTACGCACAATTTCGTTCACGAAAATCCCAACAATATCACGCGAGGACAAGTGAAAAATAAGAAGTGAAAAAAAAAAAAATCATTACAATCACGCGCGATCTAGGTTGCTGTTCGATGTGTGTTTTATCGAGACGTCAATGTTGAACGCGATTAGAAACGAAGAATTAACGTTCACGTTGACGCTCGACTGTCAACAATCGCTGGAGCAGGACAGGGACACGGCCCTCCGCCAGTGAAACGTCAAAATAATAATTTCTATAAATTCGTCCACTACGAGGATTTTTCTGTGATTCGTTGATGTTTTTTTTCCTTTTCACTTTTTTCACCCTAATTTTCATTCGAAATTCATTGAAATAATACAACGTGTATGCGCGCGTGTTAAAAACGTCATTCATGCAGATATTCTCCTGAAAAAAAACTCAAGGCTCTCCTCTGTTTGTGTTTCTTCCAGTATTGTTTGTTTATTTTTCATTTTTCTTTCTATTTTTATTTTCAACTTTTTTTGACGCAAAGGAATATACATTTTGCGTTCATTATGGCTAACAACAAAGCTCCTTGCAACGCCGTTCAAACCAAGGCTATCGAAGTGTCCCAGCAACTTCAGGACGGCGAAAAGTTTGTCAAGTGGGACGAGGTCGGTATTTCATACTCAACATTTTTCTGTTTAAATTCTAACGATCTTATCACTCACTCCTGTACAATCAGATCTTATCAATCTGCTTTTATTGCACAGCAGCTTTTTTCACTATGCAAATTGTATCGCTCGAGTCTGCTTCGAACTTTTCTATTCTCAGAAATATTCACGCTTTCTTTCGTCGTCAATGTTAAAGGTTACAAATGTGTTCGTCGACAGCTTGAACATTTTATTTTTAAAATCAGACTGTTGTAAGTTTTTTAATATTTCACTTTTTTTGAATTGCGCTACAACTTTCCAATGTTTTGCCATGTTGATATGGCGATAACACTTATTTGACAAACTCATTTGTCAATTAAAAGTCTCATCGATAAACAGTGATGATTTATTTGAAACAAAAATAATAAACTTTACCCTTTTTTTCTTTTATAAAGATTGTTTTATCGAATATTCTTGTAGTTGTCGCAGGACAATAATTTTTTGATTTCACAGTATTTGTTACTTTTACCGATAACAAATTTTTACAAATGTTTTGTTCTATATATTTGAGAGTTAAATGTTATAACATGTAATCTTATTTTGTTGAATGGAATTTTATGGACTTAAATGATTAATCGTGCATAAAAATTAAAGTAGAAATAAACCTTTTCATTGTTTTATTTCAATACTTTTATTCTGTTTTTATTTTTTGTTGCTTTTTTCCATTGTTCAATTGACGAAAATTTATATGCATTTATGTAGTTTTTCAATAATTTTCTATTACCATGAAAAAAAAATTTAATGGTTTTTTTTAGTATTTACTGTAACAATACGGGTTATCTCAGATTTGGAGTAAAATCCATATTTACCATGATTTGACTCTGAATTATATTAACAAAAAATATAATTGGACTTTAAAAGCAGGTTTATAAATATTTTCACAAGTTACACAAAAGTCATCAGAATCAAATTTTTTATCGATGGGTTAGAAAATAAAATCGTGACAGTAAAATGTTATGGCATTGAAGTCGTAATGCGTTGAACATTTTTTTTTGTGAATTTATTTATCTTAAGGTAAAATAGCTGATGCGGACTAGTCGAATGAGTGTTAAATGTTTCAAAATACATTTATACAAAGTTTAATACACTAATTAACCCTAGCTACACAATATAACTTTTAGTACCTTACTTACACACTATAGGTCTATTGGACCGACGACTTATATTGCTCTATAACATTGTAACAAACGCGTCTATTGAAATTTAATTGTAGTGAAGTCGAAACGCCAGGCTCCGACTAATCCGGAGAAGCAATCAGTAAAGCTAATATGTCGTTTAATAAAAAGTTATAACGTTTATGAAAAAGCGTGTGGTGAAAAAAAGGTGAAAATGCAGTGTTGCTGTCGGTCCATTGGACCCCGTAGTGTGTAGCTAGGGTTAACCGAAAACGGAGGGTTGATTTGTATTACAGTATGTCTTATTAATATAAAAAAATATTAATAATAACAGATTTGCAAAATCTTCAACCGCTAGATGCAAAATTCCACGATGTCATATTTTCATCGAGATTTTTCGAAGAATAATCCGTATATTTCAACCAATTCTAATCCACCACATCTTATTTTATTCCTCAAGAGATCCTCTATCCTCTACGAATTTACCGTGTGGATTTTTTTCTGCGTTTCATCGTTTTACTGTTGCAGTTAATTGTTTAATTGGCTAAAAAAAATGTTCATAAACCAATTGCTGTAATTATCATATTAACGCGGTCGTCTAGTGTGAAGGCTGTTTTTTTAATGTTTTTTGGGGAATTTTTTCTTGACAAACCATTAAAATAAAATAATTTATAAGTTGTATATCATTTTTATTAATATTTAAACAAACTTTGTGAATTTTTTGAAGTCAATATATTGAATATAATCGGAGATACACCGCCCAACAGGAACACAAATAAAAAAAGAGGTGCTCCACTGCTGCCATGATTCCGGCCGTTCTGCTTATCTGAAATCAAAAAACCAAACGCCATTCCAATTGTGAGACTTGAGGCTCCACATGGAACTAAAATAAAGTCAGAATTCCAAAAAATAATTTTTTTTTACGCTTTAGAAAAAAAATTCAATTTTTCGCACTTTTTTTGGGATCTATTTAGCTGGTAAAAAGAAAACTAACGAAGCAATCTTAATTATTTTAGTTCAACTTGTAGTTATATATGTACTAAAGATGCTATACAAATTTGAGCAGAATCAATGAACTAGTTTTTGAGATATCATGGCAGCAGTTTGAGAAAATCGTGTTTTGAGAAAAACGCGTTTAAAAGTTATTGTATATAATCGCGCGCTCCGTACACCTGCTCCGGTTTACGGCTGTAACTTTTCAACGGCTTCGAATTTCGAAAAATCCTTTTACCCACGTCTTCTACACATGTTTTAGATGTGATTTATGAAAAAAAATCGATTTTTTTTACCTGACACACTAGACGACCGCCTTAACAAGTTTAGAAAAAAATCTACGCGGTGAATTTGTAGAGGATACCTTGAGGAACAAAATAAGACGTTGTGCATTAAAATCGGTTGACAAATATGGATTATTCTTTGAAAAATCTCGATGAAAATATGACATTATGGAATTTTGCATTTAGCGGTTGAAGGTTTTGCAAATCCATCGTTATTACATTTTTTTAGGTTAATAAGACATGCTGCAATACAAATCAACCGTCAATTCATTTAATTAGTGCATTAAACTGCATAAACGTATTTCGAAAGTTTAGCACTCATTTGACGTATCAAAATAAGACGTGGTGCATTTAAAACGGTTGAAAAATACGGATTATTCTTTGAAAAATCTCGATGAAAATATGACATCATGGAATTTTGCATTTAACGGTTGAAGGTTTTGCAAATCCATCGTTATTACATTTCTTTTAGGTTAATAACACATGCTGTAATACACATTAACCTTCAATTAATTTATTTAGTACATTGAAATTGGTATAAATGCATTTTGAAAATTTAGCACTCATTTGATTAGTGTGTAGCAATCATATTACCTTAATTGCCCAAAACTACAATTAATTTGTTTGCACTGTTAAAAAAGTAATTTCAACGATACAAATCGTTGATACTGTAATGTTTAAATAATTTCAACATTCTATGTGCGTTAATCTAGCAGAGCTAATTGAAACAAAAAACGATATTCAATATAATCAGAAATTAAGTGTTTTTTATGTGCTAATTATGTGCTAGATTGAAAAATTTTGTACTCTTTTAGAATTTTCCAGAAATACAACATTTAGAATGCGCTGCACATACGTGTCAAGCTAGCAAAACATCGAGTGAAAAAAAATGTATAGAGAAAAGCTTATAGCACAGAAATTTTTACGTGCTTTTTACGTGTTGAATTCAAATATTTTTTACACAATAATTTTTTCTAAAAAATGAAAAATTTTGAATTATTCGTCCACACTCGTCAAGCTAGTAGAGAACTAGCTGAAAAAAACATTGTATCAAAAAATCAGTTCGATAGGAATTACGTGCTTTTGAGTAATTTTGAGTAATTAGCACTTAAATGCTAATTATGTACATTACTCAAAATTCTCGTATTTTTTTTTATAATATAATATGCCAAATGTTTTGAGAACACACGTCAAGGTAGCAGAGCACTAGTTCAAGATATCGAAATACTATTTACGTAGAAATTACATGCTCTTTTTGTTCTTATTAGCACGTAATTCCTATGAAATCGATCTTTGATACAACGTTCTTTTGAGCCAGTGATTTACTAGCTCAACACGTGTCGACAGAGAATTCCGAATTTTATATTTTCTATAAAATAACTATTTTCAGCATGCGATTAGCACGTAAAAAGGGAACGTAATTGTTATGCAATGAGTATTTCGATACAAGCTCTTTCTGAACTAATGTTATGCTCACTTGAGACGTGTCGGTTGAACATTTAAAATTTTATATTCTTAGAAGAACAAAAATGTTGAGTGATGGATATAAGTAGCACATAAACTGCAGGTAATTCCAACCCAGTTGGTTTTTTTGATATAATGCTTTTTTCAGCTCGTGCTCTACTAGCTTGACGAGTGTGGGTGAAATATTCGAAATGTTTCATATTTAGAAAGAATTATTGCTTTAAAACTATTTGAATTCAGCACATAAATAGCACGAAAAAGCCCGTAATTTCTGTGCTATGAGCTTTCCTATCTTTTCTATATCATTTTTTCATTTCGCCTAATGCTCTGCTAACTTGACACTTATTGGCAGCGCATTCTAAATGTTGTATTTCTGGAAAGATCTAAAAGAGCACAGAATTTTTAAATCTAGCACATAATTAGCACATGAAAAGCACATAATTTTTCATTATAGTAAATATCGTTTTTTTTTCAATTAGCCTGTTAGCTTAACCTACATAAAATATAAAAATTAATCAAATATTAGAGTATTAACGATTTGTATCGTTGAAATTAATTTTTCAACTGTGGAAACAAATGAATTGTAGTTTTGAGCAATTAAAATAGGTCAAATAATTTTTTAACCCCAAAACACGAAATTAACATTTAGATCATTTTAAACATTAAGAAAAAACTCGATTAACCTACATTAAAATTACGTTTTTGTTTTCAGGATTCGGGTGTCGCGACTCCCGTCACTCTGAGGGTCGACAAATACGGTTTTTATTTGCACTGGATAGATCAGAATAACGAAGTTGATATGCTCGACATAGCTGTTATAAGGGACACACGAACTGGAAAATACGCAAAAATACCAAAGGTATAATCACAACAGTGATAAGATACGAAATGTACAATTTTAATCGGAAAGTACAATTTTATTTATTATTTTTCTTTGAAATATTATGAAAGGAAAAGGATCGGGGACGGATTATCTTCTCGTTATAGGCGGATTGATTTTTTAGCTGTAATTTCGAAATTCTCGCTCTTTCAACTCTGTAATCTTTGAAACGACCAGAAGGACAGATTTTAAAAAACTTTCCATTCGATGCAGCAGCATCTATCATTGATTTCTATTCAAGATCAGATATTTCTCTATAATTACATTCACCTTTTCGTTGTGTGCTCCTGACGCGCATCTTCGGGCACTTAATAATTATTGATATAATTATAAATAGAATATATTCACCTACTTTTCTTGTACACGGGGCTTGGTTAATTTTCATTATTATTATCACCTTTTTTTATATACATTTTTTTCTCATTCCTTCCCCTTAGGTCGCCTCTTGCCCATAATATGTAATAATCGCTTGTACACGGAAGAGAGAGAGGAATATTTTTTTTCCTCATTCTCATCATGTTAATGCTTTCCGATAAATCGATGCAATAAGTTTTCCATTCTATATCCGACCGCTCCATTATGCATATTGCAAAGTTTCAAATATCTCAAAGTTTATCGTATTCATTCACAGTCCTTGCGGTCTCGTATTTTTAGAGACAATGCGACACGTTACAGAATTCTCGACGTTTACGACCACGTGTCCAACGAACAATGAAAATCTGGATTATGTGGAGCAGGCCAGCACTTTGTTTTAACAAACAAAATCATACACAAATTTATATACGAATATTTTTTTATATGCGTTTGTAAATATCATGCTGTGTGGACTACATATTTTTTTTTTTTTTTAATATTCGACGAATTTGTTTTGACCAAATTTATTCGTTTCATAAATAAAATATAAAGTTCGAAGTGTTGATTCAGAATTATTTTTTTCTTTCGATAAATTCCCTTTTTTGGCAAAAACTTTTGGTAATCGATAGTTTGAAATTTTCGAAATAATTATTTTTCCCGGGGATTCGTAACAAAACACGAATCTCTCCTTCGATGTTTCCAAGCAATCATCATTAAATCGATACGTGAATATTTTATTAACATGGATATTACAATATGCTGTGAATTTGAATTTTTTATGAACTATTCGTAAAAGAAGAATAAGGAATTCTTCAGTTTTGTTGACTGTATAATTTGCAGCAATTAAATAATTTTCTCGTATTAATTAATTAACGTTCTATGGTAATCGATGAAATGGATACATTTCTTCCTGGAAACAAAGCATTTGGAAATATGAATTATTTTCTTCATTTTCATCATTAGAGATTCGTAATTCTGATGAAAACGAAAACTCTAATTTTTATTACAAAATTAAATCAGTTGAAGTGTCGTTGGAATAAGTCAAAATTTATTCTTCTGTTTATCAGTGCTCCAAATTGAGAAAAAAATCTTCAAAGTATGAAGAAATTGTTAAAACAAAAAAAAGAAATTTCAATATCATAAAAGTCCTTAAATTACCTTAAAATAACGTTTCTTTTTGTTTCAGGACCCAAAATTAAAATCGTTAGTAACGTTGGGCTCGCAGGACAGTCTCGAGGACAAAACCGTGACAGTGTGTTACGGTTCTGACTTTGTGAATGTAACGTTCATAAATTTTTGTGCGACACGAGCCGAAATAGCGCGACACTGGACCGATCAGTTGTTTCAGCTTGCTTACAATTTGACCTTGTTGAATACGAGTACAATGTTGTTTTTGCAAAAAGCCCATACGAAACTGACGCTTACGGCTGACAAGTCCGGTAAAGTTTCAACGAAGAAGTAAGTGGAAAAGGCGATTTAACAACCGCAAAAGTGAATGAAAAAGCGATAAAAATACTGAGATTTCGAATGGTTTTGTTTTCAGTATAATCAAGATGTTTACTCAGAACAAGGAGGATCGCAAGCGGGTCGAGAAAGCTCTCGACAGTGCCTCACTACCATCGGGAAAGGTAAAAGAAGAAAATCTTTGTCGTTCGTGTCCGAAGAAAGAAAGAGCTTTTCCCGCTTCTGTCTTTTTTTGAATTTTCTATTTCGTCCATTACGTATTACAGTGGCATTCAGCCAAAACGCCCATTAAGTCGTTCGACATCCGTTCCGGCGATAATTGCTCGGCCACGGTCATGAGATTCACGGAAAAACCGATACATATATTTTTTTCCACTCTCTGTACGTGTCAATAAATATATGTATATATCGCGCACATTGCACTTTGAGATAATAGCGCAAAAATTAAAAATTAAAATTTGTTTTATAACCGTTTTATTGGATATCATGAAGCAGCGATAACGTTGTGTAACATTCGAGCCATGAATTACCAGTAGCTACACGCTTCGTGTAACATAAAACGATTTTACGAATCCTCGATGATAAATGCATCTCGTAATTCGTACTGTAAATTGTACGATCATCGCGACTAACGGGGCAATCATTCGTCGGTTTTTTTCACGGATTTTTTCTCATTTTTTGATTTATGAAGAAAAAAAAAACATATTTACAAGATATGAAAATTGCATAACTCGTGAGGAGATGCAAGAATTTTTATTGAGAAATTAAAATATTCTCTTGTAGGCTGATTAATTTGTAATTTTTTCGATCGCTTTGTTCATTACAGTTTCCGTTCCACAAAAACGTTGGAAAGAAAAATAATATTGTGGCTGGTTAAAAAAATTATCTATAAACGTCACGATATTTTGGTTCCGAAAAAAAATTTGAAAAATTTCGGCTCGTATCTTTTTGCCGTGCGCAAATAGGAAACAAGAGGAAACGGATATGGTCGTAACCGTCCCCGTTGTTTTATTGAATTATTGGCACTGCCAGGTTCCAAGGTGCAGGTGCCCTGTGAAGGTTGACTGTACTTTTCCCACAATTCACTGTTTCTTCTTTCCTCAATGTTGGCTTACGGCCAACAATACCAAAAGGAAACTATATTTCTACTCAACGCTACTTTTGACAAAAAAAGACAAAAAAATGAAAGGTTTATAGAATTTTACGACATTTTCCATGTGATTAATTAAAATCTTGTTCAAACTTTCTAACGTCCATATTTCGTCGGTTTTTTTTCTCCTTGTTTCACTCTTTTTCTCGGTTCCAAACATTTTTATTTAAATTTTTCTCATTTTTTTCTTCATTTCTCTTACAGAACGACGCCGTTTCATTGCAAAAATTTCAATTCGAGGATTTCTTCTCTTTCTACAAATCGTTGACTCAACGGAGCGAAGTTGAAAAAGTATTCGAGGAAGTCGTTGGTAATACGAAACGTCGATTAATGTCGGTACCGCAGCTTGTGGACTTTCTCAATCAGACACAGAGAGATCCTCGTCTAAATGAGATATTGTATCCGTATGCTAACACGGCACGTGCAAAAGACTTAATTAACCAGTACGAACCTAACAAATATAACGCAAGCCGTGGACAGCTCAGTTCCGATGGTTTTCTCAGGTATTTGATGAGCGAGGACAATCCCATTATGGCTGTTACCAAATTCGAATTGTCGGATGATATGGATCAACCGCTCGCGCATTATTTCATCAATTCTAGTCACAACACGTATCTGACAGGTAAATTAAAACTTTAAGTTTTCAATTATGATCAAATTCGATGAATAAACTAAATTAAAAGAAAAAAAAAATATTTACAACATTTTTTAAAAGTAATAATTTCGGTCTAGGCAATATCCTGATTTAAAGAATCGAAAAAGGGCGATTTTTGGGAATTTCGTAAAATTAATTTATTAATTTATCAATTTAACATTTGAAGAATACAGAATTTTATAATAAAAAATGGCGGAGTAACAAATTAATCGCTGGAGCATCGCTCCGTTGGATGTTTCAATCGGCGGGAAAGATGGAGTTCGTAATTTATGTCAGACACAAAAAAAACCGAAAGTATTTTTAATTTAAACACTTTTTTATAGTCGATTAACTAAAAAAAATTGGTAAACAGTGAAAAATCCTACAATTTTATGAGCTTGAACGAAAGAGCGATGATTTAGAAGACATTTTTTTTCTTTGTACAATAAAAACTGTTTGAAATGAAATAATTTGAATGCTTTTAGTTCATTCAGGACGGTTGGCAACATTCTAATGAATAAGCTTCGGTTCAAGTCGATAGCTCAAATACTTTTTTCCCTACCTTTTCCACCGAATTGGAAAAATCATAAAAATTGTATTTCAAGAAATTATTTAAAACTTTGGGAGAGAAGATATCGGTTTTTTGACCCTCTAAATCAGGACACTGTTTTAAACGATCGGTTGAGTATTTTTTTTGTTAGATGTACAACTTCGAAAAATAACGTTCCGAAAAAACGTAGTTTAAGTTTGACGAACAATATAGAAGCTAGCAGTCGATTCTTGAAAGTACAAACAATGTAAAATTGCAAAAATGAACAAGTTTTTGAAAATGGTTGAAGAAGTCACCGGTTAATTACCAATTTCTATAACTTTTTTTGTTTTAAATATTAGTCCTCCAGATAAATGAAAATCTCTTTTTTTTCTCAAAACTGACTAATCCTCAGATTTTTGTCACAATTCCCAAAAACTTTCCGATGATTGTTTAATTAAATTTTCCGAAATCTGTTCAGGTCATCAACTAACGGGAAAAAGTTCGGTGGAGATCTACCGTCAGTGTTTGCTGGCAGGTTGTCGTTGCGTCGAGTTGGATTTTTGGAACGGAAAACTCGACGAGCCTGTCATCGTTCACGGGTAAAAAAAAATCGATTAAATCGAATGGAAATAGATAATAGTACGCCTAGTACGATATTTAAGTACGCTAGCGTTAAATATTAGTTCACTCGTAGTTAATTCCATTATAAAGGTAATTTTGTTGCAAAAAAGAAAAAAAAAACACGAATCTATATGAGCAGATACACGTTTGTGCCTGAAATATACGCTCGAGATGTGATCGAGGCGATAGCAGAGAGTGCCTTTAAAACATCGGATTATCCAGTCGTGCTCAGTTTCGAGAATCACTGCAATCCAAGACAGCAGGCTAAGATCGCTCAGTATTGTAGGGAGTACTTTGGTGAAATGCTGCTTGATGCACCCCTCGAATCTCATAAGGTATTTGCTTGAATATTCATAGAGTCCTCCGCTCGTTAATTTGCATAGATGAGCTTTTTTCATATTATTCAAACCTTTTTTTGAACATAAATCTGCGACCACTATTCTAATTAGATTTTTTTTTTTAATAAAAATAAATTGGGTTATCGAGAATTTTTTACATTTCATCCGATGATAATGCCCTAAAAACTAATTTTTGTGCCGAAGTCAGCACGATTACTCGAAGCACGACTTTCAATATTTTGTAATCACTTTTTTTTTTGAAAATTTCATAATCGTTCTCTTTACAGTCGGTTGAGCCATTTTTTAAATTTTGTGTTTAGAATTTTTTTTTATAAACAATTGAAGAGTCAAATTTTTCATAAAAATTGCATACCTAAGTTTAAAATGCGACAAATTGCTTATTTTTTCGAAATTGACAAAATTGACTCGTCAAACTATACGGAGACACTAGATTACAAAAATCTTTTTGACGATGCCCTAAAAATGCCCTAAAACTAATTTTTGTGCCGAAGTCAGCACAATTACTCGAAGAGTTTTTAATATTTTGTAATCGCTTTTTTTTTGAAAATTTCGTAATCATTTTCTTTACAGTCGATCGAGCCATTTTTGAAATTTTGTGTTTAGAATTTTTTTTATAAACAATTGAAGAGTCATATTTTTCAAAAAAATTGCATACCTAACTTTAAAATGCGACAAATTGCTTATTTTTTTTAAATTGAAAAAAATGACTCGTCAAACTATGCGGAGACACTAGATTACAAAAATCTTTTCGATTTTTTCCAATCCATTCGTTCCTGAATGTGTTGTAAACAACGTCAAATATCGCGTTGTATTTGCTGTTAAAAAAAAAAAAAACAACAAAAGTAAATTTTTACTTACACCTAAAGGATCAATTGACAATGTCAAATCGATATTCTGTTGAATTTTTTCGATCGACCTTAAAAACAAAATTCCTGAAAAACACTTTTTGAGCTCTCGTCGTATGTAACCCCTTAAAATCGACTATCTGGACAGTTGAAAAAAATGATTAAAAAAAAGTCCCAAGCAGGATAAACTTGGAAGGTCAAACTCTGGCTCGTGTCCGTTTTCCTTGAAATCATTTTGTTTCAAAACACCTGGTTCATCTATCTACGATTTTTTTCACATTAATGGCAGTTTTTTGTAAAGGATTTCTTTGTATTATACTGAAAAATAGTTAATTTTATCATAGTTTATAAAATCGATTTATTTGTAAATTTACGCAGCTCGAAGCAGGTCAAGAACTTCCACCGCCATCGTTGTTGAAACGTAAAATCATAATAAAAAACAAAAAAAAGCATCACCATCATCACCACCATAAGAAACATCACAAAAAGCCACAAGCGACGTTGCACGAAGCTGTCGAAGATTCGCAGGACATCGAAGATGATGCAGCTTCAAATTCAACGGCTGCGGGTGAAAATGGACCTCCTCCGGATATTATTCCACAAAATGAAGTTCCGGAAGGTGGTGGAACAGCTGGCGTGGAACAACAAATTGGAAATGGCAATGGTCCTCATGCTCCTATGCTTCAGCAACGTCAGGGCAGCAAAGACAGTACTCAGGAAGACGAAGGTATGTCATTATCAAAAACTCTTTATTTAGTCGTCCAAATTTTGATTTTTTAACAGGAAAACTTCGCATTAATAAAATTAACAAAGCATAAATGAAATAATTCGTTCCATTGATCAATTTCGAATAATAATTATCACGATTTGTACGCATAAAAACAGTGATCATTTTAAGTAAAGAACTGGAATTTGTATGAAATAGAAATATTAATTTTTCACAGTGACAAATGACATAGTGATTTATTAAACATTCAAGGAAATCATTTGATAATCAAACTGCGTTACACATAAATACTCAATTATAATTATTAAGATTAAAATACGGAAGTAATTAATTTAATCGATCAATTTGAATTGTACCTTATGCAAATATTCATTTCTGATAGCGATAAATTAATACACCTGACTAATTGGCATTCAACGAAATTGAAATTGAATTATTTAACTGCCGCAGTTATGAAAAATCTTAATATAATTTCAGATGTTTGGAAATAATAAATTTCTAGAATTTTTTTTGATAACGACAGAATGCAGTGGAAAATGCATGAACATTATGGATCATATTGCAGAATCTAAAAAAAAATATATCAAATTATATCGAACCTTCTAAAAAAGGAAAAATATTTTCCGGAAAATTCTAGATTATTCGTTATTTTATGAATTCCAAAAATTGTACTAGAATCTTTTCAGAAGTGGATGAATTTTCTGAAAAATTGTGAAATGTTTCACATCGATTAAAATTCTATAAATTTCTATAAAATCGAAGAATTCATAACGAAATTCGGGATGTTAGAAAATATTGAAAGTTTTTTATTATTTTAGATTGTAAAATAGCCAAGGAGTTTGACAAAACTCTGAAAAACTCGAGTGTCGCCCAGAATAACTTCTGCCAAAATTTCCCTCCACAAATAACTTAATTTAAATATCCCAACCAAAAATATCCCCTTGCGACAATATCCCAGTGAAATAATATTCAAATGCCATAATATCCCAATTAATAATATCCCATGAAATATAAAGAATAATAATATATTCGAAATATAATAAAATATGAAGGGAATATGAAGGATTTTAAATTGTACTGAAAATTTGTACAGAAACGAAGTTTATTATTGATTGTGTGTTTAAATTCGCATTGCAAATAATGTAAGCCATATAATAATGTATTTACTTGAAATAAAATAATTGCACGAATATTATGAATAGTGTACGTCAGTTTAGATGAAAAAACTGTGGTGCGCGAATTGAATGATGATATAACATGATAATAATGAAATGAAAAAAATAATTTCTATGTAAGTGTATGTGTATGTATGACAACGTGTTACGGTGTGATATGATGATGTATAGTGTGATATGATTATGTATGGTGTGATAATGCTGTATGATGTGATGATGATGTGTTTGTGATGGATTCTTCCAGGGATATTTTTCAAATTCCTCCGTTATTTTTGTTGGGGATACTAAATTATGGAAATATTTGTAATCAGGGATATTTTTGATTTGGGACATTTTGGGTGGGGATAATATTGGTGAGGTTCACTTGACTGGGAAAATAACGTGCGTACCCGAAAAACTATGAGTTTGTTTGAAATTACGAAAATAATTATTTTTAAAAGAAAAATTGACAGTGTAATAAATTTGGCAGATGACGAGGATGAATCGAGCACAGAGGAAGAGGAGTCGAACGTCGAAGACATGAAATTACGAATGGGTGACAAAGTACCAGCACCGGACAAAGTTGCTTCGACCGCGAAAGAGACCGAGGCCGGAGCCGAAATATCGGCTTTAGTAAATTACGTTCAGCCGGTTCATTTCAACAGTTTCGAGAGCGCTGAGAGTAAGAATTGATCAACTCAACAACATTTTGTTCACGTTTTAAACTCGAACAAAATGAAACAATTTTTTTTGTTTGATGTCACAGAGAAAAATCGTACTTATGAAATGTCCTCGTTCGATGAGAAACAAGCAACGACTTTACTGAAGGAGAGACCGTTGGAATTCGTCAATTACAACAAGCATCAATTGTCCCGAGTTTATCCGGCTGGAACGCGATTTGATTCGAGCAATTTTATGCCTCAAGTATTTTGGAACGCTGGCTGTCAATTGGTCGCTCTCAATTTTCAAACACCTGGTAAATTTGTCTCTTTTTCTATGATTCTGACTCGGATTCGTTTGTTACAATTTTTTTTTATTTGCGCCACGCCTAAGTCACGCCTCAATCAGACGCTCTATTAACAGTTTTTTGATAGTCATGGTGTTTCTGGGAAATCTCTTTTTCATCAATTTCCAAGAGCACTCAATGGAATTGAACTAAGAAACATTTCCAGGGCAACCGAGAATCCTTACGTGATTTTTTAGAAAACAATTCATAACTTTTCTCGCTTTACAGCAGCGAAGAACTAAGTCGCTCTCATTCCTGTTTTCAGATCTCGCAATGCAACTAAATCTTGGAATATTTGAGTACAACCAACGCTGCGGATATATTCTGAAGCCAGAATTCATGAGACGCAAAGATCGTCGGCTGGATCCATTCGCGGAATCGACGGTGGATGGTATAATAGCAGGGACTGTACACATTCATGTTATATCTGGACAATTCTTGTCTGACAAAAGAGTCGGAACTTATGTCGAGGTCGATATGTACGGTTTGCCAGCTGACACAGTCAGGAAGAAGTTCAAGACTAAAATCGTACCTAACAACAGCATTAATCCTGTCTACGATGACGAGCCGTTTATATTTAAAAAGGTATGAAAAAATTGTTTCTTTTTTAAATAAATAATCAATCAATCATTAAAACTTGGGATTTTTCAGGGCTTTTTTTTAAATATTAATTGATCCTTGTGGTGTAAGAAAAAATTGATTTCAGTTCCATTTAACAGCAAATACAATACGATATTCGATGCTGTTTGCATCACTAACAAAAAAAATTCTTGTGTTGGACATGATAAATTATTCAGAGATCATAGAATTAGAAAAAATAAATAATAAAAATTCACCACAAATTGGACTCTTCAACTGTTTATAAAAAAAAAAAATTCGGTAAATATTCAGAAGAGCTACTTTTCCAAAAAAAATGATGAAAACATTTTTTGTTCTTTCGCATCAGGTGGAGAACATGCCTACTAATAATAATTAGTCGGGGGAGGTTGAAATTTCCGCATATAGCATTGTTTTTTTAACAAAAAAATATAAAATTCAATTGTCACGTTTTTTCCATGATATTTAACTCAGACATCCCCCCCAAAAAAACCCCAAACAAACAAACAATTTTATTGATTTTTTACAAAATTTTATTGTTTTTTTTTATAAAAGCATATTAATTTTTTACAAAATCACGATATTACAGCAAAGCAAATAAAGTGTTCAGAGTGTGGCAAATTGGAACTTTGTCGAAACATAAAAAATTATGGAGATGCCAAAAGAAAGAGTTGTGAAAGATGAGATACCAAGAGAGATAAAAAACAAAAAACATAAAAAAATGTCGAAACATAAAAAAATAAAGTTTGTTTTGAAAATGAATTCACAGCATACGTTGTGAATTTGTTTTGAAAATAAATCCGTAGAATTGTCAATACATATATTTTGAAATTCAACGCATATCTGTGAATTTGTTTGGATATAAATATTGAAATGAAAATTGTGTATATATACGTATATTCATGTTATAATGATGCCTATAATGCCTGAAAACTGGAAAAATGCTAAAATTGAATAATTAGTTTTTTGCTAAAAAACCAAGTTCTATGAAAAAATTTCAAGCCCCTCCGACGGATTATCATTATTAGACATGCCTATTAACTAATAGAAAAGAAAAAAAAAATCTATCACCATTTTTCGGAAAAGTTGCTCTTCTGAATATTTACCAAAAATTCTTAACAAGATATCAAAAAATGGCTCGATAGGCTGTGAAGAAAACGATTTCAAAATTTAAAAAAAGTAATCAAAAATGTTGAAAATTCGAATTATCGTGCCGGACGTGGCGGAAAAAGTAGTTTCGAAAAAAATGCATTACGCCACGTACATTTATCGTTATAACGTTAACACCGTGAGAAATTGATGGGATAAAAAATATAGTTTTTGGAGAATCCTGGAAATAAATAAAAAAAATTCACGATAAATTGGACTCTTCAACTGTTTATAAAAAAAAATTCTTAACAAGATATCAAAAAATGGGTCGACAGGCTGTGAAGAAAACGATTTCAAAATAAAAAAAGAGTAATCAAAAATGTTGAAAATTCGAGTTAACGTGCCGAACGTGGCGGAAAAAGTAGTTTAAAAAAAAATGCGTTATACCACGCACATTTATCGTTATAACGTTGACACCGTGTGGAATTTGTGGGATAAAAAATATGATTTTTGGAGAATCCTGGACACGAGTCCAGAATTTATCAATGAACAGGGATCATTCGAACTTTTTATAGCTCATAAATTTAATATAAAACTGGCAAAACCAAAAAAATCAGATTTGATATTTTTTTGTAACATTCAGGTCGTTTTGCCCGAGCTCGCTTCGATTCGTATAGCGGTTTATGAAGAATCCGGACGTTTTATCGGACATCGAGTTTTGCCAGTGGTCGGTCTTTGTCCGGGATATCGTCACGTAGCATTGAGGAACGAATGTGGCCAGCCTCTTCCAATGGCAAGTCTATTTTTGAAGGTCGTCGTCAAGGATTACGTGCCACATGGTATGAGCGATTTTGCCGATGCTCTTGCCAATCCAATAAAGTACCAGAGCGAGAAAGAGAAGAGAGGCAAACAATTAGCGGTTTACGGTGACGATACGGACGCTCCGATGGAGGGTGAAGTTGAGGTGAATTTTATTTTTAATCTTTTTATAAATTACGTACATTTAATATAAACTTTATGGGAAAGTTTCATCCCGGAAACCTGACATTTTTATTCAACAGATAACATCAAATCAAAATACAAACCGATTAAAATAAAAATTCGAACCGATTAAAAGTGCTCAAGGTTTCTAAATGAGACTTTCGAGTAAAATGCCTCTTTCATATATTTTTAATTTTTCTTGCTCTTCCTTTTTCTATCATTTCCTAACTAACACGTTTTATTCGCTACTAACATTTTGTAGATTAAGGAAACGGTCGTTGTTAGCGGACCAAGTTCCTCAAAGCCAACGGTGAGTTGGCTTTTAAAAAATATTTATAAAAATTCTCTCAAAGTTACATCGGCGTATTTCGGCATCAAATTGAATTCATTTGATCTCTTTTTTTAAAGGACGAGACAACGAAGATGAAGAGATTACAATCAATGGAAACACCTAGCGTTCAATCTGCTTCAGGAAGTCCACACGGTAGACCATCGGTCGCTGGATTGAGCACCGCAGAAACACCGGAAGTTGAAGATGCTGTTAGTTCAAGTACAACTTCGGTGCTCGATTCTTCAGCAACGAAAAGCTTAATTCCGTCTCTCGGTGGTTAGTCATTTATTTTTTAATTTTTTATTATTATTTTACACTTTTTATTTTTGACACGAAGTTCACCAAAATTCTCTTCGAAACTCCAAATTCAATCGCAACATTTTCGTACGACGCTCTGTTACAAATACGTGGAGTTTCGGTAATTTTGTTTGCTTAGAATGAAATAATCACATTTCTTTCTTCCTCGATTATCTTTTCAACGAATTTTTTCAAGATTTTGAGTTCTTAACCGATCGTTGAGATAGCGTCGAAAAAGTAGCTAAAAAATGTTTTTTACCATTTGAAGTTCATGGAGATTTGAGTGTTTTTGGATCAAAGTATACGAAAATAAGGTGCGAAAGGAAATGTTTGAAATTAAGAAAACTTCGACATTTTGCACACTTCCCAAAAATAGACGTATCGTTTTTTTGTATTTAGAAGGCATTTTCTTCAAATTCAGGATTTATTATTATTTTTCAATTTCTGGTACATGTTCAAAGTCGAAATTCTTTTTCAATATTTTCCACGTTTATTTTATTTTTCTCCCCTTCGTAATAAAAAATATATAAAGTATGTATTTTGAGTTGCAGTTGGTGATAACATTGTTGCCGAACCTTTGGAGAAACTTATGGAAAACAAAGCTGTGAAGGAAAAGAAAATCGAGTTGGAAAAGAAGCTCGAATCATTGAAACGAAAGCATGAAAAAGTAACAAGTTTTTTGATTATCTTAGTTTCTTTAAATTCATAATTCTTTAACGACTTTACAATCTAGTATGCGTTGAAATTTTTAAATAAACGTACTCAAAGAATATTAAGAAAGAATATGCTGTTGAAGTTAAAAATGGCAAGGATGACCGCTGTACAATAATAATTGAATTTAACGCAATTTCAAATTAGATATTTGACTCGATTTTATTTATCCAGGAAAAGCTGAGACTTCTCGACGGTGATAAACCCAAATCCAAGTTCAACATCAGTAACAAATTGGTGAAGAGACGTTCTAATAAAAATATGTGAGTTTTAATAACACGAAACGAATTGAAGCAAAAAACAGAATTAAAAATACTAACGAATCATTTTTTTATGACTGAATTTGCTCACTTTAGCAGTGTGGACACTACGGACTGCCCGGAAGTCGAAGGTACTGAAGGACAGCGAGGTTTACCGAGAAGTCAGAGCGAACGTTTGTTAGCTGTGTGCAAAGAGCATGTTTTGCAAGAACGAGAATTGGAGGAAAAATATCACGACAGCGTGTACACGATGGTCGAGAAAATAATGAGAACTTCGCAGTCGGATCAGCTCAAAACGCTCCGGGTACTTTTGGAAAGGCAAAAAGCTGATGTTATGAGAAAACTTCAAGCAATGAGGCACGGCGAGGTAAGTTCAAATATTTTCATTTCAAAATAATATCAAAGATGACATTTGAGCCAAATTCATTTTTCTTTCATTTAATATTTTAATTAGTTTTGCCTGAAATACAATCTGCTCATGTTTTTTTCCATCAGGTCAAACAATTGTCGAAGGAACACAGAGACAAAGCCGAATTGGATCGCATGAAACGAGAAGTTGACAAGATATCGATCGAAAAGGGAGTCAACGAGTGTACGAGGTTAACGCAAATCTACGACAAGAAGAGATTGGAATTGGAACGACAACACGAGGATGTAAGACAGAGGCTGGATGAGGAAAAACTCAAAGTAAGTATTCTCGTACAGAATTCGAAAAAAAAATTCTGCACCATAAATTAGTCGACAGTTTATAAACTCATTCAATTTTTCTGATATATTTCTGCTTACTGATTTGGCTATTTTTATCTATTTTTAAACCTTTATAAATTGTAGGTTATTTTTATCGTCTCCAAACATTGTTTTTTTCTTATTTTGAACGCAATAAACGTTCGTTAAGCGTGGGAGTTCGGAATTACATTCTTTTTTATGTAAAATTAAGAGATTTATTTAAAAAAAATGAAAGTAATAACTTTTTAAACAATTAAGTTGATATTTTTTTCCGAAAATCGTAACATTTTTTTTAAAGTCTCACTATTTTATAATTTATAATATTTGAAGAAAAAAAAACGGTTCATAAAGAAGGTCGTTATCAAAAAATTGAGAAATTTTTTGATTTTTTTGGGTTGGACAAAAATTACGCACGATACATTAAACGCCGATGAACAACTTCAGCGTCGGACCATTTGAAATATTTCCGAATATTTTGTATAAAAAAATGAACTTTTTTGGTATTTGAAAAACATGTTTTATAAAGTCGAAATATTTAGTGAAAATCCCCGAAACTTTCGGAAAAATTTGGTTTATAGGAGACGGAAAAAAGAATCGCAAAAAGTACACTATTTTTGCTTCTAATTCAGATTTTCTCCTTTCTCTTAAATTTATATTATTAGATACAAATTATACAGTAATTTTGCACAATTTAATAATTTCTGTATTTTATTACCGAAAACAGGTAAAATCAGATTTACAAGCGGAATACAATAAGCGTTACAACAAGTGTGAAAGTGGGGAACTGCCGATATCACCATCAGGTGGAACGAGTATTTCCGACACTTTGAGCGGCACGATTCATTGTCCATCCCGTCGTTGATCAGGGACAGAAGATTAAGTCAAATAACTCGGAGGCCTTCAATGAGCCCAGAAGGATCGTCTGAATCTCAGGAGTCGATCAACGTTGTCGAAAGTTGAAAATTACCGAGAAAAGTGAGCCAAGCACCAAGAGAGGAACTCTGTGGATGCTTTTTAATATAATTCTCATTTCTGGTACGAAACTCGACAGTCAAATCGTTCGAACGATTTTCTTTATATTCTCATTATTATTTATTCGATGAAAACATTTTTCTCCGGAAGACTCTGACGAATATTTCATTCGTTTTCTTCTTACGACCTTACTCCGGAAAGCGTTTTCACGTTTCTTTTTAAAGTCTGTTGTGATTGAAGCATTTTGCCGAATCGACTGCGTCGAATTATCGGAGAAGTAGTAGTATATTACGCAATTAAGGAGCGAAAATAGAAAGGGAGTTGCAAACTGCGTACGAAACGTGGCAAGAAGGCGGTTTGCCATGGTTTTTTTTCTCCAGTATTTCGTATACTATTTTTCACTATATTTCTGCGGAAAATTCGATTTTGAGGAAGCGGAATATCGAAATTTCCGCACAGGTGTGGTGAAAATAAAATTACCCTAACAAAAAGTATCTTTCCGAATTTACGTCGAGTTTTCACTCATTTTATCCACTATTTATGCGTGATATTTACTCTGCACATTTTCGGATGCTCATTCGAATGTGCCTCGTGCAATTTTATCCGTCATCGCCTTTTTTTTAATCTTTTATCTCGATTTTAAGTTCAGGAACTTTTTCATTGGGCTGTCGGTACAATATTATCAGACAAATGAATGATGCGCAGAGAAAGAACAAAATCGAGGACGGCGATGAGAAAAAACAAAGAAAAAGATGAGAATCATTGGTGAAAAATTGGAAGCAAGGGGCGACAAGTGTAAAAAACAGATGAAAATTACGATGATTTTGAAAAAGGTATACAATTCTAAATACGTGTAATCTTTTTGAATGATCGCGCTTCGACCTTGTTGTTATATACATAAGTCTCGTTATATTTACTCAAAAAACAAAAAGAAAGGGAATAATTTAAAACCCAAAGAGAAAAACAAAAGATCAATTGTAGTCTCGTTTCGAATTTGAATATTCAGGTCGATGAAAAGAAGAAAAGGAAGTGAAAAAGCAGGAAAATTAAACTGGATAATCGTTGAATTTTCATCCGAACTATTGGAGCTTAAATTTTACTTGCAATTCTCAGCGTTCGACGATATTAATATTTCGATCGGAATCTCTGTGGCCTAGAAATTTCGAGCGTCTTTAGGAGAAACGTAAAAAAACAATTAATCCGAACGTCGAATAAGAAATCCATTATTTCGGATGAAAATCGAAAGATTTTGAGTTTTAAAGGGATTTGTATTCCGAGACAGAAAGTAGAAGGAAAGGACGAAAGTAACCATTGTAAAAAAGAGAAAAAAAACCCAACCGCATTGAGTGAACGATTGGGAAAAAGAATTTTTTAAATTTCTCCCAAGTACGGGCAAAATAAGGACATAAAAAAAAATTTTAATCGCAATCCACCTCTCCGAGGAAGACAATCAAAAATGTTGCGCTGTATGACGCAAATATATAGCGTATGGACATTTTCCTTATTGTTTCTAATCGTACGGTATAAATACTAAATGTAACTTATGATGGAATCCTCATTAGTTATAACGGAAAAATGAAGGTGAGAATAGTCATGAAAAAGGAAAAAAATCGGGGCTGAAAGGGGCTACGTGATGTAAATGTTTTTTTTAATTATTTTTTTATATTCATTTTTTCGTAAAATGATACGTGCGTTATTTATTTCTCGTATTATTTCGAATGAATTTGAATCGAATGGTGGTTCGTAAACTACAAAAAAAATTGAAATTCGCGTTGAAAAAAAAACAAAAAAACCGAAAAAAACGGAGAACAAGCTCGTAATACGTATAGTCACGGAGAATGAAGACTCTTTGCGACTCGAGAGTTTTAAAAGACGTTGAAAAAAGTGAATAAATAACAAAAAGTAAACAAAATAAATTAAATGCACCGTGAACTATTATATTATCGCGGAACGTAGACGTAGCGGGACGCGTTGTGATATTTAAGGATCTCAAAGCAATCGTAGGATCGAAAACAATATGAAAATGTAAAAACATTAAAGAAAAAGAAATAAAACGGATAATTCACTGCGACTTTTTTGAGGGTCGGGGGTCGATTTGAAAAAATCATAATCGATGTTACGATATATGTATAAATAAACATATATTGTTCACGACAGTCCGATTTTAATAGCTGTCAGGGTGGAATGAAAAGCAATTCAATATTTTTATCATTCCGCGCCTTTAGTTTCTCAATAAAAAGAGAAGAAGAAGAAAAAAACATGTTTTTTGGCCCTCTTCTTGCACTTACGAACTTCCGAGAGATTTTTTTATCTTTTAATTGCCACTTTTGTGTCTCTCTCTCGTACAGATTCCTCGACACGAGACTTTGTTCTCCCCATTCAGGTTGTCAAACGATCGAATCGAGACGAAACGGCTAATAAAATTCTCCATTATTTCACGAATTTCGAATTGTGAACGAAACCGATACTTTATTTGTGGAATTTAATTTTACAACTTCGAATTATAATCACAGTTGTATTTTTGCCTTGAAATTTTATTAAGGAAGCGTTCAATTCAAGATCTCTTTTGATTTTTTCGATAGATTTGAAATTCACGCAGATTTTTGGTACAAAATTAGTTACAGCTCTCATTAAATCAATAAATTGATCTTCAATCAAAATCGTAAATTTCAATTAATAGTGAAGTCACGAAAATTTGATGATATTTCAGTAGGTCTAAATTTGTTTTTCCATGAAAATTGTATCGATATCCTTCTCTCAAATTTCGTCTTACTGTCCAAACTTAAGCAAGCAATTGCATTTGGTTATTTAATTTTTTCTAAGATACTCACTGTACGATAAATAATGATAATAATGATAACGAATCATAGAGGAATGAGCACAAGTTTTTTTTCCACGTATCTGATAGGTCTCTGCGTTAAGCCAATGTATTTAGAGAATAGTAGTGTTGTCCAAAAACGAGGTTACCAATTTTTTAAGCATACGATATTATGATTATTTTTAATCTCGCGATTTCCTCCGTCGCTTGGCCATTTTCCAATCGATCGAGAGTGTAAATTATTCATTATTTCTCTCGATCGTTCAGTCAGATGAAAGGAAAAACGAGCGATGCTTCAAGGTTGCGAGAAAGAGTCGCTAGGATTAAACGCGACGATTGAATGTAGGAAAAACGTGTTTAGATCTCGATTAGTTCGTTCATTTATTAAGCAAATTCACGAGAGTTTGTAATAGCGAAATGGTTGTATTGTAATAATCGATGTTACTGTAAAAACAAAACAAACATTTTGTCGTAGAGTTTATGATATAGTCGTAACGAGAAACGAAAAAGAAAAGTGAAACACGTACGTTTTTGTCGATGTAAAAAGAAGAGTATAGAAGAGTGAGAGAGAGAGAGTGAGAGAGAGAGAGGGGGGGGGGGGAGAGGGAGAGAGAGGGGGGGAGAGAGAGAGAGAGGAAAAAATATTTAATTGTAAATTGTGTCGTCTCAGATCGATAGCAGTGCACGAAAAATTGATTGAGAATCTTTGATGCGTGGCAAACGTGGTTGAAAATTCAAATCCATAAGAAAAAAAAAACTTTAAAAAATCGCACAGTAATTTTACAGAGATTCAGAGAAAAAAAAAGCTGTTGATGAAATATATTTTTATCGACAATTTTCCCCCTATTTTACAGTCAAGTACAATTGTTACACTTCCGGGAAAAAAGTGATTTTTCACTTCAAGTAAAAAGAAATAACAAAAACGTGCTTCTAAAGTGAGAAAAAAGCAACAAATACTTGTACGTCCGATGATGAAATGTGCAAACAACCAAATTTCTTCCACGTTAGCTCCTCCGTGTCGATTCGTCCTATGTATACATAACATTTATTATTCTTAAACGATTTAAGATTAAGAAATAGTGCATATATTATATTCATGTTGATATATATATTATGTGTTGTTGCTGTTGATGTTGTTAATTAAAAAGTGAAAAAAAAAACACGTTAGTTGTAAGACGATTTCCCGGAATTGTACAGTCGTAAAAAAACCGCAGACCAAAACATCTGTGTTTAGAAAAACGATTGTTGCGAAAGATCGCTTCGAAGCAAAAATCGTAGCATAAAAACGCTTATTTACCAGACCGATTTTTTATCGACAGTGAAAAAAGAAAAAAAATAACGATTTCTTTCTTATGAAAGATAAAAGCAGTTTAACGTTGCGAGGAAAAAGAAAATCGGTCAATAAATAATTAGTCTTCCCCCACCACTCCGATAAATTTAACAGTCGCGTGTACATTAGTTTTACACGCGATGGAAATATTGCTTTATTTTAAATTTGGTATTCGATCCTGTTTTTTTTTTGTAGAATCTCACGCTCATGCTTCCATTATTTTATGCCGGTGATCTAATTCAGAACTCCGAACAGTATTAAAATCCGGAATCACAGTCTGTGGGATAAAACCCGAGTATTTCGTGCGAAAAAAAAAAAAAAAAAAAAAAATACAAAATATCAATATTTTCGGTAAATAAATATTATTCACAAAAGATACAAACTTGCCAGTAATATCGATAAAAAAAATTGAAATCATAATTTAATGTAATACAGGTTCGAAAAAAATGATTGAAACAGACGTAGTCTTGTGTCGGATAAAATGTTGATTTGAGTGAAAAATCATGCTTTTTTTTATGGTTTTTTTGTGCAAAATAGTCAAGTTATTTCAATTAAGATACAACTTAAGTATCGAAATGATCATGGCTCAAAACGAGATTGATCCTCTCAGTCATTTTTATTTGCAACATCAAGGTACAAAAAACTAATATGACGAATTTAAGGACGTTTTCTTGTAATTAGACGGTTTTATCATGTTATTTCTGACACTTTTCGAATATTTTTCTATTTTTTTTAACAATAATTTACCGAAATTGTAAACCAATTGAAAAAGTCGAAATTTGCGTAAAATTTTACGGAAATTATTGACACTTTATTTGCTCTCGTTCTTTTCGATCGTAATTTCCGAGATACCGAACACACATAATTCATCAATTATAAGTGTAGTTGAAACGGCCTACATGATAATTTTAGCTAAGAGTAATTGTGTCCTGCGTTGAAATCCGATGATTGTAAATATTATGTCGAATGAGAGAAAGAGAGAGAGAGAGAGAGAGAGAGAAACTGTTTATGAATATCTCTCACCTTGCCTCGAACTAAAAAAACAAACAAAAAGACAAAAAAGTAAGAAAAACAAAGCTCTAACTTCGTATTTCCTTCCAAAGCAATTTCTAACAACGATCTCTGGATACCTGGTCGATTAACGACGAATTTTCAAAACTCGACTCGTTCCAATGTTCAAAGTATCGCATCCTCAATGCCTCCGTTTTCCACTAAATAAAAGGAACGATAGAAAAAAAGGATTGAAAAGCAAAAAAGAACGAAAAACAATGAATTAAGAAAAATCAATGGAACAAAAGAAAAACAATTCTGGGACGGAATCTCTCTGAGTTCGAGAGGCAGGAGGTTGAAAAAAAGTTTACCCTCGTGAAACTCTATGATAGTATTGAAACTACGAATACTTTTTTATTAGTCAGTGATCTAAGCTATTTACGCTAAAATACTGTGTACGTTATTTTTATGAACGCGGCGAGCATCCAAACGAATTGAATAATTGGTAAAAAAAAAAAAAGAAGAAGAAACAAGAGGAGAAAACTCAAAAATTCCAGAATTAAAAATACGATTTTTCGTATTGGCGATGCTCTCGTGATTGTGTGCCTGATCGCGTGTACGTATTTCTGCGTGCGAAAGTAAACGTTTTCCTTCATTTTCGTCGGAGTGAACTTCTAAAAAACAAAAACCTTTGAACTGTCATTGAATTTTTCAGTAAAAGAAAAGAAACTTCTACAAAATAATGTTCGAAGGAAACATCGCTAACGCTACTCGTCAAAATATTCCTCATTTATTCTTGCGACAATGATTTAACCGGTATCTTGAAAAGAGTCTTTTTTTTCAACGAATATTACGAGGTTTTATATTTTATAACAAACAAAAAAGAGAAAAAAATACGAATAATTGTTACTCGTAAAAATGCGATTATCACACAAACACACAAACGACCTTTAGTCATTTGTCGTTATTGAGCAGCGTTGTGTTTTAAGTTCAAATAACTGTTGTCTTCCCATGAATAGCATTTTCGTTATTCAGTGTTAACCAGTGGTTGTACTAAAAAAAAAAAAAACAACTATAAGTCGCTGTTGTTGTTACTGGCGCATAAATTAGCGTTTTTCAAAGCTAATTCTTCGGGTATTATTCCGTCGTAAAATCAATCGCACAGGTTTAAGCGAGTGAGTTTTACAAAATGGAATGTTGTTATTCGTTATTTATTATTATTTCTATTATTATTATTATTATTATTATTATTATTATTATTATTATTATTATTATTATTATTATTATTATTATTATTATCATCATCATTATTATTATTATTATTGTTATTTTATTAATTCTGTTGAATCAAAAGTAGATTATGTGGTGAATACAGTTGTAGTTGATCGTTGTAACTCATCGTTGCTTCGTCATGAAATTTCGCTATTCGATTGTATATTATTGTTTTATTTGATTTTTTTTGTATGCTTCAATTTAGTAATTGTATTAAATACTATTTTCTTGTTGTGTTCATTTTCTGTGGTTCATTTCGTTTAATTATTTTTTAACATTTCACTTGTGTTTTTCACGCAACGTTATATTTTGAAGAAATACTTTTGTATTTTTTCGATCTAAGATTACAGACTGATTTTGAAGTCTTGATCGATTTGCACCAGCTTCAAAGCCTTTTGTTGAATGCACAAAAATCTTGAGAAATACGACGAAAAGGAAAATTTCAATAATTTTGAATAATATGCACAGAAATTATAGGGGGTTTTCTTTTTTTTGAGAATTTTCAATGTTACAGCAATTGCTTTTCGTACGAAAAGAAAATCAGAAATTTTCAACATTGTTCCAAAGCAGGATTTATTTGCAGATATTATACGATGATTGATTGAAAAAAAAAGAACGACCATTTTCCGAAGAAAATTTCAGCTCATTGTACCAACAATAACAAGAGTCATTTTTATATGGCAAGACTTTTTTTTTAATTGAAAAATTCGTCGTATTTCTCCAGTCTCGTCTGTATTACGAAGGCTTCGCTCATATGTGTCTCTCATACGCTTCAATATTTTTTCCACATCGCGACAATAAGTTTACGGTAATTTTAAAAAATCAATGGAATTCTGTATGTATTCATAAATTTATATATAAAACTGCTTTTACACACACACACTTATAAATACGAGATATACTTTGATGCTGCTTTATATATTTATTATGCGTTCACACGAAGAACGATTTTTTCACGTGATCTTTCAGCCCACCGTGTATACTTTATAATTATTATACTATACATCGTATACGCGTACACTCGTTAAATATATACATATATAAATCTATATATCACGATGAAAGTACATAATCGGTAATGATGAACGTGCAATTAACGTTAATGTCGAGGAGTACATATAGTTTTTGAGAAAAACAAAGGTATTCATTGACGTTTGTGTAATTCTGAAAACTGGATCAATCGTTTATTTTTAATACGCAGCTTTTATTCATTATTTACGAATTTTTTGATTTTCTTTTGAAAAATGTGCAACCAAAAGATTCGGAGTCATATTTTTGGATTCGAGTAAACGTGTTTTCGGAATTTTTCATTTTCGTTTGAAGAATCTGCGACAAATAGTAACGAAGCCGTATTTTTGGATTCGAGAGAACGGGTTTTCAGTGTTGTTTCTTAAGTAATTTGTTGAGTTAGTTTAATTGTTTTAGTTTGTACGTTTTCAATGCGTTTTTAGTATTTTTGCTGCTACAGGACTACTCTTTACATACAGCCACACATGTTTAAATATATGTACACCACTAATTAACCCTAGCATCCCCTGGACGAATGGCGAAAAAATGAAATTTTTTTCGATGTGATTCTTTCTTCAGTTTTTGATTGAGTTTTTCGTTAACGAAACTTGCATGATATGACATTTTTCGTAAATCATTCTGTTTTCTATCGAAAAACGAAGATATTTATGTGTTGCGAAGTCACTTTACCACTAAAAACGATTTTACGATCAGAAAAATCATGAAATTATTCGTTGGAAGGTAAAAAAGGGGACATGAGTTCTACGGTTAAAAGTATTTGCACATTTCGAGAAATTGCTATAAAATTATTTGATTAAAATTCAAATAAAACAAAGATTTCATTGTTAGTGAGAAGTGCAGTCTAATTTTTGTTGTTATAATCAGTATTTCGCGTTGATGCAATTATTCAAACCAAAATTCAAGAATTACATTATTTTTATTATTTATATGTCGATAAATCGAGAATCAGGTGGGCAAATATTTTTGATCCATCGTGTATGTATATTGATAAATTAATGGGTAATTTTTTTCGACCACGTGTTAATGTAACCGAACAGCATCCGGGTCGAATTACTCTTTTAATTGGATAGAGATTTTGGAAGATAATTCTTGGTTGCAAACATCGAAACGATTCGAGAAAAAAGCGAATGTTTCGAGACAATTCTATGATTGTTTGATACAAGGTAAAAAAAAAATGAACCGTGAGTTCACCGATGTTTGCAGAACGTTCTTAAGCAAGATTATAATAAATTATTATTATTAGAATTGACGAGGAATTTCGACTCTAACGAACGATTTATCATCCAATAATTTCTTCTCTGACTCACTCGTGCCTTGCCCTCGAACATCCCTCACGTTTTCTGTACACGAAAGTCCGCGTCCCTCCTTACTTCTTCCGCCCCTTAATGCCCTCGAGATTTTTAGGCAAATCTTCTTCGATGTTCGATGTCGCTTAAAAATATTATATAATAATAAAGTAACGAGGATTATTATTGTAAGAATATTAAAAACTTTCAATTGTGCGATTCTTTCGTGAAACAATGTGTAACTTAATATTAAGGAGATGTAAATTCAACTCGTACTCGTACTAAAATTATTGCAGCGATTATGATAATCCTGTAACACATAATTATTTTTTACGCTCAAAAACAATATGTTTGAGTAATATATATTGTTTTTAAGCTTAATACAAAAAAAAATAACAAAAAATCCATTTAAAGCTCGCGAAGAACAAACTCGAAGATTGGGCAAAAGCAAAAGAAAAAAAATGCATCGCGGCTGAGCGCGAGATGAACTCTAAAATGAAACCAAAGCACAATTAATTGAATTTACTAAATATTCGTCACTTCGTTCGAATGAATTTAAAATCGTGGTTACAAAGATGTCTCGATCGATTATTCGATGTTTGAAGAAAAAAGATGAAAATAAAATAATATCATTTTCCTCCTTACTCGATTCGAATTTTCCCAAGGAAATCTTTGTGATCACGAGAACATTGCAAAAAAAAAGATGCAAACGAAAAGCGAATTATTTTTCGAAAATTTTTTCAGGTTAAAATTCACAGAATAAAAAAATGCCGATAACGTGCGCAAATCTCGCTATTCGGTCGTCACGGAAATCAAATATATGCACGACTAATTTCGCGGTATCGAATTTAGATTAAAAATGGTCCTTAACCTTCCGTGGTCACACGTTCTAGAAATAACGCGCTGGTCCCACGGAGTCGGAATGACCCCAGCCATGTTTAAACGCTTGCCGCGTTGCCAGTATCGTTCCGAACGACACATAAAAATTCAGGATATTAGTTTGAACCTTTCCGGCCAGCCTCCTCGGGCGCCAATAATTTATATTAATTCTAGATTAAAGTTGCGCTTGGGGTCATTTTGACTCCTGGTGACCACGGAGGGTTAAGGGCTCGATCGAGAAAATAATTGAAAGGGCCAAAGAAGAGGGTCGATGGAAAAAATATACACGGCTGTTACGAACTCGTAATATTATTTGTACATGTGCTGGATATGAGTAGAAACAGCAATTTCCCGAAAACCGTGTATCCTTTTTTCATATGTAAAATTTGCCGAGTGTGTGCAATGCAAATAATCACGAGACGATGAATTCAAGCGTGCTCGAACCTTTCTCGTACTTTTGTATTCGTCAACGAGAAAAGGTTTCAATTAATCTCGAAGTCAAAGTAACTTCGAAAAACGTGTTGATGACACGGCTTTGTCACGCAAAAAAAAAACAATGTATATGGGGCATTCCACGCCAAATCGGCCACTTTTAAAATTCGCATAAATCGGCCACTTTTGAAATTCGCATTTTTTACTGTGTTGATGTTTTTTTCTCCAATAGAGCATATTGAAAGGAACTCGTTTGATTTTTTTCAAATTTTTATCTTAACACGTTCATCGGAAACGAATTTTTGAAAAATTTTCCGATTTTTTTATTCAAATATCAAATAATACTCTCAAAAATGCAGTAAACCGAATGGATGAGGGGTCAACATTTTAGTTTTAAAACATACTTTCATATGAGAATTTATAGGAATTCATCAAAATATTACATAAAACAATTTTGTAAATTCTAAGCGAAAAATGTTATTTTCCACACGGTTTTTTTACCTTTGATTTATCCTTTTTTACCCTTTAATTTTCCTCGTGAACTTTTATCTAAAACTATCATTTTTTCAATGACTTTTGAGCCTAGTTTGATGATCGGGAAATCGTTCGTTGTATTTTTTTATAATTAAATTGTGGATTTTTTTACTATTAATCATGCGCACAAATCCCTGAAAAATCATAAAAACCGAATGGATAAGGGAGCCAAATTTTTCGTTTTAATAGGTGCTTTCGTTTAAAAATATGTCAACAATTATTTAAAGATTACATAAATCAATTTTTAAATTATAAGCAAGAAATTTTTTTTTCCCGCAGTGTTAGTCCCTTTTGATTTTGCTGTTAAATTTTTATAGGAAACCATTATTCATTTAATGCATTTTAAGACTAATATGATCGTGGGGAAATATTAGTCTAATCAACCACAAAAATCTTTAATAAAATTAACAATTTAAAAAATAGAACTAGCTATTTTCTCACGTTTGTACTTGGCTTAGAATTCATGAAATGAATCATGCTTCCGTACAAACATTAAGAAAAAAAAATTAATTAGTACAAGTGCTACGAAACAAGATTATTTTATCTTAGAATTGGAAAAACTAGGCGATGTAAACTTCGAATAATTTTTCACATACTTTTAAACAAAAGTATATTCAGAACAAAAATTTTAACCCTCTAAACGATTCGCTTTGTTCCATTTTTCAGGGAGTTATCGATAATTGATTGTAAAAAAATCTATATTTTAATTATAAAAATATACAACGGACGATTTCTCCACGATCACACTAGGCTTAAAATTCCTCAAAAAAATAAGTTTTTTATAAAAAATGAACAGCAAAATCGAAGGAGGCTCATTATGTGGGAAAAAATATTTCGTGCTTAGAATTGAAAAAATTGATTCATGTAATGTTTTGATAATTTTCTGCATATTTTTAAACGAAAGTACGTTTTAAAGCTAAAATTTTGACCCCTCATATATTCGGTTTACTGCATTTTTGCGAGAGTTATTGATATTTGAAGAAAAAAATTGGAAAATTTTTCAAAAATTCGTTTTCGATGAACGAGTTGAGATAAAAATTTGAAGAAAATCAGACGAGTTCCTTTCAATGAGCTTTATTAGAAAAAAAATCAAAACAATAAAAAATGCGAATTTCAGAATTGACTGATTTGGCTTTCAATGCCCCATATATAGTGAATAAATAAATAAATAAATAAATATATACATACACCAAACTGTAGAAAGTGCTTGGATCGCTTCCATTTGTGTGGTAGATCGGCACGTTCTTATTTCCGATACATTTTGAGGCTCCGACAATTTCATCCGTTTAAAATGCTCATGGGAACCTTAAAATAGCACATATGTTGAAATAGATTAAAATTAGGCATATATAGGTCAATACGTATGTGTAACACTGGAAACAAAAGGTTCGAAATTGCAGAGTGACTCAAAATGCTTTTAACTCTCGTGCCGATCTCAATCGATGTTTTAGATATAGAGATTTAAAAAAATAACAACTGGTAGAATCGACTGTATTTTTTAGTAACTACATATGGAATAGAAAAATTGTTACCTGCTGTTTAAAAACCACTACCACATAGAACAAGACTCGTAAATTATACAAAAGAAACAAAAATATATATATACATATAAATATACATATACATACGTATGTACTACGAACGATTCGTGAATACAATAACGATATTCTATGAATGGCTATACCACAATGTAAAATCAAAGAAGTAGCGTAAATAATAAAAACCTACCGTTATACGACTATAATAACGATGTAAAAAACAAAAAAGATAGTCCATCGTTTGGTATTTGTTCGTTAATTCCTTTTATTTATTTCTTAATCCAACTTTCCTTATCCCGAGTAAAAATTGACCTCAAAAACGATTCAACGTTTTAATGAGTTACAAACATTATTTTGTTGCTCCGAGTTGTTCAATAAATTATTCTTGCTTTATGGGATTCGACGCTGGAATCAATTGGTTATCGTATTTTGTCTCTTTTTTCCGGTTTCTTGAAATATGCAATCAATATTCGATATCTATCCAATACACTGTACTCTTTTGGAACTTGGTTATTTTTCGTCTCGAAAAGAATCTTGCGTCTTGCTATTTCTTTCGTCATTTCCTCCGTGTATTCCTCTTTCAGACTGTCCGGTATTCTATTGTAAAATGGATTCACCGCTATTGTGTGCTCTGAAACGTTATTTTTTTCGGTCAATTTTTTTGTCCTTCGTATTCGTTTAAAGTCGTTGAGATTTTTACGCGTGATAGGATTTAAGTTTCTCTTACTCTGCAACATTTTCATGTCCTTGTAGATAAAACTTTTCTCACGATTGCTACAGTGTAAAACCTCGAAGCCAATGTCTTCCAGAATTTTCTTCAAGTTTGCCCGGGGATTTGGACAATTGTGAAAAGGAGGCACGTATTTTGATGCATCCTATAAAATACATTTCATGACAAAAAAAATTTATTCTTCAGTCGATTACACACTTTTTAGATCTAAAAATAACGTAAAATAAACGAATTTTTCTTTATATTTTTACATGTTATTAAAGAGTTCATAGAGTTTGACGAAACGAGTTAAATTTTCCATAATAATTTATTAAAAGAATAATAACTCTCATTTAAAATACCTGCATGTAAGCTGTATATCGTGAATTATCTCGCATCTTGATATAAGCGTCAAATCCATCATTAAACGACAAAAACATGATTAAACCACTGCCTCCTGGACGCAGTAGTTTAAATATATTTTCAAACGTTTGTCTGCAATTTTATTTTATTTTAATAATACATCGTGGTGCATATATTGTATTGATAACACTAATGCATTGAATTGAATTGATATTTGGCATTTTTTTATTAATTCGTTTTAATTACTTGGTATTTTGACACCAGTGAAGACAATAAAAAGAAACAACGTTGTCATATTGGCCAATTTCATGGATTGGTAACTCGTCGACTTCGATATCCAATTCGATGAATGATAAACGGTCTTCATTCTCGCAATACGATCTTGCACTATTGATCATTGCTTTTGAAATGTCTGCACCTAAGTATATTTGTCATTATTTAAAAGAATTATTCGGCGCATTGCTAATATAAGAAAAAATACATTTTTTAAATTAAAATTCTTAGTTCTAACTTACCAACGAGCACAGTATTTGCTGGTAGCCTTGGTAAAATAAGATTCTTCGTTGCAATCCCAGGACCGCAACCAATGTCGATACATCTGCCGTGCATATTCGCCATTTCGTCGGAAAATTCTTCAATGATGTCAAGGGTATCACGACGTTGCAAATCGCTCGATACTGTGTATTCATTAACGTTATCCATTTTGTAATATGGAAATAAATTATTTATTTATTTTTTAAGTATTACAAATGAACCAATTTTCAATCACTGTTCATCTATTTATTTTGATTTTCGTTGTATTGGAATATTTCAATAAGAATTTAGTCAAGATTTTAATTATAACGAAAGATGTTGATTCTCTTTTATTCACTTTTTCAAGCACTTGTTTTTTTCTTCTAAAATTTAATCAATCGTACTAGGAATATTAGAACCAATGGATCACCAAACCATGAGACGTTTCGGGAACCGAACTTTTACTGAGACCATCTTGAACAGTCCAACAGTATTTATACGTCGCCAGCTCTAAGTCTCGATGTAAGTCCCACCTCCAACATTTATTTAGCGTTCTTTATGATCCACCGATCTTCAGTACATCGTTCCATTCTACTATTTCTGGTCAATACTATTATAGACAGTCCTTATTACGAGGATAAGATCTCGTCTTGATACGATAGAATTCCATGCCCATAAAAAAAACCGAAATAAGATGACGAGACGAAATTTGAAATCATGTGCTATGTTGTAAAATGTTTAAAATTTGTGTTAAATAAAAATATTTAGGCAGAGAGTTTTTTAAATTAACGTACACGAATATTTCATGAAGTTTTTTCTCCATCGAATCTGTAAATTTCATTAAAAATTGCTATTGCAGCTTTAATTAATAGCTTTTCTGAGTACCGAAAAAAATCCTGCATAAATTTGCATACACTGCATTGTGAATGTATTTTCTCAAAAGTCTTTCCGAATACCGTATGTACGTTCATCGCAAGAACGTAGGGTTTTCGAAGGTATTACGGAAAAGCCCTTTTTAAACAATTCGTATAATCGATTCAACGCCCACTAATCTACATTATATAGAAGTCAAAGAACTAATCTCGACCGTTACATAAGAATGCAGGCTCGATAGAATTTAGGATAGGCCATGGACTTTCATTTTGCCTCGTTAAAGGGCTATTGACCCCTGTATGGAATGACCAGAGATACTCAACAGGGAGAAAGGGTTTCAACTTCGAATTAACATGATGCCCGCTCAGCCTTAGTGTACTATCATATTAGAGTTGTTAGATACTGGATTATCGTCAATTACCAAACGTATATACATTTTTTCAATTAAACAATTATTTCAGGGTGTTTTTGGAAAAAATGAGTAATTAAGATGGTTTCTTTAAACTAATCAAAACAAAAATTTAAAAAAAAAAACAAAAATAAGGGACAACAAAAATTTGTCTCCAATTTAGTAACCGATTTTTATAAATCTCTACGAATTCTATTTAGAAATTAAAAGATCTCGAGATTAAATACTTGAGCTGGTAAATCAGATTTTTCCGGGGCGTAGATTTTTAAAATTTTTCTCGCAAGGGCCACCTCGAGGATTCTGGTTTCTCCTATGTATAAATGTATATAAAAGAATTTACGTTCACGAACAGGTCAGTGACCCGGCATTTTCTTGTATTAACAGGATGGAAGAAATCCAAGGGACAAATGATTTAAACGTATCCGAAGGATAGGTCAGAATTAAGGAGCTCGGAAACCCATCAGGCCTGTTTCATTTAAAACTCCTATTTACAGATTTCATCTATCTACATACATCTATAAACTGACCTTAGTAACGAGCAGCCGAATAGATGTAAAGGTCAGAAAAATCTTTCGTAAAAAAAGGTCTCCGACCTAAGTCAATGTCATTGATTGCAAGAAATCAAAATAAATAATAACTTTTCTAGAAAGTGAACAAATTGTATATTATCGCATTGACCTTTGAACTGCGATCGTAATAATTTTAGTAGTTCGAAAGACAATTTTTATGTATCATTATGACGCTAAAAACGAAACCTATGGGGAGGATTATTTCGTAACCCGTATTTTACTCAGCGTGGCGAGTCAGACCACGCGTTAATCTCGTTCTGACCCCTTAAGTACATTATAACTTTTCTCATTGTGTATGTATATTTACATGTACCTATATATCTATGTAAACACATGTATTTATGCACGAGGACGATAGGACAGAAGTTTTGCCTGCAACATGCTTGATTAATAATAATTGTACTTTAACAACGTCCTATCTGCAACACCTTCGACGCATATTACCAATCACATTCCACAACTTTACCAAAAAGCTCTGATGTTCTCTGAGACTAATTTTGCAAAGGATGCCAAGCATCTCATTACAAATTATCGTACAAAAGTTGTAACGTTGTACATTACAATATTCGTATTACACATAATTTTTATACGTACATAATGAGGTCTCGATGTATCGTCACTCGAAATCTGTGATTAAAAAAATATATAAAATTGGAGTGTTGATAATTATGTTGCGAATGAAATCAAATTCCGAATAAACTGAATCTTCGATTCCATCTCTTATGTTGTGGAAATTTTTGAGAGACTGCTGGATAAATTCATGGGACTCCATTTTTTGATAAGATTCAGTTAAAGGAATTCAAATTTCTAGACTCGTTTTTGTAATTTATTATATTAGCAAATTAATCAGTTAGTAAGTAAAGAAATATCTATTGATCATTATATAATGGTAGCAATGAAAATAATTATAAGCAGAAATGATTTTAGTAATTAACCATTTTTATTTATTGTTTTAGCCAATGATTAGTCGGATGAATAATTTTTTTTCATTGACTATTAATTATTCTTGTCAATTGGATTACAAGAGACACTTCAAGATTAATGAACGTCGTTGTGTGTCACAAAAAGTCACGAAGATGACGGAACGATAAAAAACTCCTCAACTCTTATCCATCCTTCTTCGTTCATGTGAGTTCTCTATGTACGATTTTCAATCCTTCTTAAGCATATAGTTATACTTATGGTAGGTTATACGCGTTGTCCTTATCTCGTGCTCCCACGTATTTGCATTTTGGACAGCAGCCTATTTACGTATGCGCCGGCACACTCCATACACGTCTCTTCGGATAACGTACCGTTGCTCGGCCCTTTCCTAACTAAATAAACGTATTTCAACGGCGAAACACACTTCGCGATGCTGGGAAACCCTTTTTTCAATTTTTTTTTTTGATAACCCTCGCGCCACATCTTCGAACGTACGTCACTCCTACTCGAATTTCGATTTATTTCGAATGTCATACTTGCAATGATTGATCATAAAAACTCCAACGATTTAGACGAAGTATTATTTCACAAATCATTTTTTTTCACCCATAAAGTTCCTGGAGAAATATTTCTCTATTAATTTTCCAGTTTCAAAATATGTCGTGAGAAGTAGATGAAGATTTGTATTATTAATGCAATTACCCAATGAATACTTTTTAGAATGAAAGGGCAATTAACGAATATTTTTTTTACTCATTTTTTACATATGGAATAAACGTCTTTTTCTTCTCTCTTTATTATTTTCGCTGCCTTTCTCTGTGGAACAAAATCTTTTTCCCTTGTAGCTTTCCTTTCTTCGTCTTCTCATCGCACCAGAGCGGACAGCTACCTTTTCAGGAAAGCAACAAAGAAAAAACCGGGGAAGAGAGGCAAAAGAGCCGCAAGGCAAAAGCCCATGGTCGTGAGAATGAAGAGTATACGGGCGACGAGAAAGCTCTTGCGAGCTACTTTTCTCTCTCTTTCATCCTTTAGAAGAGGGTCGTGGCATCTTTTTTCATAGTCGAGGGATGATTCTGGAGCGAAAAAAAGGAGGTTGAGTGTCGAAGTCGTGAAGGGGGTGAAAAACGATCCTGAGGAAAGAGTCGAGAGGGAGAAAGAGCTGGAGGGATTTAGGTAGCCCGTTCGTTCGCGCGAAAACCGCAAGCATGGGATACTCGATCAGGGCTACGGCCTGGAAGGGAATGGAGGTGAGGCTCCCCTCGCGCTTATATATTCGGGTGTAGTTTATATACGAGTAAAGTATAATATAAGAACAGAGAAAGAAGCAGAAAAAAACGAATGAGAAGAGAAGCAAGAAAGGACAGGCTGCCATTAATGATTGGCACTTTGTAAAAAATACTCAATCACTGTTTATTGGCACACTTCGCATTTTCTTCCGTTCCATATACTTTTGAAGAAAGTTTTTTTTTCGATACCAATCATTGTTACATCGCCAACGACGATTTTTCGACTTGTAGCATTT
Organism: Rhimphoctona megacephalus; assembly: GCA_963989365.1. Classification (NCBI taxonomy): domain Eukaryota; kingdom Metazoa; phylum Arthropoda; class Insecta; order Hymenoptera; family Ichneumonidae; genus Rhimphoctona; species Rhimphoctona megacephalus. Next base: position 35,630,663 of record OZ022415.1, on the reverse strand, counting down.
AAAAAAAAATCATATTCTATAATTTTATATATTTACATTTTAAATTATTTTTCATATATTTTACATTTTCATATTTCTTATTCGTGACTACATTTTTATGTCTGAATTTTATCTTGCATGATTTTTCATTTTTGCACTTCGATATTTCACACCATGATTATTCAAGTATTTCCAACCATATTGCGTTTCGAAATTTCCTACAAAATGTATTTGTGTTTTGTCCAAAGTATAATAGAATCTCCTCAAATTTGATTAAGGATGATTATTTTACAATTTGCTTGGGGTAACTAATTTTTTTTTCTTTTTCGAGGTAATTGGACTGAAGGCGTCGACGTGAGTTTTTTTCAAACGTTAATGCACTGCTGATGAGCTGTTGCTGTTGTTCCCCTTTGGACACAAGAGAAAGGAGGAAGATGAAAAAAAGATAGAGAAAAAGAGAGAAGTGAGGACACTCGACGATGTCGCGGGTGGGCTCAGTCGTTTGGGAATTTCGACTTTAATCGCTTCAATCTAAAGTTTCTCCCCACGCCGTCATGAATATAGATGACGAATACACGAGAGAGCTTCTGCTACTTCCGCCACCGTATGTATATATATAGAGATACATAAGTTAACGAATTTGGCTCTTTATACATTATATATATGTATATATTACGAACGTTTAGTCGTACATCTCGAAGTATGCTAACATCTTTTTAATCGATTTAACGTGATAAGTCTGTTTTGGTCAGACTTGACGTTTGCAGAGGGCTGGAGAAAAAGCTTCCCCATCTTGGCTGTTTGGTTGAAGTATTTGTCACTGGGGCTTAAATGATGAAAAAATTCATTTATAAAAAGTAAAATTGATCTTATGAGTCCATAGGCTACGAAGTCTGATTAACCAGATTTTCGTTTTGATCGAGTAAATTCCAATGCGTCGAGTACAAAAATATTATTTGATGAGTAATTATATACCATTTATCGCAATAAGAGGGAAAGTAATGAGGGTTTATTCATGATCTGATTCTAAATTATGATTATAATCATTTTGAAACAAAATATTACACTTTTCGATGATATTGAATAAACAAAAATGGTACTAATCAATGGCAACTCTGAAACATACTTTGGCATCAAGAAATTGAGAAAATTCGGCAAATAAAGTGTTTGAAAACATTCTATTACAGCTTAACAATGATAAGATTTGAAATAATGGTAGAAAGATGGAGAAAATTAGTTGACAAACATTTTTCGGCATAACTGCTACGTTTTTAATATATTGGTTTGAAAATACAGTAAGTTTTTTCAACAATTGGTCGATCATCGTTCTCCAAAGCTTGCGGTTTAACTTGGTACTCTTCACGTATATGTATGCGCTCCATCGGAAAACACTGAGTGAGATATATGATGAGATTATGCGAGATGGCGTTTCAGAGTCGAACAGGGCGCTATTCTACGCTCCGTCAATTATGCTAAATTCGATTGCCCGGAGATTAATGGAAGAAAGCATCGTCTCCTTCACGACAACGAGCTTTCTCTCGCTATCTCTGTTGCTTTTATTCATCGAAAATTCTGCTTTCTCGAGTCTTCTCGTCTTTCTCTCTTTCTCCGTCGCTCTCTTTCTCTGTCGCCCACAAACATACACCGATCGTGAAAAACGTGACGTTATAGTTCGAGAGTAGCTGCCGAAGCGTGCATAAATGCAAACGACTTTGCTCTCCGAAGATTCAAGTCGATTTCCTATGGAAACATAGCAAGCGCCATATAATGAGTTGTAGGTGGTCTGGTGGAAAAATTTAAGTGTAATTATGCCAGCTTGATTGATCGTTAACGATAAAAAATGATTGCAAACCCGTTGATACTTTTGTTTGCTTAGTTACATCAAGAAACCCACATTAATTTTGTCGGATCATTATCACGGTCGTACATAAATTTCGAAAGCGAATTCCCCCTTTTTGAAAATCTATTTCGGACATCGTTAAAATTACAGTGGTTCGTTGTGTTTTAGTGCTATTAGAACAATCAGTGTGCGATAAAAAACTTGTCAAAATTAGGAACATTGGCGACTGGCAATTTATAAGAATACTCGAGTAGAGCCATTATTGACCATCACAATAGTTAAAAAAAGATTCATGCCATTCGATATTCTCGAAAAGAATATCTTTTCTATTTAACTATATCTCTTTTACCATAATCATTTTTTTTATATTCTTAAAATATCTTTCGTCGCGATTTTGTCATGAGATATACATATATATGTATAATAGGAGGAGAGACGAGAGCACAACGGCAACGTTGGATTTCTCTTCTTCACCTCTTCTCTCCGTAGGTAAATATCCATGTGGAGGTGAGAGTATATAGATCGTGCTATATAGAAGGTGAAGTATAGACGGTCGACTGGGATTCGTGGTGGAATGTATCGGAAACTGGAAGACGCAGTTCGCTGAAGGAGAGGAAGGGAGGAAAAGGAGAGAGGAGAGCCAACGAGAGGAGGTATGGAACGTGAGAACGGAAAAGGGATAGATGACGTTTAAAGCTGAAGTAAGTGAGCGAGAAAAGCTCGCGAGGGTTGAGGAGGAGACAGAAATATAGAGATAGAGTTAAAGAGGTGGGTAAAATAGAAAGAGAGCGAGAGGCACGGAATAGAAAATGAGAGAAGAAGAAGAAGAAGAAGGAGAGGGAGAGAAAGAGACTGAGAGAATGGCGACACAGGCACATCAATAATACATGTCGTCTGCTCCACCTTCTCCCACCTTCATTTTCCACCACCACGACTTCCATCAAGAGAACCCAGCCACCACCTCGGCATATCTCCATCGCATCTTAAAGTTATAACTGGCTCTGACGTAGGTGACCTCCCTGATCTATCCACCGACCGAGTTTCGTATCGTTCGTATTATATTGTCGCCCAAGAGAGAACTCTTTTGTCGAGAGACGTGACCCTTTTTTTCTCCTACATTTTCCACTTCTTTTTCTACTATGACCTATCTCTTTCTATCTCTTTCGCTTCTTAAGAATAAGAAGAAAAGTTGAAGAAAAAAATGGCTGACCGAATTAAAATACTAGAATCGAACACTTGATGGCGAAATTCATTTTTGGTTCCCTCGTCCATTCTTTGACGTGCGCAGAAAAAATAGACACGGTTCAAGTTCAGCAAAAGCACATTTTTACACTTGAGGTTGGGCTGAATGTGAAGAAATAGTTGAGCAATGACGTCAGTAAATAAATATTCATTCATAAGCTGTTTTTACTGTTCAAAATGGAGATTTTTCTGACTTTTATTAATTTGGCTCGTTTTGCCATGTTTTATGTAATCATGAATGAAAAATAATTTCGAATACAAATACATTTTTTCGTTATATTCAACATTTGGTATCATAAAAAGTCTCTCACCTGAGTGCGCGGGCGGAAAAATTAAGATAAAGACATATATAAACTGGCTCGCATGTTACCACGAAATTGGTAAAATCTTCTGACGAAATATATCCGTGCCCAGTCGGCGTTCAGGAAATCTACGGGGTAAGGGGTGGAATTCGATAATCCGACGTCTATAATTTTTCCACTCCGTGGCTTGCGGACGACCGCTCGTTTATCACTTCGATTGGCACACGAGGAGGCAGACTTTGCCACTTCTTTCTCTGTCTTTTCTCTCACTCTTTATCTCCCCAGTTTCTTTTCCTACGAAACTCTTTTGCTTTTTAAGCCCAATGATATTATTATTGCTCAAATTATATCTTCGAATGAGAAACAACCAAACTTTTATCATCGACTCATGACCGAAAAAATAGGCCTTTTTAATGATCTCTTATTGAATCAGTGAACCACAATTGACGTCAAATTAAATATTCAAACGTCAAAATGATTTAGATAAAATAATTTAAATCATAAAAAAACATTTATTTTGTGCTTGTGCTCTTTCGTGATGTACTCCCAGAGATTTTTTTACTCCTGTTTTCATTTTGATCCTATTGCGCCGTGAAAAAAAGAACATCAAAAAAATCTATACACTCGCAACGACTCGTCGTCGGAGAAAATATCCGTCATTTAAAATGGATGGATTTAGGTGGATTTAGGCGAGGGGTGCTCTATGGTGACGTGGTTGTACCCTTCTGAAAGACGGAAAAAACGTCAGACTGGAAAAATAGTGAGAGACGTTGGTTTGAACGTGAGAGTGAGAGAAAGGATCGGGTAGACGGACACGGGGTGAGAGGGCATTGGTTTTGATACTGGGGTTCAATATATACGTATATAATTTCGGATGTACATGGAATTCGACATGAAGCGAAACAATTTTTGGTCTAGAGAATTCTCCAGTTCTCTAATTTGTAGCTGAAATAAAAATGAAAAAACTCTATGATAGTCGAAACAAAGATAAGAAAGCTTCATCCTTCAATTTCTATATTATCGAGTTAACGATTGAGAATTATACTTTTTTGGAACATCGATTAGATTGAACATCTTCTCACATCGTGTTGGTTAATTCATAAATTTATATCTGTAGAAAATTCACAATATAAATACAGAACAATATTGTGAATTGTCAGTGATCGAGGTAGTCCATGGATGTTCTATACTAAGCTTTTTCGTGATGTTAGTGGTCGCCTGGGTGTTGGAGATTTAAGGTAGACATTTTAAATGGATGGTTCTTTCTCTCTTCCCTTTCTTTTATTTTCGTTACTCCTTTTTCGGTCTTTTTCTCTTCTCCTTTGTTCTCTCGATTCCTTTCTTCCTCATACTCGGTGTCTACGGGTTTTCCCTCTAGTCCACCTCGTCTACATCGTTCAACCACGTCCAGACATATATATGTTGTATTCGAAAGCACGTTCACACTTCGATCTACCTTTTCTCGCCACCGACGGGCAGGCCCTCGTCGAGAGTGGAGCGAAAACTATGGAACGAAAAAGTGCGTTATTATTTTACGACAGCAAAAAATATCGAGGTTCAACGTCAATCATGCATGATTCGTTGGATACACCAGTACATTTTATCGTACAGTCTTTAGCATACATGTTAAATTCTATGTGTATACGCATGGTATAATTAGATCAATTTGTTCTCAATCCATTTTACTTCGCTGCGACTTTTCGCTATTTTTTTAACGTCGTATAAAAAAAGATTTAAAACTTATAGATGAAAATGTTTCTCAATTATGCAATAAACGCAGAGCGATGAAGTCAATGTTATAGTTCTATAAAATGTAATCGAATACACAGCTAAAATCTTATTGAACATAGAATTTTTTTTTCATATCACTTCAGAACAATGGTGGGAATAATACGAAATATATTTTAAATGATTTCTACCTTTTATGTGGAATTGTGAACACATGTTATAGTGATGATGAGAATACTCGATTTGAACATGGTTTATTAATGTAAAGAAAAAAAAGCATTCTTGGGCTCATGAAAGTTTTATTTCGGACATTCCTCAGCCATTTTTTCGTTTCCCCAATCCCCCTTTTTTATCCTCTATTTTTCGTTCTGTACTATAACACGTAAGGTAAATTATATATAATAATAATGTCGTGGTTGAGAGGGATCCGACGGGTCGATTCTTTTCGCCGGAACATGAATGTTTTGGTGTGTCTTGTGTCGGTGAGTCTCGCTCGTAACTCGAGCTTTATTCCCGATATAACTTGGAATTAATGGGGGATCGTTGCTGTGTAGTCCTTCAGGATCCACAGCTCTTATCTGCCATGAAAAGAAAGAGAGAAAAAGAAAATTTAGAGGAGAAAAGTGTATTCCGTCTATTTCCCTCCCTCGTTTTCTCATTTACTATTCAAGCTGCCCGGAGTAGTAACACTCAGTAGTAAAATACAGTTTTGGTCAGACATAAAATACGACGCCTTGCAACAGTGAAATTTCGATGAATTGCGATGAATCCCTTTAAAAAAAGAATGGATACCGCATACGATTCAGTAAAACAAAAATAGACGCACATAATTCTCGAAATAATTAATGGAAAAACCTTAACTACTTTGGGATACAAGAGAATTCGTTTTTTTTTCAATATTCAAAACTTATGCAGCTTAATTTTTGTTTAGCTGTCAGAGGAAAAAGTGGTAAACAGTGTGATCATTCATCATGATTTTCCGAGACTTTCCACAATGGAAACCGTCTCACGCTTTTTTTAAGAATAATTTTCTTAGAGTATGAAACCCAAACGTAGAATCTATGCTCGCGTTGTGAGGTGGTACTTAAGTCAACGAGAACCAATGGGAAATGATCGAGATTTGGAAGCGACCAATCCGAAAATTTTCAGTATTTCGATGTGACTGTTGGTGCCCAGAGTTGTATATATATCAAACAGGTGTAACTATATATATACGTTTGTGTAAGATGAAGGGGGTGAGTCAGGAGAAGAAATACAGTCAGATCGATTCTAGGCAGAGAGAAATAGAGAAAAGTGGGGATACATAGAGTATATATGTGAACATTCACATATATAAATATAATTCCAGTACATTTAGGAGGAGAACCAGCCCCTGAGTGAACGTCCTGCGCTCTCGGATTCGTTTCCATTTCGTGGAAATTCAGCAGCAGTAGTGGATTAGCCTGGGAGCGAGGGGGGTGGAGGTGGAATCGTCGACAGGGGTTTGTGATGCAGAGTGGTATTTCGCGTATTTGCGCGTTTCATTGGTCTGTGAATGTCGCTGGGGCCAATGGAAATTGTGGATGTCGAATGTGCGGGTGAGATCTCGCGGGGGTTGTACGATTCTGGCAAGAGAGAGGACGAAGCGCGAAGAGGGTGGTAACGCCCCGCGAGAAACGTACATGTACAGTTTAACATACTTTGGCATATAACACTATTCTATGTGTATATATCCATTATACATATATTTGTATATATGTATAACATTGCACATATATAGATAACGAAAGATACATATAAATGTGTATACATACAGTTGACTATAAGAGGGATGCGACGTGGAGGAGGGTGCGAAAGATAGAAACGGTGGATATACATATAGTTTGTATGCTTGGGTCTATATACGTATATGAAGAATAGAAGAAGAGAGGGAAGCAAAAGAGGGTACGAGACAGAAGTGGAGGGCAAGAGGAAAGGGAGAATAAGGGATGTCGAGAGCTGAGGTAGAAAAGCGAGTCGTCGTTCCTGGCTTCATATGTATATTTATATACATATTTGTATATATCCATTAGTTTAGAAAGGGCCCAAGTCCGGTTATTATCTTCAAAAAACTGCAGCTGTTACGTCCTTTTGCTTCTGAACCATCGCTATATATATCAATGTATATGTGTATGGATGTGTGTTTGTGCGTGCGTGTGTTGGGAGGAGGGTTTAAGTGCTTCGCTGCCAAGTGTCTGGCTCCTTGTGGGATCGAATCCTGGTGCGGACTCTCCTCCACTTAGAAGTCTTCCCCAACTCTTTCTCTCTCTCTCTCTGTTTCTCTTTCACTCACTTTATTCGCATTCCATCTTTATTTACCAGAGTGAGCAAAAGAGACGGTATTATCTCGTGTCTCTTTCTCGGATCGAAGCGAACAGAGGCGCACGGCAGCCCTCTTTCCACGTAACCCTCCTTTCTCCTCCCAAGTCCCTCTTTCAAGCGCCCTTTTTTGTCCTCCTCCCACTTTCTCTCTTTCTCCCTCCATTTCTCTGTGGCCTCTCTTGAGAGCAACACCACGCAGAGTCTCGAACTCCGTTTTTCGAACACTCTCTTCCTTCCATCCTCTTTCAGCATCCAACATATGCAGCACTTGGTTTCGTCTGTCTATGTATATTAATGTACATATCTGTATGTATAAATACATATATGTATGTATCGTTATATCTTTATAGATACGATCCTTATCAGTAAAACGGCGTAATCTGTAGAATTTCATAAGGCATAGTTGGTCTTTTACGCCTTTCTTTTAGTATTAGAATATATGTATCTAAATCGATGGTTGAAAAACAAAAGGGCGTCTTTTTGTGTGGTAAGGAATATGAATTACGTCTTATTGCTTGTCGCAGAATAATGTATATACGTATTCCCTCGTACTCTTTCGTCTTCTTGCTACGACTTTCTCCCACTCGCATATACTCTCACTGTACTCTCCATATTGCTCTCTCTGCAGAACTGTCGAGTTACCTTTCCTCCCTCTTTTCCTCGCTCCTGCATTTTCTCTCTTTCTCTTCTTATTCTCTTTCCCTATCTCGGCCATCAGTAGCAGCAATGGCAGCACCATGCTCAGGCCGGCAACCCCGCGAATAGCGCGTACATAAAGAAGGGCGGAGGGGCACTCGCCCTCTCTTGGTTTGCGGGAATACGAGAGGACTTTTTGTTCCTCTTCGAAATCTCTCTCTCTCTCCGTTTCTCTCCCTCGTCCTCTTTCTGTTTATCCCTTCCTCCCGGCATAAAACGAGGCAGATGCTGAACTTCGCGAGAGGAAAAGAAGCAAAGAGAGGAGAAGATGCGGAATACGTTTTGTTCGATATATATTATGCGAAAAGGATATATGACGACGCTGACTGAGAAGAAATATAGATATATATATAATTATATATTGAGAAGTAGCCAAAAAATTCTGTATTCTCGTGAGTATTCTATAGGATATCAGAATCGACGAAAGGGTGGATGCTTGCAAGCATCGTCAATTCGGAGTTTTTCTTTTTGTTTTAACCATTGAAAGGTGACATTTCTCAACAATATCATGAGTTTCATTATTGGAAATAAATAATGAATAATAAAAAAAACGAAGTTTCCACAAAACTCCAAATTTTCTTTATCGGTATTTGTGTTGATTCATCGGAAAGATATGATTTCATGGATCAGTGCGAATTGAATGTTTTAGAAAATAAAATTGCTATCCAGGCAATTTTATTTTTTTTTACAGCAACCACATGGGGAAAAAATAGTCTGTTTTTGGTGTAGTCTCAGTATAATTACGGAAAAAACTGTAAATTGTAACAAAAGATAAGGAAGCAATGTTCAATTTTGTATTAGCATTTGTTTTTCACATTAAATTTTAAAAAGTGACAAAAAAATGGTCGATGTATTATGATTTTTTTTCACGTAGAACTCCCTGATCAAAGCAACGTGTACGACATGGATGTGCATATACGTTTTAAGGGTTGGGTTGCAGGATGCGATACTGAGGGCACGCTTGTAGAGAGCCCATGGGCGAGGGTGAAAGGATTAAGCGCAGTTTGGGGTTGATATTTAACTCGGGGCTCGCACAGCTGGCGAGGCTATACGACGTGTCGTTAAAAACGAGCTAATTGGTTCATCAAAGCGTACACCGTTTTGTATATGTGGTCCACATGGTTTACTGGTGACTCTCTCGGTAGTACAGAAACGAGACGAATATATATTATACCTGTATATAAAGTGCATTATGTCGTAGAAATTCAAAAAATGGAAGAGCTTAAATCAATTTCTTCAATATAGAATCTCTTGACTCTATTAAGTAAATGGATAAAAACATGTTTTTCAATTTTTCTAATGTGTAATAGAAGAAGAGCCTAATAACAAGAGTTATCGTTAATTGATCTTTAATTAATTAAAAATAGTGCATGAAAATATGAAATTTGGCTGAAAGTGTAAAAGATGCTTCAAATTCAGAAGAAATGATGTGGGCGTACGAAAAAAGCTTATACTCAGTTGGGAGAATAATTTAAGTGTACACAGCCGTTTCCTAACGTAATCAAGATTATGAGATTGATCAATAAATTTGATAACATATTTTTCCGTGGTGCATAGAAAGCAAGAGAGTTGAAAGAAGTAACGAGAGTTGGGTGTTGCGAAGAGAGATTGCTTGGAAAAGACGTGGTCTCGCGGTTTGAGAGGTTCGTCGTAGTGGGTTTACAAAGGTAGCGGGAGTGACGGGGGTTTCAAAAGGGGGTGAAGAGGGTTCGCGTTAAAACCCTTTAGTCTGGACCGCGGAAACATTGCGTCGTCCAGCACTGTGTAGCCGTGTCGTACTGAGACTTTTCTATTTCGAGGAGGATGGTGTGAGAGTCGGTTGGGATGGTCGTTGTGCTGGACTCGCTCTAACGTTGGGTCGCACACCGCTTTACCGCGAGAATAAATTTGACAGTGGCCTTTTGCCCACGGTGGCGCGGGAACATGGTCAGAGCGCTAAGACCGAAAATAAAACAAAAAGAAAGAAAAATGGGTGCCTAGGTTCACTTGTATATTATATATATACATGCATATGGGAGTTAAGAATGTTGGAAGGGTATGAGAAAGAAGGTGTTGGAGTATGGTTGGGTTGCGGGTGAGAGAGGTACGGAGTAAAAGAGGGTTGAGAGCCGGCGCTGTATGGAAATAAAGGGAGTAAAAGAATAAGTGGAAAAGAAAGAAAGAGAGAGGTCTGGCAGACGGTTCAAGCTGGCTTATGGGAGAAAACGGACGAGGTGGTGAAGGAAATAAGGGAGGTAAAAGTATGGGAAAGGAAAGAAGAACAGTCCGGGTAAGAAGAGTGGTGGCGTAAAAGAAAGTATAGATGGAGTACGTACTATAGCATGAATGTGTACAGGTATATGGTTTGTGTGTTACACTTAAATTGTGTATGTATATATATCAACAAAGAGAAAGAACGAGATTGCGGACCGCCTTTCGCTTCTCTCCTCTTTTGCCTTTCTCCTTCCATCGCCTCTTAGCATTACCGGCTGCTGCAATGACAGATACAAATAAACGATCCGGGAGTCTCTCGCGCAAGCGCTTCTTCCATTCTCCATATATCTGCAAGAGATTCTTGGCACATATATACTGGAAAGAGAAAGAGCTATTTTGCTGTATATAGAGGTGAACTCCTGTTTACATACGCGACCTTTTTCTTCTGGCACTTTCCACCTTTCGGCAAGGAAAATTTTCGCGATGCGGGAGGTTATATACGGAGGGATCCTTCTTCGGGTAAACCTCCGTCTTCGCTACCTTGGGTGGAGCCTGACAGTTTACGTCATCAGACGTACAGATACATAAACGGGTCAGACGTAGAAACCAATGCGAAACGGGAGACCAGGTGGCACGACCAACCCCGCGAATCGACGTCTGCGTACTACACTCACAAACGAGCAGAGAGTCCGAGAGAAAGAGAGATCGTAGAAACGCCCTGTTCCGTTTACACTGCTTGCTTTCTCTCGTGTTCACTTGCCATTTCCATCCCGGTCCTTGTTCTGTGTTCGTCTCTGTCTTTCTTCGACTTGCAGTTACGAAAGTGCTCCATGTTTGAGAGAGGCTTACCAGGCTTCCACGTGGTCCTCCCTATTTTCGCTTACCCGGCAAAGCGGGGGTGCACCACCGCCGCCAACCACCACCACTAGCATTTCCGCCATCTAGGAAATGCGGGAAGGCGAGAGCGGAAGTCGTAGCGGACCCGAGGGTGGATACCCTGAGGCGACTCTAGATACAGACGCGAAAGAGAAAGAGAGAGAGAGAGAGAGAGAGAGAGAGTGAGAAAGAGAAGGAAAACAGCTGGTGAGGAGAGGGAGTTGCGCGGTGCGAGAGGATTTTGCCAAGAGTCTGAGAAAAAGAGTGGGTGGGCGAGGTAGAGAAAATAAGTGGAATTGCTCAAGATGGCGACGAGACTAGCGAGACGACTGGTAGCCAACTGGCTTGAAGCTCGAGGGTTGCCCTCAACTGTGGTACGATGGTACTTTCCAAGTCTGGCTTAAGTGTTGCAATAGATTGATGATAAGGTAACTTCGGATAATTGGGATAAATAGAAATTTATCTTATATTACGAATGACAGAAATGTTCGACCCTTCCGATCATTCCGTAGGATTAAAGTAATTCGTCGACTACTAACTGAAAGATGCGATCATTTCTAGGAAGGAGCCTACAGTTAAACTACATCCAATCTCGTCTTTCAGCTGCTGTATCTATGCTATCGTATTTTCCCTGTATGCTATTTCTCACACTTCTCTGTCGTGCTTTCGTATGTACGTGGGTCTATAGGCACATTCTCCAATCTCACGTGTAGATAATCGAAAACCGGAGGGGGTTAGATGAACGAACGGCTACCAGGCACGATAATCTCAGTGAGGTGGCAGTAGGAGGGTGGTTGAAAGTGGTTCCCTGCTGCAGTGGAACACGCGAGCTTCACTACTGTATGTCTCTCATTGCTGCTGTTGGTAGAATGTACATGGAGGTCTATGAAGAGTGTATAGTGTGTAGATACGACATCGCACACCACTACCGAAAACCCCTAGTGAGACGAGAGCATCAGCAGAGGAACCTGGCCCCGGTAGTAATGCCGTAGGAGTACAGAGGGAGAGAAAGAGAGAGAGAGAGAGAGAGAGAGAGAGAGAGAGAGAGAGAGAGAGAGAGAGAGAGAGAGAGAGAGAGAGAGAGATAGAGAGAATAGAGGGAATATGGCAGATAGAGGTGGCTTGGAGTCGAGTGCCCGGGGCTGAATCGACCGGGCCACAGCACAACCCCCAAGCCCATCTCCTCTCTGTAGCTCTACTATCTTTGTCGCTCGTCTCTTTCACGTCCTGTGTTTTCTCTCTCATCGTGTCCTATTCTCTTTCTCTCGTCTGTTTCGTCTGCTCTTCGTATTTGGTCCTTTCTCTTTCTCCCTCTCTCTCTTTCCCCTATTTCCACATTATCTCTGTTTCCCTTTCGAATTCTCATTCTGTTCCTACTCTTTCTCCTCTCTAGGCTCTACATCTATGCGTCTCTTAGTGCTATACATGCTCCGAAGCATCTCTTTACTTCCTTCTCTCACGCTACCTTGCTCGAGTTGTCGGTATTCTCTCATAGCAGCAACTCGCTATCCCAACTACCTACTGCTACGAGAAAACCTCCACCCTTTTCCAACTCTCTCGCTTTCTCTTTCTATTTCTCGCTGTTCTTCGCGGAGACACATCCAGCCTAGAACAAGATAGAGCTTTATCCTTTCTATCAACCCCTGTCATGCTACTATACACTTCCTATTTTCCTTCCTATATCTGTGATGGGCTGTCTTTTTTTACTTCCTGTCAATCTACGAAGGAAATCTTCTCCAAGATCTTTCTTTCTTTCTATCCACTCGCGTCATTTCTCTCGCAAACATTGCAGTACCGCAGCCCAAAGATGCAGTGAAATTGCATGGGATTCTAGCAGCGGGGCAGTTAATTCTGATCCCTAAGCAAAAAAATGAAAATACCGCAAAAGGTTACTGCATGCGTTCTTCATTTTTTCATGTAAATGTGCATATAATACCAAGGAAGATCTTTCAATAAGAGAATTGAAAACATTATTCAAAGAAGATCTTTCAATAAGAGAATTGAAAACATTATTCAAAGAAGATCGTCGCGAATAAGCTCTTTCGAAATGATAATATCGCAACACTTGTCAGACCAGAGGGTTTGATAACAATCAAGCTTTTTAAAACGTTCATAATTAATATCCACTTACAAATCGGGTTGGCTTGATTAAGAACCCTCCAGGAAAGGGGTATGGCAAACCATTACGTATAATCCAGTGTTGAGATTTGACATTCGTAGTTACAGAGAGTACGATTAGGTGAGAGATCTTCCGATACGTTTAACTGGAATTAGATGGTCTGGATACGTTTCAGTCGAGACGACGTTAACACAGAGTCAGTGAAGAAATAAAGAGACGAAGAATGAGTTCTGTCATCAAGGGTAAGAGTTGGCTCATTCACATCACGAATGAAAGTCCAATCGACTGTATATTTACCCGCCAAACATAGTCATAAGCAGGCGTGACAACCCTTCTTTAATGAAAATCTCTCTCCAGAATACTTTTGAAAAGAAAGGAAAGTGAAAAGGAGAAAAATCGTATGGGGCAGCTCGAGACATCCGCGGGCGCTCTTGACCAGCTTCAAACACAAGCAGCTAACGGTAGAGAGAAAAAAGTATAAAAAGAGAAAAAGAGAGAGAGAAAGGGGAAGGCGCGAAGTCGCGTCAGTGCGAATCTAACCAAGCAACGGTGGCTTGGCTCACACCTCAAATATCCCAGGACAAAACCCATCTCATTCCCATCTCAATCTATATTCGCACGTCCAACACACTCGAGATTATGAATGCGTGGGGTTAATGAAACCCCTGGTGGTAAAGGCGTCTGCCTTTGCACCAACCGAGAACGACGCCTCGTGTAACCTCGGCAATTGTGTGAGTATGAGTTTATACATATAGATAACCACTTCATGTAGCCACATCAGGGTGGCATCATCATCAGCTCAACAGAGCAAAGCGACACCTTCCAGACCCAAGACTACTGAAATAAAGCTTGGACGCGTTTCAGGTAACCTTTACGTGTCGACATTACAGGCGTAAAAACATCTTAAAATCTGTGCGATGAATCTGAAAGATGCTCTCCTTCAGTAATGAGTTAACTTCAGGGCATTATAAGACAATAGTAAATTTTTGTTTCATTAAATTTACAAATACAACAAAAAAATAAGCGTAAAAACAAACTTTTTATTAATATTCACAAATACAAATAAAAAAACTTGCGTTACGCATTCGAGTGAACAAAAATGATGTAACTTTGGTTCGCTTCAAAAGCAACAAAAATCGAAGCGTTCATAAATTATTCACCAAATCCGCTAGCACAAAAAATACTCAATCCAACTTGCTTCTTGCATAGAAATATGAAGAAAAGCCAATGTAATTGTGTTTCAGTTCTTCTTTTTTAGAATTTAATAACTTATTCGAAGCTTTGTGCGCTTTCGATTCCTGGATGTATACATAAGTATGTAAGCATAGCATATATACATTTTCTCTTGTTATCATGGTCGAGCTACACCCACCTCGTACTAAATCCTTTACACGCCAGGCTTCCATGGACCGCTACTATTGATGGTTGCTTTATTCTTTCATTGAGCCAAACAGAAAAGCCGAAAGGTTGCGTGAAAAAATATTAACGCTTTCAAAGTCTTTTTTATCACTCTGTGTTGAATTTTGTATAAAAGACGTTGATTTTAATTACAAAGACGTATCTTCTGACTTTGGAAACACTTATAATTGTCAAAATGGATGAAAAATATTAAAGTAGAAAATAATTTTAGTCGCAAATAATATAAATCAAGAAATTCGGATCAACACTGTCCTTTTTTGAATGATAAATAATCAAGTTGAATTAAAACAGATGCTGGTATTCTTTCCATTTTTGTCTCTATTGATTGTCAAGTTGTTTTTATATTCATTTTCAAAAAATGCAAGTATAAAGATGGGTGGAGTTCTAATGGAGGTCTTTGGCCCCTGCATGAAGATCGCCCCCGTTCTTCCGTTGGTATATCGTTCTCTTTTACTGCTCACTCGATTCCGTGTTGAGCAGTTTCTTCCTAGATGTCTCCACGTACTACGCGATCGACCCGTTTCGCTACCATGCATCTTCGAGACAAGAAAGAAAGAAAAATCTCTCATTCGATTCTGAACAACATCAATAATAATAATAATAATAATGTATTTCTTATGTTTGAATAAAAAGTATTTTCAAATAGTCTTCGATAGTCTATTGAGAGTCTTAGAACTCATTTAACTAATGATGAGCTTTAAATATTAGTCTTAATCAAGCATTTCCAATCGTATTTTATTGCCGAACCCAATGGTATAAAAAATGCAATTACAGTGGAGTTAAAAAAGTCATAAGAATCTAGATTTTCGATTAATATCACCGAAAGAAATGTTATACGATCCTCTCAGGTTCATAAGAAGGAACGAGAGTATGTCAATAAATAACGAGGCAAAAGGTGGACGTTGTGTATGCGCGCGATGAGGAGAATAAAAATGGATGGAAAGTGAAGTAAGATCGTAAAAGTCTTTATACTTTAGGCGTTATCCTCAAAGTAATGTTGGCAGTAAAGCATCGAAACAGACGCCCATGGGATCTATGCGGTAGAGTGTCGTGATTTTTTTTTCTTCGTCGATAGGACTCTTAGCTACTTGGATGGCGGATATATATTCCAGTACCTTTATTCTCCTCTCTTCGAAGAGACTTATGCGTTCGAAAATTCCCTTTTTTGCTAAAAAATTGGTATTAAGCTCGTTCTTATGCAATAATACGTTTTGCCCATCATTTGCTTTCATCTAGAGATTTTATTCTGGCCATTCAGGTTGATAGCAAAACAGGACACTATCAATGATTTTCTTCGCAAGAAACGAAAAAATAAAGTCATAAGAATATACATCGCAACTCTCATTTTGAGAAAAAATAAACTTTCTTTTATGTCATGCTATGTAATATTGCATGAGGATAACAATGAAGTGGTCCAAATTTTCACCAATTTTTCTACATATTTCTGTACGTGAGAACAAAAATAAGCAGGGGGGTTTGTCATCGTGGCTATGCAAATATATCGAGGTGGTTGGATCAGGGGGTGGTTTGGTGACAGAAAAAAAAATTACGGCAAAGTGCTAAACGATCGCGACGAGACGAGGGTGAGAGGAAAACTGCTTCCTGCAAGGGGATGGAGAATCAAGGCCTGCAAAGAGAATGGAAGAGAAAGAGAGAGGGAGTGAAGACAGAGGGTTCCTGAGGCCACCTTATGTCGAGTGGGTGACTTCGTATGACAAGCTCTATCAAAGTCCCGAGAGTAAGAGAGACAAAAGATGAAGAAATAAGAGGGTTGGACGGGATTTTCAGGTCGGTATGCAAATAAGCCACTCCCGGATATATCTCGGGGGTTCGATTCGTTTCAAAGTTATTGCTCAACGCCGAGTGGAATCATCGTCACCAACGATTTGACGAGCGACACGTGCGTTCGAACGCAAAACGCTTTTTTTTTCGAACGATCGCCGCGCTTGACAATGGAAATGATGATTTGTTTAAATTATCATTCCATATGAATCCGAATTTTACATTATTATATTCGAATCTGATTGAATTGGATAAATAATAGGAAAATATTGTAAAAATTAAAAGTTATTAAAAAAAAAAATATGTTAGATTTCAACTTCTCAAATTGGCCTCTGAAATTTGAGACTACGATTCATAAATTAAAATTGGTAGCTAAATTAATCTACTCTACTAATAATTGAAGAAATTAAGGGAATTAAAAAAAAGCTGCTCAAAGTTCTACCATTCGAATCCTCTTAATTGAATTATTTTCTGCAAGGCAAATATTTGTAGCAAAAAGATTTTGTCCTTGAGATGAAAACATAATTCATTTTTTTCATAAATTTCATTTTGAGTTGAGGCAACAACATACAATGGTTAGCTTACAACAGTGACATAAATATGAAACACGAGTATATAATCTCGAATCCAAAAGTAACTGGACCGGCTAATCTGAACGTAAGGGAGAGAGAAAGAACGAGAAGCGACGAAAGAAAAGGAAATGGGTAGGGGGCGAAGGGGAAATGCTTGTTCGCCCTTCGTTGAGCCGCGTGGCCGTAAATGAATATTGATTACCCGTAAAGTTCATTGCGGCTGAAAAAGAATCGTATCTCTTGGCAACAAGCGACCGGCTTCAAATGGAAAATCAAATCGACGATCTTCCCTTCACTATTTGCGACCCAAAAGTATATAAATATATATATATATATATATATATATATATATATATATGAGTGTATAGAAAAAAACTCTTAGTCAAGCTCTCGGTAATGAATAAAAATTATAATTACGTTCCTCATCGTCAAGAAGAAGATGAAGAAAAAAGTTAATCAATCACGGGATATACCGAGAATGGCAACGAGCTTTCTCTCTCTCTCTCTCTCTCTCTTTCTTTTTTCTCTTTTTCTTTTACATACACTTGCTTTTGGTTTCTCCCTTGAAGAAAGTACTCCATATCGACTACGTCTTATCCTCGATGGAAAAAGGGAACCACTCTGCGACCGACCTCATCCGTTTCTTATACCTCATTCATTTGGAGGGACGCGACGTAATGTGAAACGATCAACCAGAAACTTTTGAAAAAACCAAAAAATACTGTTCATACTTTAACCAACTTCGAAAAATATTGAGTCAAATTATAGCAATTAAGATCCTCACACTTACCATATATTTTTTATTCCCTTGAGTTGAACATCTTGCAAAAATGTTATAACTGCAGGAATTCTCCATATTTCATGATCTTTTATTGCATTACCGCCGAAATTGTACAATTTCACTGTACTTGTATCATTATAATTGGTGCTTCAAAATAGTAACGAAATGTCAATCAATAACTCATTAGAATTTCTTAGCGAACTCAATTGACTATCGTTTGATTTTCGATCACTCGAAATCCCTCAAAACTAAATATAACAGGAATAGAAAAATCCCAAAGGCATAAAACCTCTGAAGTACTGAAAATATGAATGCTTCCCCAATAGCTCATCGATAAAAACGAATGAAGTTTCCGTGACTTCATAGGAAAAAACAAAGCGAGATAAATCATATGTATGAGAAATGAACCAAGGGTATAAAATCGAAGGTTTCCGATGAATATGGTTCCATCAGTGTGTATGTGTGTGTGTGCATGGTTCACGCCCATTAGGGGTAGTTTTGGTCTGGCTATGCACATATACACGAGAACTCCGTAGAAAAGCTGACTATGAAAGGAAGAGAGTAAGCGAGAGTGAGGAAGAGAAATAGGAGCTCTCTCGTCGAACGATTAAACCAGGAGCGGTCGTAGGACCGACCAAAACGATTTCCATTCGATTTGCTCTCGAAGAAGTTAAACGTTAAACGTTTCGTATATACGCGCTACCAATACTCTAGAAGTGTAAGCGAGAGAGAGAAAGAGAAAAGTACTTATGTACGTGTGCGTATATGTATACACGTAGAAATATCAAAGTGGAGTAAGTGATGCCAGGGTGTGCAAAACCCCATGCATACAAATGGTATGCTAACAAGATACATTTGTCTATGGTAAAGTAGAGTTGGTGCCTCGATCGCGTATCTTTACTCACGCTCACTTCGAGTCGCTCTGCTTATTCTCCTCCCTCTATCGTTGTTCTCGATGCGAGAAAGAGACAAGAAGACAAAACCCATTCCGCTGCTTCTCTTACTGCTCCAAAGAGCCCCCCCCCCCTGCCCCACACACGCCCTTTTACAAATTTCCCTTTTCTACTCTACCCCCGATCATAAACAGATTTATAGATCGATTATATAGACTTTACTTAGGATTCGAACCATTTGCATTATGCAGATACATATAACTACCGATAAATACATTTTACATATGGAGCATTTTAGTTCAAAATCTACGAATAAGAGAGATTTTTTATTTTTTGGTTCATTATTTTTTCTTTTTTCATAAGGTGTACTTATGTTTTTGTACAATTGACAATAATTTTTAAAGGATCCATGTTTTTTTGTTCGTTCTACAACGATTATTGGAAAAGAAAATTCGTACTGTTCTAATGACTAATAATTCTATTCGGCTCACTGTAGTTTAATTACATTTTGTTTCATTGCACGAATTTCATATACTTTTTTTTATCTACCTGTGGCAGCAGACTTATTACTCTAAGATTTTGTATTAATTCGTTCGAGAGGTCTTTGGTTATATATCTCTTAGTAATATAGCTAGACTAAAGGGCCTTCTGTATGCTCGGTACTTGACGTATTTATACACGATATAGGTACACAGAGAGAGAAGCTTGTTACGTCGTTTAGTTGTACCTGGGGGAATCGGACTTTTTGTTCTCTGTGTTATATGCACGCCGCCGCTCAAGAACGTACATGTATACTTGTGCATACATATTTATTATCTGCAGTCCTTCTGCAGTGTTCTCTCGAAACAGAAATCCATTACACACATGACGATGAAAGCTTGTAAAGATTTTCTTCGTAAATTTTTATAACATCGTTATTACAATCTATTTTCGTAAATATGAATCGGATGTATTTTAATCTGTCACGCATAAATCATTATTTCAGAAAAAGGGTATTTGGTTGAACTATAGTTTCGCTGATAATTTGTTTGACTTCAATGGTTTTTTTTTTTACTAAAAAATAAAGTTTCCCTGCACCAAAATTTATTATTTGTTTTGTGCACAATCACAATTTAATTGGATCAAAGGTAAAATCTTATCTATGATAAATAAATCTATGATTATTTAAAATTTATTTTGCAACAACGCCCCAAAAGTGACGAATAGTTGGATAGGTTTCAAAGTTTTTTTTGATCGTTCAGTTATTTAATGCATTCGTCGCTTCAGCATAATATGAACGAGTTTTAGAATCCATAATAAGCTTCGAAAAAAGTGTATCTGAATAGATACACACACAGAGATTTTGCAGAGTGTGCGAGTGGGAGAGATCCATTGCTCTAGTTGGAGCTGAGAGTATGTATATTAACAACGTGTTCTCTCGTTTATCAGTAGACAAAAGAGAAGGAAAACTTTGGCCCCATCTCTCCTTCCCCCCATGCCCGAAGGGGTGATAGTGGTCCCGGGACAACAAAGCGTGAGCCATCCAGGTATCGGCCGAGTCTTAATTTAAAGTTAAAATTAATTTCTACCCGTGCTAGTAGTATATATATATATAGGGAAAAAGCAAAAGGAGCCAAGGGAGGGGGATGAGAGTCGAAGCGTTTTGCGACTGGCACACAGTTGGGCTCTCTCATCTCTCAGACCATGTCTCCCTGCTATGAGTCGCTTGCTCCTCACTGGCTTTTCCATATTGCACGATAGTCGATAGTTTTGCGAGTCGACGATGGAGACTCTCTCTTTCTCTCTCTCTGTCTCCCTCTCTCACTCTTTCTGTATCGATTTCACTCAACTTGCCAATCTATTGAAGACTCTCCATCTCTCTCTTCCTATTAATCCATTGAGCTTAATCTCGAATCGTCACATTTTATTATAAAAAAAAATCAAGTCGCACATAATCGAGCTCTCATATTCTTGTCACTTGATTTGGGTGTTATTTAGGTAGTGATTGACCTGAAACTGGGCTGTGCTGATTAACAGACGCAATTGTTGAGAAAGCTATAAATAGGTTTGACTTCTTCATTGAATAAACTTAAAAAATGAGGATTATGTAATATTATTTTGTATGCTAATATTGTTTGAAATTTTTTAAATTAAATATTGAAACTAGAAAATGAAGTCAAATATTAAGCCAAGGATGTGATTCAGTAAATTTGCCCTTTTTCTCAACGAAGAGCCTCTGCTGTCTTCATTAACCATCCAAATTTGTTATTCGTTTGCTCTCACCAGTTCACCTAATAATAATAGTTGAATAAAAAAAGCTGAGAAGATGCAGAGTTTGTCGGATGTTGTCCAAATTAAAAGTTTCAAAGAGACTCAACATAATTAAATCCTGATAATGACGCAAAGAATATCGTTCGGCCGTTTTTTTTCGGTCCACAGACCACGACCTTGCAGGAAACCAGGAACGAACCCTCTCGAATATTTGGCTGCTTCATCACGCGTTAATGTTGATCATTTCGTCCTCGAGTTTTTCTTTGATATTTCTGAAAGGAAAGAGATCCGAGTTTGAATAATTACGGTGTTGACTTGCATTCTGCTTAAAATTTGTCAAATTTTTTTTCCAATCTTAAATTAAATTTTGTCTCATTTCGGTTTTGCAAATTTACAACATTTATTCGTTCAATTTAATCATGATTTTTTTGTTCCATTAAATCATTGAATTCACCATGATTGTAAAAATTAATAATTCATCAATTTGTAGTATTTATATTGAATGTATCATTTGGAATAAAAAAAAAAGAAATGAAATGCAAATTTGATCATCTATGTAGTTGCGTTCATCCCGGAAGTATATAGACTCATCCTCATCGGAAGTTCATCGAAGACTGAAAGTACGAGGTAGATAGCCTAGGGCGACGAGAAACGACGAAACAGTAAGAAAGACAAAGCGTGAGGCCATCGGTCAATTAATCAAGATAATGAGGAGCAAGTTGAAGAGGGAGTGCGAATCTGTCGGAAAGAGGGTGTCAGGGTGAGGCGAAGAAAAGCGGATGTTACCTATACAATATGTAACTTTTGCTATCGGTATTTGAAGAATAGAATATATTTGTGAGAATTTTTATTTTACCTTTAGCTCACAAAAAACTCATATAATAAAAAATCTTATTAAAAATGAAGGAACACTTTTCGACCTGGCTAAATAACATTAGAAATGATGAGTTAGACTGAACGCCAGACGTGCATTGTGCTTACGTGGTACGTAACATACACGTATACACATGAATACATATATGTAAATTTAATATGTAATATATAAGGGACGGTGAACACCGTCTGTGCGAGACATCCGACACCTTGGTCTAACCATCCCGACAATACAGAAGATACGCGACTTTAGCGGTGAACTTGGGTTCTTGAGAGAGCGAGAGAGCAGGGAGAGAGTAAGAGAGAGAAGGGTTTTCGGATAAGCAGCCAAACTCGAACGAAGCGTATGATTAATTAATTAGCCAGGGCTAGTTTAGTCGTACAGCCTGATGTCTGCTCATATACCTGTAAAAGACGTTCTATGTATGCCAGAACAGTCGAGACGAGTCTTGGGAGGGATTGTTGCTGTTGGGTATGTCGTCTAGACGTACCTATGCCACTTCATCCAGCTACAGATAAGCAAGGGGCCATGCATCTAAAGCCTCGTGACAGTTTTAGTCTATCGAAAAATTTGTCATAGAGACACGTGGAAATTTCGAACAAAATTACATTTTGAAAAATTTTAAAATACAAAATTAATTCTAATTATATGTTCCATGAAAATCGGTTATTAATATTATATTCACAAATTTTGTCGGATAGTCGTCATCCTTTAATTATTATTAGATGGAAATAATTTTTAACTCCTGAATGCCCAACTGAATTCAATTGTGGCCGGGAGACGTCTTTAACTAAGTTATTGAATGAGAAAAGAGACGTTCCTCGACCACAATTGAATTCGATTATAATTATAACATTTTTAATTTTATGTTGGTTGTACATTTTTTTCAGTACCCACATTGTTCATACATTCATTTAACTTTTGAATATTATTTTTTGATTTTTAATTTTCGCATGTAAGTTAGTTATCCTACTATCAATTAACATCGACCAGAAAAATTGAATCTTGAGGGAGTTGCACTCACCAATCAAATATTTTATTTATTTATCTGTGTTATTTTGGATCAATTTTTATTTCATACTTTTTAAAGTTCACTACTACTTCTCGTGGGGAGTTTTTATTTAAGGGTTAAAACCACTGTAACGGCCTCAAAAAATGCCTTTCTTCGACAATTTTTTTCGGGTGGAAGGAAACGTAATAGAATAATAATATTCAGGGGAGTTATTAAGCATATATTTAACTGTACAACAAAAAAATATGATTAAAAAATATTTAAAAATGGCGACACTAGAGCCATTCCCGCGTGGCTTGTTGAATTCGAGGTGCTCTGCGGCACGCAGTGTAACTGGTGCAATTGTTGATTTGGAATAAAAATTAAAAAAAACACCTAATCTAGACACTCATAGCTAGTGAAGTATGTAGGGGATTTTAAAAATATTCATTTTTGTATTATTGGCGAGTGTTTGAATGAAGAGGTTCAATTTTCAACAGAAAAAGGGGTAATTATTTGTTGATAAAAAATGTTTCAATGAACTTATCGAAAATTCCGTACATATTTCACTTTGAAATATTATTTTTAAGATATTGTCAAAAATTCAAATGAAAAGAATGAAAATTGTTGGAGTTATGCTGCGTGTAGTTTTGAAAAATCGTGTTTCGAGAAAAACGCGTTTAAAGTTTTGAAACGTGGTACTGAAATGACCGACGCGCTCGGGGAAGAGCCCGAAATTTCAATGAAAATTTTTTTTTTCAGGTATAAACCTTTTTGCCTCATATTCAAGAGGGTTCAAAGTATATTTTAAGCCAATAAAAAAAAATCGATTTTTCGAAGATTTTACAGTGGTTTTACCCGTTAATTTATTTTCTAAACATTACTTTGTTTTTTTGAAACATTTTTTAAATAATATATTTCCATAGAGTTATACAATTATTACAGTCGGGAGTTTTTTGTTTTTCAAAACAATTTTTTTCTTCTTTTTAAAAGTTTAAAAAAGTGAATTCTAAGGGACGATGAAATGAAAAAGATGAGACTGTAATTATTTTTTTACGAAAACGTGTTGATCTAAAATGGTGATCATTGTGTATTTTGTCTGTTTGTATGCGCGCCCTGAGATTGTCTGTATTTGTAAACAGATATTTCGTGCATTGTAAAAACGAAAAAAAAAAACACAGGGATACGTGCTGTTGTACTCTTGGAACTCGAGATCTTCTCAAGTGTAAGTGACCATAGCTTGAAAATTTAAGGAGAAGGGAAGTCGAGAGAAAACGATATATGTAGTCGGTTACAAACATAGAATGAGATGTTGTGCATACAGACGTAATCGCTTCTCTTCTCGTCAAGTGGTCACTGTTGCACAACGATCAAGGATAAAACTGGACAAGCGTGGCGGGGGTGGACATAGATCTATAGATATACAGGATTATCCAAAATAAATAGTTCGTTCAATTGTTGGTAACGCTGAATTATATTTGTAGAACCATCGACGATTGCAATAATTAGATTCATAAATTTAGTATCTGTGACATTAATTTATTTTTATCATTATTTTAGAGATTTTAGCGAATTTCTGGATGGATGAAACTTTGTTTAACCTAAAAATGATTCTCGAGGTTCTCCACTAAATTATATGCATCATAAATAAATAAAGAGAACAATTTTGTAATGGACACTGTCAACAATCCTTTATCAATACGTGCATAAAATTTTTGAATTGCCCTATACTCTTACACATGCATGGATAGATATTGTGATAAGTATAAGAGATGACTTGCCCTTGGTCTCAATCCTATCTGTTCGATTCTATCGCAATGCAAATATGGTTTCTGAATGACCATCAGGAACAAGGGGGAGCCGGATATAAAACTTATTCTCGATGACTGTTATCTCTGGACCACTTGAATTCGAGATCCCCGGATGTTTACATAAGATACCATACGCTGGACTCTCCAACGAGTCGTATTTCGTTCCTTTTTTTTCGTCTTTTCTTCAAAGATAAACCACGAAAAGGGTTGCAAATGAGTACGTACTCAGTTCGGCACTTTACAATCATCCACCTTTATTCTCTTTCCTTTACGGTATAAAGCTAACTCCTACAAGGGACTCAATGGAAAGTATTTTATAAAATAGAAAAAACGATTGGCATAAAATTTTGCAAAACAACAATTATGTCATTCGTAAATTTTATTATGACATTAAAAATATTTTTTACAATTTAGTATAAAGTACTTTATCGCAGTAATTCCACTAATATTACGTTACCTAGTTCTTTTGACCATAATCAAACGAAATTAATAAATTTAACGTAAAATTCTGATGGTAGAATTTCATAAGCTGCTCAGGAATTTTGATCCAGCAGGAAATTGTCAACTACAGATATATCTATACCCATACAAACACAAGTATACCTGTAGTCATTCCTCGATCATACATCCGTTATATACAAGCCTAGATCGTGACATGGCGCATCTCACCGGGAGATTGGTTATCCGTTGCGGGTTTCACGGAAATCTTGCCGGAACTATTCACGTCTTATGACGTACTGCCAAAAACTAGTCGTATAATACGCTCATACGTATATGTATATAAATATAGTTATAGATGGAAGCAAGTATTTCGCGAAACACGCCGATATTTAGGTAGTAACCTGAGTTAATTCTAGGGGTGGGGCAGGAAAGACGTTCAAGTCATAGTACGTTGGGGGTTTCTGTAATACACGTGTGTAGGAGAACGGCTGAATGCATGCTAGGATTTCGGAGGGTGGTTTTGGGATTGTTGGGCTAGAAGGGGTTGAATGGTTCGACCTCCGGGTGCTTCTCCGAGACTAACGTCTCGGCTATAGAACTTGCGTAAGATAGTCCAAACATCAGGAACAAACACGACAACCTCCGTTTTGCTGTTGATGCTGGCTGAATGAGGTGAGAGATCGTTCCGGAAGTTCGGAGAAGTGAGTGAGACAGAGAGCGAAATAGAGAGAGAGAGAGAGAGAGAGAGAGAGAGAGAGAGAGAGAAAGAGAGAGGGTTAAACGTTGAATATGAGAGCGCATAGGAGTATAGCAAGAGCCGGGAAAGACTCTGACCAGGAAGCTAGGTTGCTCCGGGTTATACATGGTCGTTCTCGTCGCTCCAAACCCCGGTGAGCACGTCACACATTAACATAATGCTAATTATCTTACCAGCTCATTAGCGCTGGCAAACTGTCCGAGAAAATTCGGCCCTGCCGAGATAAGGAGTTGGCTCGCTGTGATGCTGTGGGACGGGTATGCTATGTATCGGTGGTATGTTAATGTATTAAAGGAAGTTCAACCCCTCTCAACTTTCGAGAATTCTCGTGACTATTAACGTCTTTACACAGCCCTCATAACCCTACTCTGATTTTCGGTGGTACTGTCTATATGTTTATACATATTGGTGTTACTGATTATTACGTATATTTTGTGAATAAGTTTTTAGATTGACGAGATTTTTTTATTGAGTCTGTTGGACGTATTTTTAGATTTTTCAAATGTCTCTTCTTTCCTTTTTGCACTTTTGAAAATACGAAAAATATAAAAAATAGGTTTTTTAACAATCTCGATTACAAGACCATGGAATTACAGTGTACGTTTTTTTTTTCAATGCTTCTGACAAGTATGCATATATCTCTGGAATATACAGAGATGAAAATGCATCCTGGTACAGTTTGCCCTGAGGGTGGCAGCCTTCATGCAACTATACCTCCAATTACTACGATGATGGTTCTAAACATATGTATGGGGGATTCTATGGGAAATTCTTCGTTTATTAATAATATTCAATTTACAAAAAGAATGGCAAAAATATATGTTTCTGGCAATTCACAAATTTTGGTGAACATCAATACTTTTTTGCAGCTCAATTCTCAACTGAGAAATAACGGAAACAATATCATTGTTGGAAATGACAAGCCATTTCCAACAATGATATTGTTATATTAGTAAAATATGACAAATAATAACGAAATCTAATAACTCATGTGAGTTTGTTTTCTTACACCCACAAAAATAAAAAAAAAATATTAAAGGACGAAAAACTTTCTTGTTTCGCTTCAAATGTTCGAAGATAAGTGGGTTTTTACAATTTTTTTTATGCATGCACGTATGTATGTAGGAAGTATACGTAATTTTCAAACACTCAAGTATTTTCACTCCGTAGTAACGTAAGGGTAGTTCATGCTGAGAGAGCAAGAGTTTATATTCTCTCTCTTTCTCTTTACTCAGCCCCAAGATCGAGTAGTAAGGAAATGCTTTGTCTCTCTCGTTTTGCCTGTAAATGCCTTCGGGGTCTTCCGGGGTTATGAGGAATTTAACAGGCCCTTGGTATTCGAATAGAAGCCTTGAGGTTACAAGACCTCAAGGCTCTCTCTCTCTCTCTCTCTCTCTCCCTCCCTCTCTTTCTCTCCATAAAATACCGCATACATATGTACATATGTATTACATCCGATAGACATTTCGTCTTATCTTATTCAATTTGTAAGCTAGTGTATGTGATGAATCCATTGTTTTAAGGACGACACTTAAAAAAATACGAATAAGCCCATTTGCATGACGAAAAAACATTGCTGAAAAAAAACCATTACTGTGTTTGTGAAAATAAGAAATTTTGAGAATGTTTTGTTTTCTTTGAGGCTAAGCAATTTATTTGTAAGAAGAAATTTTATTAACGATAATACATCGTTTAAATTGCATCATTAAAACGTTTTCAAATAATTAAGAAAATATATGAATCTATCGATGAAGGAATTGACATCATTTTAATCGAAGTCAATCTCGTTATTTTATCTACTTTTATTACATAAAATTATTTCACATGAGGTGAATCTCGTTATTTTATCAACTTTTATTACATAAAATTATTTCTCATGGAAATACAGAACAATTTTTGAATATTTTAGCTCAATTCGAATGGCGATCTTTGAGGGTATCTGTATCAAGAATATTATTCGTGAAGTATTCTG
This sequence comes from Rhimphoctona megacephalus, assembly GCA_963989365.1. NCBI lineage: Eukaryota > Metazoa > Arthropoda > Insecta > Hymenoptera > Ichneumonidae > Rhimphoctona > Rhimphoctona megacephalus. The sequence goes on along the minus strand of OZ022415.1, from coordinate 35,602,805 downwards.
ATATATCACTGATAGTAAGAGAAGCAGTCGTTCTCGCGAGCGACGAGACATCAAAGTGGGCACGAGGCTTCCGTGTAATTAGTGTCAGACATATTTGCATATTGATTGAAGAGAACGTGTCGACTCGTAGCAGTGGAGAGAAGCTCTCTCAGCTGAATATATAGTTGATGCTACTGCTCGACTCTACGTTGCCCTCTTTTTTTCCCACAGCAAGCTCGTCTCTCGTGACATACACAACTGCTCACCATCATCAGATCAAAATCTCTCGCATATCCTTGCAAACGCATGAAAACTTGCCGGCGCTCATGTACTCGCTCTTTCGAGTTGATAATATCAACATTTCTCAAGATATCATCAAATTCGAGATGAAACTTCATTTGAAAGAAAAAATATATAGACAAATAATGAAAGAGTAAATAATGTAAGTAAGATTATTAAGAAATGAGTAATCGGACATTTTAAAACCTATGACAAACATTTTTATTAAATAATTTTACATATTTTAACTACATGCATTGAGTTCTTAGAAGATTGCAAACGGGATAAGATAGTGACGAAAGTTTCAATACATTCGACATCAACTTCACGTGATACATTATTATGCAATTCATAGTAGCATTAAATCAGAAGTCACTTGGCACGAGATTCGCAACCTTGTATAAAAATGTGGGACACTTTGAATTATATCTTCGTAATATAATAACTGCCGTGGAGGTTAAAGTCGTAAGTTGGTCGTAAATTGTTGAATATATGAACGCGAACAATCGTTAAAAATGACACAGGAATTAAATATAAATTATGAGTCCTTGGATATATAAATTCATTTAAAAATGGACTAATAATGACCATTGAACGTGAGTCATCTGAGCTGATGTTTCAATCGATAAAATTATTTTTTTTTAGTAACGGAAAACATCTGAGAAATGAATTTTTTCATCGTGCACTTTATTCCAAATGAAAAACTAATAAAAATTGTATTTTTTCCTTTTCGGCCGGTTTGGAAAAGTCGAAGAATAACTGGAATCGACATTTTGATTCAGAAAATCTTTTTCGCTTTACAATAAATGTCAAAATCGAATAAAAATTTTTCTGCTCGGTTCTGACCGTCGGAATATGTTTTTTAAATTGAGAAATTGAGTTACATCGATTGAAAATATAAAATCATTTTTTTTTCAACAATTTTATACTTTTTTTAATACTCGAAGCGACTTGGTTGGGAAGGGGATGCTCGTTCGCCGAAGCCTGTACACCCTTCCGTTCTCGTTCTCTCGTCTGTAAGTAGACGAAGAATGAAAAATACAGAGCGAGAGAGAGAAAGAGAAAGATACAGGCCCGCGCGTGCCAACGGCTAACATATGAGCGTTCGGTGACTCCACAGTTTCGCGGATAAATCGCGCTCGGGGCCTTCTCTTCCTCAATTCAAATTCAACGCAGGACGGGTGAAATCGGTGCGGATTTAAAGAGAAAAGACGAATAAAAAAAGCAAAAAAAACGATAGTTGAGGGATGAGAGATAGAGAATGAACATTTTTGGCTCATAGAGGGTGGTTTTCATGAAATCGAGGGCGACAGAGAAAGAGAGAAAGAGAGAGAAAGAGAGAAAAAATTGTATACAACAATAGAGTGCAAGTCACTAGGTAAACGACCGGGAATTGTTAAAACGCCCCGACCTCTTGCGGTTATTTTGATTTTCGAACGACAACTACATACATAGATATACATTTACGTGTAAATACATTTTGTGGGGTTAAGGGATGAAATAAAGCTCAACAGTATACAGACGACAGGGAATCTCGCGATAGTATGTGAAAGGGGACAAGGGAGACGATTGGATATTGCATCGTTTTTTATATAAATGATCAAAAGCCATAAGGGCGTATGTCAAATAAATTTATAGTCAAATTCACATGAGGCAAATGACAGTCTATGCCCTATTCCAGTGTAAAATCTATTCGTTTTACTTTCGCTATATAAATCCATGTGCATGTAGCTTTGAAACCGTGAATCGTCTATTTTACTCTTCTCTGATACTTTTTCTGATGAAGGGGATCAAGTAGGGAACGAAATTGATGTTACATACCGCAAAAGTCATATAATCCAGTGACAGTACAACAACTCTTCTCTTTACGGCTCTACTCCTATCAACTCCGCTCTTAAACATCTCTACTCTTAGAATTATATCATCTGCCCAATACAGTACGTCTACTCTTGTATCATCTTAAATCTTAAATATTAGACTAGACATGTTAGAGAGTAGAGAGTTTAAATGAATATAGCATAGAGAGGTTCGAAACGGAATTGTTACAAAGTAGAGTTGTTACATTGTAGCAAAGTAACAACTCTTTTCTTCACAGCTCTTCTCCGTAACAACACAGTTCGTAGAAACTCTATACAGAGCGAAGCTGTTATCGAGTGTTGCTCTGTGAAGAGTAGAGTTGTTAAATTGCTGCAATGTAACAACTCTATTCTTGCAGCTCTTCTCGATAACAACTCCACTCTCAAAATCCCTAGATTCGAACGCATTACGTCTCTCTTCCTTAATGTGTCTACTCCTGTGTCATCTTCAATATTTAATATCTCTGCTTGTCGTAAGGTATGCACCAAAATATTTCTACTCCGATATATGCCCACTCCGAAATATCACTACTCTATTGAGTAGTGATATTATATTATATAAATATATTATAGTGATATTATATTATATAAATATATTTTTTTTTATTGTATTTGCCATTGCCCAGGGTCCTCCCCTTTTTACCTAATTTCCCCGGGTAGCAATGCGAGCATGCTCAAGCACAGTTACCAGAGGCGCTTAAGAAAGGTATCTTCCTCAGCTGTAATGCGATGAGCTAGCCAGTACCCGGCTAGGGGGCCACCATCCGCACGATGAGAACCGTCCACGGGAGGCACCCGGAGCCGTACACCGACCGTTCAGGCATCACAGCGAGGTCTGGACATGATTTTTTTATAAAGGTGGAACCCAAACCACCCGGGATTACAGTGGAAACACGTGAAAAAAATCTCAATTTTTCATTGGTGTTTTGATCGGGATTTGAACCCGGGACCCACGGCGTGAGAGCCCGAGCCCTTATCCACTAGACCAACCGCTCTCCCTGTTATATAAATATATTATAATATATATTTTGGATCAATACTCCAAAATATATATTATAATATATATTTTGGAGTAGGCATATATCGGAGTAGCAATATTTTGGAGCGTACTTTACGATGAGTAAGGATATTGAAGATCAGAGATGTTACAAGAGTAGACGTAAAAGATGTTATGAATTTTAAGAGTTGAGATTTTTAAGAGCGGAGTTGATAGGAGTAGAATCGTAAAGAGAAGAGTTGTTGTACTACCAATCCAGTCACGAGACTTCTTTTTCATTTATATAACGATAAACGCTGAAATATATCAGTGACACTGATACAATTTCACGCTTAATGGCAATATGGATTAAACTTAGATTTTCGAATTCCTTCTATTGTCAAAGAGCTGAAACTTTAGACTAAATTTATTGATTATTTATACTATGATTATTTGACTAAATTTATTGATTATTTACATTTAGTCTAAACTTTAGACTAAATTTATTGATTATTTAGTCTAAAGTTTAGTCTAAAAGTACTGAGTGGTACAGCAGTTCATCCCTTATATTTATATACCAAGCGCTGGACGAATAACGATAATTTTTTCAGAAGGTCACCAATTCTTACATTTCTTCCAATTTTTGCAACTTACATATTTTTAAATGTGTAATTCTTCCAATTTTTGCAACATACACATTTTTAAATGTGTAGGTTGCAAAAATTGGAAGAAATGTAAGAATTGGTGATCTTCTGAAAAAATGATCGTTATTCGTCCAGCACTCGGTATATAAATATAAGGGATGAACTGCTGTACCACTCACTCGGGCACCTGTCTGACAGAAAATGCTATATCTTGTGGCTAAGAGATCCCATGGGATAGGTCTCAGAGTGGAGCGCCGTTGAAGGATAGCTTGGGGTCAGAGGGCTATCTAAAACTCCCGGAGTTCTTTACTCGTCCATCTCTTATGAGAAACTCTCTTTTCTCCTTGTCTTGAGCGTCCAGTCTCAGTTTTCTTGCTTGATATATACTGTATCATACAGACAACTTCTTATAACATTTATAAACATATCTTTCTACGTAGAAATATCTCGCAGCTGCCGAGCAAAAAAATTGGAAATTTATACACTGAGTGTTTCGTTTGAAAGAAATTGGTTCGGTGAGTAAAAAAATTGAGCGTACATAATAGAAATACACCCTGTTGTACCATAATTTAAAATAAGTTCCAAATCTTATTCCCCGGCATATTAAATGCCATTTCGAAAAATTTCTTCCCTTGAAATAACTATTTTTATTATACGGTTTTTTCGGTACGATTTTTGAATACATAAATATTTTATAATATCGCAGGTTTATTTAAGCGAGTTTTTCTCAATACAACGATCGATGAACAGATATTTAGGACACGTGAAAAAAAAAGAAAGACAATGAAACATGTAAGGACTACCGTTCATCGGCGATTCAAAAAGCAATTTTTTTTCGCCCACACGGATCTTCAACAAAGGCTTTACGCACCGATTTCTGTCCATGTATATCGCCAGCGATATATCGCATAGATATATCTGATAAAATCGGTATACAAAAAGGTCAAGATATGAACGTAAATCACGACGCCATATACGTGAAATTTACATCATAAATAACCATACGCGTAAATCGTTTTACCTTTTTTTTTCTTCTATTGATCAATCATCATCAATTATTTTGTACTGTAGCTGAAAGATCGAAAGATGATAGAAACAAAATCGCTTTTTATTAAAAAAGATTCGGAAATTTTGTATTTATTTTGAACAATACTTCAAAATACTCTTCACTGTTGAAGATAAAAAAGTATTCCCTTCAAATTTCGGTCTATCTATGCACTCAGCGAATTTTCTAAAAAAGTTGTTACTTATTTAATTTCTTGGGGTTTACAGATTGCAAAAATTAAAAAATATAAAGCCCCAAATATCAGCTCTTGCTTAGTTTGAAAACCCCTATACGCGTGCATCGTATATGATTTCGATGAAACGACAACGATGAAAACAAGAGAGTGAGTTGGAGGGAACGCTGAACGTTGAACGCTGATGCTGTTGCTATTGCTGATGCTCTCGACTCAAAATAAGCAATTGACCCATCGATATGTATATGCCTGTTGGTGTGCAATGCAATGTCCACGCGAAAATTATACACACATATGCTGCGTATGATCCAATATATGTATATGAATGTGTGTTATATACACACATATATTACTCTGTATAACTATAGATGTACATATGTGATGATGCGCATCGCGTTGTTGCGGATCGGCATCGAGCCAACAAAACCCCGATTCTGGTACGATCGGCCTGGTCCAATATGCGGCTAATTTGCACAACAAATAAAGCTTATTCTACGGATTTGCATGTGTTTGAACTGCAGTGTAATTGGGTGGTACCGCTTCAATCTCTCCCTGTCTCTCTCACTCATCCCTTTATCAAGGTACATATATACAGTTTCTATCTCTGTTGATACGTTGTTCACTGCATAAACCTTCCATACTCTCTATCCAATCCCAGTTCACCCATATACATGTATGTATAGAGAAATTCTGTTATAAATTTATACTATATATGTGCGTATTACACAATTTCTCTTTCTGTCTTTCGCTCATAATAATGTTCTCTTCTCTTTCCATCTCTATCTCTTTCCCGTGCAGTTTACCACCCTCTGCAGAGCTCCACCCACTCACAATGTGCGTAAGCACGTATATATTCGCTCAATGGCTACTGACGTGCTCGACGGATATCGCAATATCGGAATTGACCCAACGTGAACGACGTAGGCACTATTTGTGTATAAAAACAGCCATCCTACATGTATTCACTGTCCAATCACACAGCGTATTACCTTTGCTGAATCATTTGAAAAAAATACATACAAATTACATTTTTTTCAAATTGTAGAAGTCTTTTTTGTTTTTTCATATAGATTTAAAAAAATTGCTGCTTATGATACGTAGGTAATTGTCTAATATTTATTCATTCCGATCTTTGACACGGACAACATGATTTTATATAATTTATATTTAAAAAAAACAGGACATATTTAGAAGTGAAAAAGATTGTTTTACCCCTGAGAATCAGTGGTGGATCTCGCATAATATCCGCAGATGTCATTTTTGCTTGATAATTGCTAGTTTCTGGATGATTTCAAGAAGGCAGTTTGAGAAGAGAAAAGAAATCGAAAAAAGTGTATTATTTTAATTCCACTTGTCATCGTCGCCCAAAAGAAGCTCGATGTAATTTAAATAAGTCGCCATTTTGTCAAATGACGAAGAGAACCTAGCGCGACAAAAGAGCCATTTTTTCCTTAAGGACAACCCTCTGTCGTGTTTTTTAACGAGCCTTGTGGTTTTCGCGACTGTAATATCCTTGTTGCCTTATATATTGTACAAAATTATAACAGGCAGCTCGACATTCTGTGTGTTGTGTATGTGTAGATCGTGTAGGGAAGGGCTGATGTGTGCAGGTGCAATGGAAAAGAGAAATAAGGGATAAAAAATTGCGAGATAAAAAGAGACAGAAAGAATATGAAGAGAATGAAAAAGGAAGAAATGTAAGAGATATGTAGGTAGAGAGAAAAAAGGTAAGGGGAAAAATATGAAACAAAGATGAATAAAAAGAAAGAGAAAGAGTGAAAAGTAACATAGAAAAAGAGAGTGAGAGACGGAGAGAGAGAGAGAGAGAGAGAGAGAGAGAGAGAGAGAGAGAGAAACTACCCGCAGGAAAAATTCGCACCATACAAAGAGTACGCAAACCTGACGACGTCGACGAGTTATCCAGCAGACGATCTACGTGAACGTGCCAACTCGCCATTTTGTATGCGATATGCAGCTCGCGTCTACGCGGGAACCCACCACGTTCTTTATTAGGTCCGGGACTTTTGTAACATGTACGTATTGGGGTGTATTAAAAAAAAATCCCTTCTTTATTTTTCATTCTGTCAGCTCACTAGACGTTACTTTTAAAATCACTAATTAAAAATGAACCTTTGTGAAAAGTGTCTCTAAGAATGGATCCCAAAAACCATGAGAAAAGAAAAAAACACCTTTAAACCTACACAAATCCTAACAGTCATCATGAAAATACACAATTATCAATCGATCATATAATCTTCTTCATGCAATAAAAGAAATCTATTCTTTTCCAGAAAGAAGAATTGTCAAAGTCCAGTGTAATACCGAAATTTTTAAGAATACATACAAAATTCTTTCTGTATTAATTCACTTTTGAATAATATATTTTAAAACCGAACGTGTCACAGAGGGCGAGCTTCGATTCGATGTTTGCAGTTACTTGAGCGTACGAGACTGCGAGAGATTCGGGGGCGACAAGAGGATCGCGAGAGTAAGCCACAACAAGAGATGCATATACGGATGCAGACAACACTATAGAATCCCTGTCGCTTTCTGAAACCACCAATATATATATGTAAAATATATATATAGTATTCGTAGTGTCGGGCAATGAACTTGTAAACCAGTGGTTGAACATACAAACGGCAAACGGCGGCTCTTCCTGATCGGTCACTAGCCAACGGCTACATATATATGTGAAGTGCACATGTGAGCTTCTAGCCGGTTTTCGTGACGTCATCAGCTTGTGTTCCATGTCCGAATTGCAACGCGTTCTATGTGAAAGATATATATGTGTATATGTGGTTAAACCTTTACTCCCGTTTGTTTGGCCTCTCTTTGATGTCCTCGCCAAGCTTCACCTGAACTTCAGAGTGAGATAACACGCGAAACGAGACTACGGAGACTCATGCTTGCGTTCACAAACACATTCATGTGTATACGCTTTATATGTACCATCCGCGAAAATGGAAAATTTCAAACAGAGTGAAACGATATTTGGATGCTAGTTTTCTCAGGGTTCTACAAATAAAAAAAAAAGATTATTTTGAAAAAAGTGCTTGAAAGCAGTCTGTGGAATAACCATAGACGTCGTAGAATGTTGTTATCGATATTACCTAATTGCTGGTTTATCTTTATTTGGATTCGTCTAAATGGCGTGTCTAACTTTTGAAAATATATTGACGGAAAAAAATTATCTGTAAAAATTAATGGTCGATATTTAAAAATTACTGAATATAAAACAAAATATACAGTTGAAAACTATATATTAGTCGTTTTACAGTGGATTCCATTACAAAATAATGGATTTAATGCGTTTTTTACTTTCTGATCAATTATTAATGCTGATCTAAATTGTAGAAAACTCAATGTCCACAGCAAAAAAATGGCATAGCAAAAATTACAAATAAAAGCGAGGAATTCCACTGTGTATGATATGTAAAATTTACAATGCCCTCAGTTAAACTATTCAATAGTCATAGGAAAATAAACTGTGAACCAATATTATTTATTGATATTGAAAATTGTAAAAAATGTTATATGGCATATATGAAAAACTGTAATTAGAAAATATAACAATTGCGTACTTCCAATAGAGAAAATTACCGTCGATATAAATTATAATTTATATCGACGGTAATTTTCTCTATTGGAAGTACACAATTTTTATATTTTCTAATTACAATTTTTCATAAAAAAAATTTTTTCACAAATTTTTTTTTGTAAACCTTTTTTGTAAAAATTTTTTTGTAAAAATTTTAGATTAATAATTATTAATATAAAGAAATTGCAGTGTGCCCAGTAAAAATTCGAAAACGTACTGCAAAATTTGCTATGTTTCTTTCAATTTTTACAGTGTATACTGTAATTTCTCCAAGCACGTGAACCAGGAAATTTCAAGGTAAAATACTTATTGAAGACTATTGCTATATTTGCTTATTATAGCTCAAACAATGGGGAGCGAATTTTGAACTACACGGAAGCGTTACAGACATGATACATTGCAATATATAAAAAATTCGATATTTTTTATATTTCAAATTTTTCTTGCTTTCAAAAGACTCGTCTTATAGATTATTTATTGACGTTATCGATTGTATTCCGGATTGGATATGCACCTATAATTTTTTTTACCAATAATTATCAAGTAGATAGTGGTGTAATAGGCAGCGTCCGTGCGCGTTAGGTCGTAGATAGGGAGGTAGGTCAGATCGAATCCCCAGTAGTATATAGGTAGGAAAATTTTTCTGTTGAAATTTATGTTGGGAGCGATGGATGTAGAAAGTATGATTAACAATTATTAATAATGCATTCATAATTGAAGAATTTTTAAAAATTTTGTTTGTTTAAAACAATTTTATGGTTATGTTTAGGTAACTCTAATGAGGATAAGTTCAGTTTATTATTTCGTATAAAATTTGTTTGATGTGCATGAGATACATCATTTACGATATTAGTATTTCTCGCCACAGGGACTTGCAGATTTTGTTTAAATTTTCATGAAAAATTGATGTTTACGCGTCTGGAAGGCGCTACTAATATGACAAACTGTAAAATTTCATGAAAATCTTAGTAAAAACTACAATTCATCTTTTTCCGTGTTAAGAAAAGAAGTCTTTTTGTATCGATTTTTTTGAACTTTGGTAGCTAAGAAATTATATCGGCTAAGGCTAAGAGCTTTACAGAATTCTTACTCGGCTTTAGGTCGTTAATGCGTTTCTGCGAGAAAATGAGAAGTTTCTTAAGAGCGAGTTATAGCAAGAGGTGAAAATGAGATTTCCCGAGGAATTTTTTGAATATTTCGAGAATGTCGAAAATCAAAACTACTTGCTGGAATGGGTAAGACGCACCGTAATGCGATTTGCGCCTTTTTGTTTATTAGAGAACAATATATGAGTCTTTTGGAAAACTCACGAGGTCGTTCGGGCCGAGGTCGCTAGGAATAAGTCATGAAAGAGTAAGAGTAGACTTGCGGAAAACAATGAGGCAGAGAATTCTCTGCCTATTCGCTCTTTCCACTTCTTACGATGGTCGGGGATGTTCTGAAGATCCAAGAGCTACATTGGTGCTCATCTCTTTATCTTCACATAGATATAGATGTATAAATTGTTACTACAGAAGGCATAGAAGGAATACGATAACCCTTCTTCGTCCTGTAACTCCGTACGGAACAATTACATTTTAATTAATATTTCCTAAGAGCCTGAAAAGCCTTCCCGTCGAATTTATGATCGTTTTATCCATTATTAGGGGTGGCCCACTCCCTCTCTCCCCCTCACGCTGCTGCCCTTGATACAAGCTTTAACCTCCCCCCTTTTTCGCCTCTCTTTTCACCCCTGTATCTATAGAACTTTCGGAAACCATCCACACAGAGTGAAACAACGAATAAGAAGGTGCGGGAGGATTAAGGCTCTCGGGCTCTATCTTTCTGTCCGATTCTCTTGCTCAAAACCCATAACTTTGACTTTACGACTTCTCTATTCTCCTTCTCTCCCCCTTTCCTTCACGAGACCCGCAATTATCGTCATTTGATTTAATGAGCCTGTTTCGATGGTTCCCTCCTCTTGTAACTCTGTACAACAACGCTGGAAAAAAATTCCACTCGATGTAAATCTGTTTTTTGGGTAGAAAAGCTGCCAAGAAAACGAAAAGCTTCCATTTGCCTGGTAACTTCAAATATTAATGAAAACAGCGTGCGTTATTTTAATAAATAAATCGAGACTTGCTGTTAAATTCAAAAGAAACATTTGTGGGAACTTTGTGGTAAATCTTGACCAGAAAATCCGCGCGATGTCGAAGTTTTGGTAAGAGGACCATGCCGAGCCAGGAAATAGGAGTGGGGAAGAGGGGTTCGTTTGAAATTCGTAAACGCGACACAGCCTCAAGGCACAGAGAGCATGGTCAGAGAATTCCACAAGCTCGCGCATCACCAAGAGCTAACTCTCTCATGTGTAAGAGCATCGTCTCAGGATAGATGGATAGTTGAAACTTCGTAGTTCCCACAAGATGAGAGAGAATGTCTTTGAGTTGCCGTAAGGCATTTTCACTAAGAACGAGGACCAAGAAGAAGTTCAATCTATGTGTGTCTCTTCTACTCAAGGTGCTGATACATCATTCTTTTTCATTCATTTTGCGGACTACTCTTCCTTCCCTTACTTCGTGCCTCGTTTCATGACGTTGGGATAGATACAGGGTTAAAAATGTAGAGACGAAAGTATGCGACAAGGAATTGAATGTCATATACATCCTAAGTATCACTGAGGGTTTGGTTGAGACATAACATTTCAGCCTGAAGATTGGGTATGCGAGGTTTGAAGAACTAAGAACTGGAAACAGAAAAAAATATAATGAATGAATGAAAATTGATGATTAATTTGAACAATCTTCAGAGAATCTTATTATTATGTATAAAAATGGTTCGTAAATCATGCAGCTTATTAATTAAAGAGCTTTTATTATTTATCGAGTTACTTGATGGTGGTAAAATCAGGGGATTAACGCAGAGATTTTTGGATGGATAGCTTGAAAGCTTATCAAATTTTTTCGTTTTTCCTTTGGAACCGTTTTTTAGATCGAACGATTTCGAGGAAACTTTCATTTTTATCAATTAATCTACTACAAAAATAGTATCCTCGTTATTTTTTATCTTTTTTTCAATAAAATTTTGTTATTGAGATGGTTTGATTTGAATGAATCTTTGCAATGTTGTTATGTCACCAATTTTGGAGATAACATGATGATTTTGAAGTATGGGCGGTTATGAAGAAATCTAGTTCACTTTTGGATAGAATATCTAAAATTGGATGAATAGATCTTAAACATCCCCTGATAAAACGAGGAATAAAACTGTTATATTCGGTACTTAATGAATTTCGATCGAAGTTGTTTACATGTTTTTATGGATTATATTAATACGAAATCGAATAGGATTGTTTTCGCACGAATGAAGATAAAGAATAACACGTGGGAAGAATGAGAGACATTCCGGTTGAAGGATAGAAGTGTGGGTATGGGTAAAGTCATTCGAGTTTTGGCACGAATACTCGTGGCAAAATCCGATCGCGATGACGAGCACTTTTTATCCCCATCGCTTGCCTCCCCTGCTCTTACGACACTCGTTGATAAATGGCTCTGTCGTATTCCGTGGTCATGCAGGAATCGTCGACAGGCTTGAAGAGCTCTGCTGCCATGGGGATTGTCAACGTATCACAGCGTGTTTCTCCCGACGAGGTTGACATACACCGCGTGAGAATTCCGTTTCGTGGGTGGACCATCGATTCTCGAGCGATGCTTCTCTTTTTTCTTCTTTGTATATTTTAAGACCGGACATTATTTGAGTGTTCTCCCTTTTGTTACTTGCCTACATTTTCGATCTCGTTAATAATTCATTTTTGTTATTTTCATGACACTACGAGTTAGATAATTGTATTGTTTATCCAAATTTAGTATGTAATAAATCGGAGGTTTTCGAGATTTTGTTTATTCACGAAGACTGAGAATTATCGTTTATAAATTCATAGAAAATAAACGATTTTTGTTAGTGAAAAGATAAATGGGCTGAGATGCGGAGAAAATTCGACAAGCTGCGTGATGAGGAGTACGTAATAATAGGGATATTATCAGGTACCCCATATAAAAAGGTGCGAAATGCCAAGGTGCGATCGACGATGACGTGACGACGGGGATGACGACGACAACGACGACGGCGTGGCAAACGACGAATTCGAAATGAATTTATTCATGGGGCTAGGCTAGTATGGCGATTCGAGGTAGGGGGCTGAAGGGAGTATGAAGTGGGTGAAAGTGGGTGGCGTGAACGCGGGCGCGAAGTCGGGGGTATAAATGCAAAATTGGCAATACATACGAAATCTCCCGGGTTTCAAGTAAAAAGGGGTGAATATATTAAACCCACGGAATTAACCCCTTTGAACTTGCCCTCTCGCTGTCTCTCTCTTTATCTCTTCCCTCTCTATTTTTCTCTACTTCTCTGCTCTCTTCCAATGGAATAATTGGAGGATGCAGTGCAATAATTTCTGCGTAGTACGTGCTGATACAGCACACACGAGCTGACTTTCTCCTCCGCTGTGAGGTTTATTAGAAATGAAGAAATCCTAAGGGTGCGAGACAGAAGTGTGTACCTTCAGTATGAATATGTGGGTAAAATGTAAAAGAGAAACTTTTTTCTCTACTCCCTTCCTCTTTTTCCACCACGGTGTCAAATGTTCATGGTCCGGAGGTTCGTTGTTGGACAAAAAAAATTCTAAAGTTCAATTTTAGAGTGTAAATTTATAGCCAGTGAGAATGAAAGCTGACAAAAACAAAAAACCAGAATAATTGAAGATAGCATTGCCATTGTTTTTCTCTTATTTATATTCCAATTATTAGAAAATAACAAAAATACATTGAAAAGTAAATCCTTCAGTGAATAATGATGAATAATTAACATGACATGAAAGGACAAGGTGATGAATGTTAAAATAAAAAACAGAAAGAATGAGGGAAATGTACTAAATATATATCCGAGACTCGAATCACTGTTGTCGTTCCCCAAAGTTTGACAAATGTATGCAACGGCACAGCTCCAGACATCTCGAAAAGAAGAAAATAATTCGTTGCGATTTACTTCCATGTGCGTGTAATTGCATAAATGAAAAATGTGACGAAACACTTTTATTATACGCAACACTAAAAATCCAAATTTCCTAAGAAATTCAAAAAAAGAACATGCGCAATAATACTAATTCCGCTTACAAATAATAACAAAAATTTTAGTTTTTTTTCTAGATCAATTACACTCACTACTGTGTAACCATGAAATAACTAGATCACCAATAAATAATGATGACAGTCTCGTGTGACAAGCGTACTGTAAAATTGGTATAAAGTATAGATGGAAATGAGGGAAGGTTGCTTTGACGTTTCCGGTAGTCGAGAGCCACTCAAATCATAATACGAATGAAATGAAAAGGGTTTTGTGTTCGTATCAGTAAAGTTCGATGACGTCGAAGTGGGAGCCGTCGAAAATTAAACAGGAGAAAGGCGAATACATGGATAAACTTAACCGTGTGTGAATGTGTGTATCAGAATGGAAAATCTGCATATCACAGTGGGCGGTTCCCTCGGATCGAGTAATTAACAAAAAAGCAAGCAACTCGGCCATTAATCATCGTCGGCTAGCACTCGGAAATATACAAGCTGACGGAGCTAACTCTGTATCAGATTGGCCAACCCTTTCGGATCGTACCAATCCTATATTCATGTACATATTTACATACATGTATATATGTGTAAATATACTGCTGAGAATATTTTCGTAAGGATTCTAGTTTGAGGATGGAAGACCTTTTTGGTACCACCAATTTCCGGTTGACCCATGACGATCCCATCTCTCATCTGCTTTCCTCAAGTAGTTTAGTCTATTTTTAAAAATTACAGTTTATAAACGGAGAATTGTGAGTCGATGATTATTTCCTCGAATCGACACGCATTCAAAGTTCGTTATATTCAGAGAATAAACCAAAATACTTGACTACGAAAATGTCATTGATATCCATGGAATAAATTCCACGGTGTCGAGAAAAAGTGAGGAAATGAGGGAAGGTGAAAAACTATCGACAGTGTGTGAGACTAGAATTCCGATGGTGAAAAAAGAATAGAGTAATTTTCCAAAAGGAAAATCGATTAAGAAACTATTTCTATATGAGATGCTCCATTCACGGTAATAGTATAAAAAGAAAAAAAAATTGGATAGCATTTCAAAGCTCTTCAGAATACGCGAAAAAAAATGTTCCCTCAAAACGAACGACTCGAGATATTTTTGTAAAAGAGAACAAAAAAAACGATGAATCGAGGGGAGCATCGATCATTCGGTGAAACGGATTTGGCTTTATTTCTTTATCGACACTGGAGGGTTGTATCAAAAAAGTACGGTGTTTTCGTGAGCCTCACTGGGAGAGTTCCGGACGTCAACGGTAGCGTGATTGATTTTTATTCTACACCCTTGCACTGCTACTGTTACTTTATACCAAGGTTTCGACAGGCGGTGGTACATATGGCATAAGACCATTCATTCTTCTAAAGATTTCACACTGGATATCATTTAAAAAATATTTATTCAATTTATGCAACTAATTTGATGGCATTTGTGTCAATTTTTTAAATCGTTGTTGCAATTTTTTTCAAAACATTAAGACAAATATTTGTATGTTATATAAATTGAACAATTTAAGAATTTTTATATACTTTATTGACTATTTGATTGAAATATAAATTTAGCAGAGAAAAAATAGAATTAAACGAAATCTGGTGTAAAAAAATGTTAAAACCAGAGCAATTATTTTTTCATCGACTTTGCAAAAATTCTCGTAAAATTATATTTCACTGGTTGCGTTCAAAGTTTGTTGGAGAAAAGAAAGATATATTTTTTTGATTTATGGCTCTTTTTCGGTCAGCCAAGAGCCAGGAGCAGGTAAGTTGCATTCGTGATTGCGGTCTCTTCGGGGTCAGAAAACTTCTGGCATATATTTTCGAGGGAGCAATGGGAGGAGGGAGTTCATTTTAAGTTCTTCTACTAGCTCTTCGGAACATTTTTGAGGCCAATTTTTCGGGGCAATTACCAAAATCGTACCTAATACACCTCGCGGCTAATGATTTCTCATTACAAGTTATAAATCTCGAGGCACACACTGAGGGCGATTCGCGAGGTCCACAAACTGAGTGAGAGAGAATATTTTGGAGCCCTTCTTGTCAAGAGGAAAACAAAAAGAGAGGAAGCCTTACGAAACTGGGAACGATGCCTCGGGACATGAAATATTGGGGAAGAAACCGGGGGAGAGATACGAGCAATGTATATATAAATAAATAAATAAATTAAAACTCTTTTGAGAAACCTTGGGCTTTTTTATCTGTTCGGCTCAACTGATGAACGAAAAAAGGGTTGTACTGCTCAGACTCACGGGCTGAAGAAATCTCGAACATATCGTTCAAGAAATTGTTCTTCTCGAAAATAAAGTTGTATTTTTACTTCCTATGATTTGAATGAGAAAATTATTTTAAAACTCCTCCAATATAACATCTCTAATAAAAACTTTAATTAAAAAAAACGTCAAAACTTCAAGAATCTGGTGAATGGATTCACTATTTTGTCGGAATTTTATTTTCCTCTCGACACAAAACATCAATTTCTTTATGTTTGGCACTCATTTGATAAATGCTCCATTTACGTAAGTCAATTTAAATATTGGATCGCAGGTGGTGTTAATTTAATACATCATTTCTAATTTACCAAAGAGGGGACTCAGAGGATCGTCTTGATTTGTTCTCATTCAAGATTATCGAGAAAAAGAAAGACAGACACAGACGGCGAGAGCGAACGAGAGTGGGGGAGAAAGACAGAGAGAGAGAGAGACAAAGGGACAGAAGGATATATATGAAAAGATATTAAGAGAGACAGAAAAGAACAGAAGATCTCTCGCTTGCGTTGCAGCGAACAAACTACCCATAATTATAAAGTTCCATAGAAAATTGCGTCCATTCGAATCCTTAAATGGACCGCGCGGCATTGTCTCGGGCGAGTTCATCTCATGGCTTAGGAAGAGAGCATAGAAAGCACACATACATATATAAATAGAGCAAAAAGATAGAAGAAAAAGAGACAGAGAGACCAGCACTTGAGTACGGAAATTTGATTTATGACTTTTCGTTTTCGTAGTAAAAAAATACGAAATAATTTTTGGGATGATGATCGCGCTGAGATAATGGGTCCGATTAAGAATCCGTTCTTTCGTGCATAAGGCAAAAGGAAGAAAGAGAGAGAGAGAGAGGAAGAGAAGGAGAGCGACAGAGAGACCGAGAAAACCGAACTCTCGGCCTCAGGCTACGTGAGTCTCTTCATTTCTTGCGATAGTTTTTTTCTTCAGTTTTTTTAATTTTTACTCTGAGCCCTTTCTGCGTACTTGTTTATATATTCGTCAAGTGTTTGTGCATGTTCATGTGTATACGTAACGAAAAGGCTCCGAATACAAGAGTGGGCTTACTGCAGAAGAGACCTCTTATCCTCGACAACTAAATCGCTCGGATAGTTACAATTGAGGGACTGATGATGGCAAGGAAGACTGTAATAACTTTAACGCTGACTACCAAACGAAACTCAGTGAAAAAAAAGTATAAGAACTATTACTAAGAATGTAGACGTTGGGATTAAAGAAATATATTGGAATGAGCGATTAAGGTGATTTCGACACTTTATATAATTATATATATTTTTACGTTACCATAGTTATTTGTTCTTCGTAAATAGTAATTTTCAAATTTTTCCTATTTGAGTTATAATTTTTATGTTGAAGGTAATTACTTTTTGAGTCACAAATTTACAGTTTGCTTTAATAACCATTTCCCTAATTAAATCAATCAAAAATTATGATTACTCATTAACTTGTATGTGCCAAATTCTATTCCATCAACTCTGGGACTTGACGATTTCCAAAAGGCAAAAAATTCATTTTCCTATCCCTTTTCGAAGCTACGTCCAGGAATTGGAAGCTGATTTGACTGAAAAAGAATGTTCGGGAACTTTTCTTTGAGTGCCTCCAATCGGATTTTCTTTCGATTGCATTAGCAATGAAGAAGTGGATGATAATGGAGAAACGAGGAACGTGAGACACGTGAGAGCGGGCGAGGTACGAATAGAAACGTCAAATTTATTGTAATAACCAGGCATTAAAGTCGCGACGCCATTTTACCGTCGACGCTCGGCCATTTTGAATACAGATCGACCAATCGAGGGGCGGTGTACGTGAAGACTCTGTTTTTGTCCCTCCAGCCCTCTTTAAACGGTATTACAGCATACAGTAGTACACACATGCACATATCAACTTGTATATGGATACATAAGAGCAAGTAAAGTCGCTTGGGCTCGCAGAGCTCGAGCTCTGACGATCGTAATGCCGGAACATTTATTTTTCCCTTTCTCATGCTTCTGCATTAGTTCCCTCTCTCTCTTATTTTTCTTTATATATTTTTCTCTTTCTCTCTCCATATATATTTTTTCTCTCTTTCTCTCTCTTATCTTTCTTTCTTTCTCTCTATACATATTTCTCTTGCTCTTTCTCTCTCTCTTTCTCGTATAGCGTACATACATACGTACAGAGCTCTTTGCTCGATGTCGGAATATTTTAAACGTGCTTCACTCGAGAGAACGTATAATTTGGCCACGTTTAAAACTGTAACCTAACACGACTATACTACCACATTCAACTCGCACTACAGACTCTCTTCAGTCTTTCTCTGTATCTCGACATTCTTACGACAACTATCGATTCAACATGGCAGCAATATAAATTAGTGACGGAGGAATGAGTGAAGAGGAGACGGGGAGTGAGTATGAGACAGGAATGCAACGACGATCTTCGAAGTAACGACGTCGACTCCAGAAATAAAGAGAATGAGAGAGAAGCAAAGATACATACAAGAAAAGAGACGCTTCGAGTGCGACAGAAAATTACTGCGGGACTTAAAATCCCCATCTATCCTCCATCTCCTTTTTTGAACAACCCTCTCTAACGTTTTTCGTTTTAATTTTTCTACTTTTTTGCTCTTGCTTGCATTTTTTACCGACATTTTTACTGCTTCGTCGTTAATACTACTCTAAAATCAGTGCTTGCGCGTTGTGCCTCGGTCCTAAACCAGAGCACCGAGACGTCGACGAACATTTCTTTATATTTTTTTTATTATTTTCGAGCTTGGAGGCTGTTCAACCACCAAATTAAAAAGTACCTGTCAGACATTGCCTAATTAAAGCCTACAATTAAAACACCATCAGAATAAAATTGTATACATCGTAGCATATTTAGAATATCCACAAAATCTTCATTACGATTTCACCCTTACTCGTTTACAAAGGTTTTTTCTTTCTGAAGTTAATCCCACTTAAATATTGGCCAAATAATAAAACAATTTTAAAACATTTTCTTCGATTGAATCCTCCGTACTGCATATCGTTTCAATATTTCTTATTTACTTCTTATTTAAAAATTTCATGCTTTCTCTTCAGTCTGCAGATTAGCAAGTGTAAGGCAAGCGAGCATAGAGCCTTAGAAGGGATTGCAAGGATTCGAGATTAAGGGTTGCGGATGTCACGAAATTGAAGATTTCTCCTATCTCGAATTCTGGAGAGATTTCTCATTCTATCTCTTTCTATCAAGAAAGTGTGAATGTGTGTGTATGGGAGAGAGAGAAAGGGCATGAGATGGAGAGAGAAACGGGTATAGATAGAGAAAGACAGCATAGAGTATGCATAGCTGACGGATTTGAGTTCACAGAGTGATAGAGAGGGAATGCATGGAGGAGGCAATAATCTGGTTATAACTTGAGAGATTAGGTCCGGATTCGATTACGGACGAGGTATCAAACCGTTAAACAGTCTCGGTGCTAATCAAAACCGAACCTCATTACCCAACGGGGCAAAATCAGGAACTCGGGGCGCGTTGCAATCCTCTCTTCATTCCCTGAACTCCTTTCCCCTTTCCTTTCCGCCCCTTTCTCTCTTCAGGTCGATGTCACCAAGTTCTAACGAAAGCACGAACACACGTGTTTCATTTGTATTTGTGTTTCATGCTTGGAATTGACGCGGATTTCAGTACTGGCACGTGGGATTGTAATTCGTAGCGTTGATGTCTTCCAACGATGCTAGGTGTCCTGCAACTTTTCAGCTCCTTCTTATACTATCAATGAAGCAGCTGCGGGGATACGGAGTTGTTTGATCTTGTTGACGATATTTTATCTGCTCCTATTCACAGATTTTTTAAATTTTCAACAGTTATAACGAATGAGAATCAGGTTCAAAAAATTAATTGTGCTGTCGCTCAAATATTTTCCTATCTTATTCTCCGCAAATGTATGAAAAAAATTGTACGAATTAAAAAAAATGTCAGTCGGAACAGAAAATGGTTCTTCGTTCTGAACGTCATCTATTCAAATTAGAATCATTGATTTTTGTAAACATGTTGAAAAATTGTAAGCTCAACAAAATGGCAAATAGTGAAAGAGATTGTATTTTTTTTTCTTGTCATAATTTTATTTTTATGATCGTTCCATATATTGCTCTCAGTTTAGCTGCAAGCTAATGGAGATGAGATATAATTATACAAACGGATGGAATCCCATCGAGATCCGATTATTCGAGATAATATTTCGCCCCCCGGGTTCGAGGCCATCAACACCGTTTTGGCCTCTCGATTTTCACATACGACGACGGCGTTATTTCGTGTGTTTGGGTTTGTTTGGTTGAGAGAGAATATCAAAGCATCGTATACGGCCACTCCATTGCATATTCTCGTAATCGAACGAGCAGTTCGACTAAACGGTCGAAATAGGCTTCGATTTTCCATTAATCGGTTGGTCACACATTTTCAGAAAAAAATAATACATCCTTCGATTGTTGACGAGATCTACGATTTTAAAACTACGCATTGATATCTACCATGGTTTTATCTAAATTCCTGATAATGTAAAAACGTTTATCTTTTGGATAATTTCATTATTTTTATTTTTCGGCAATTGTATATGGGGCACTCCACGCCAATATCGACCTACGTCAGACCCTTCCATTCTTTGATTTGGCTGAACATTTTATGTGTTGTATGACCCATTGAAAGAAGCTCTATTGATTTTTTCCAGATTCTTTTATCCATACACTTTGAGATATGATTTTTTTTCAAAATTCGATTTTTTTTTCTTCAAATGACTGAAACTCTGTGAAAAATCGACCAAATTGAACTTTTTTTTTAGAAAGGTTGATTTTTACCGTACCGTTGGGAAAAATACGAGAAAATGATTGATATTTATCTTCCATATTTTTTTATGATTTAAAGAAATTTAAAGCAAAAAAAACATTGGTTTTAAGATGTTTACCCTTTTTAATTTTTTTCAAAAAATACACAAAAAAATTTGACCAATAAATGATTTCTGAGACTTCCATCGTGGACAGATTTTTCATTATACTTTTTTCTCATTTTGAAAAAAAAAATCATTTTTTTTCCAGTTAATTTGGATCAAAACGAACTTTTGTTTTTTTGAAATGTAGGTTTTTACCAGACTCTTGGAAAAAATTACGATATATTTATATTTTTTTAATATTGTTTTCAATGTTTAAGCAAAAAGTCATTAATTTCAAGACGTTGGACACTTTTGATTTATTTCAACAAATTTACAAAAAAACCTTGACCAATTAAATGATTTTTGAGACCATTCCCATCATGAAGAGATATTTTTTCATATTTCAACACAATTTCTTTTCTTAGTTTAAAAAAAAATTCATTTTTTGTTAGTCAATTCGTACCAATTAAGTCTTTTTTATATTAGAATTGTTGCTGTGAAACAAAATATCAAAAAAATAGTTCGATTTGGATTGAAAAAAAAATCAATTTTTTTTCAAAATAAGAAGGAAAATATGAGGAAAAATCTGCTCACGATAGGACTGGTCTCAAAGATCGTATAATTGGACAAAGTTTTTTTGTAAATTTTTGGAAAAAAATGAAAAAGGGTAAACATCTTAAAACCAATTTTTTTAAATTTAAATTGCTTTAAATTGAGAAAAAATATGGAATACAAATATTAATCACGCTTTCGTATTTTTTCCCCCATCGAGACGGTAAAAAGAAACAATTTTTCTAAACAAAAAAAGTTCGATTTGGTCGATTTTTCAGTCACAGTTATTTAAAGAAAAAAAACATCGAATTTTGACAAAAAATCATATCTCACAAGTAGATGGACGAAAAAATCTGAAAAAAATCAAGAGAGCTTCTTTCAATGGGTCATACAACACATAAAGTTTTCAGCCAAATAAAAGAATGGAAGGGTCGGATGTAGGTCGTTTTGCCGTGGAATGCCCAGTATACAAAAATGACTAGTTTTTTGAAAGTTATTAAAAAAATGTATAATGTTTCGAAATCTCTTAAATAATTGTTAATAATTAATCCGTTCATTAATTACTCCATGATTACGAATTACTTTTCTTAACAAAATTAAAAATATACCTGTCTTTAAAGTCAATCATCTTCCACAGTACAATTAAAATATCTTTACTCATTTCCATTAATTTATCATTTACAGTTTATCGGTATATTATTCTAATTATTATGATTATTATTATTATATTATATTATATTAAGGGGCGATGATAACTTGAATGCTCACACGTTCGTATTGCCAATAAAGCTGTAAGATGCGTATACGTAAATTATACGCGAGTTCTTATATACGCGTTTCAATGATGGCATGTCAGTAGCTAATGCAATTAAGGGGAGAAACCTGATCCGGCAGTTTGCCAATTAGGATGAAGTGGGTGGCTCTTATACGAGTCAGTTTCTGTTGATATATATATACTTATATGCAGGGTGACCTATTAGGAAGGACTTCCTCAATTTTTGGAGATAGAAAAGAAACAATTTTTCCTTTCACACTCGATAACATGGAACAGTAGATAAATTCACCAATCGTCCCGAAAATCATAGTTCCAGCAAAATGCGTTTTGAGAACAAGAGTATAAAAATGATTTAAAAAAATTAAATTGTAAATTTAAAAATAAATTAATATAGAATAAATAAAAGCAAAATTTTTAATGTGATGCCACATATTTAACTTTGTTCATGTAATCTAGATTGAAGCGCAGATCTGGTGGATATTCGACTGCATCGGATTATTTTTAAACTCACTTTGCAATTTATTCTCCCATAGCGGTTCGTTTTGCCCCGGTATTCAAAATATAAACAGGTATTAGGTCACGTTTGCACGTCATTCACGCGTTTAGAAATTATCTGTCTGCATAGGGCATCCCGTGGTGGTTGAAAGGGAGAAAGCGTAGGCATCGTGTAAGTAGATACGTCCTGTACTACGAGCATTATAGAAAGAGGCAAAAAAGAAGAGAAAAATGAGCAAAAAAGAAGCAATGGAGAGAAAAAAGTGAATCAGTAAAGGTAAAGAGAGAAAAAAGTTTAAACATGCAGGAAATAGAATGAGCGAGAGAAAATTGACAGAAAAGAGAGATCGAAAAAACGTGAAAAAAATACAGAGAAACAACGAAGTGATTCAAATCCAATTACGAAGACAGTGGTTACCCACCGCAACGAGGACAACGAGGGAACCCTCGAGCATATCTTAAGTGTCGAGAATCACCCAAGTAGTCTGCATGTGCAGTTACTATTCATATATACCGCACGAGAAATCATAACAATGAATTGCAGAAAAAAGATACTCTGAAACAGACATAAAATTCTGTACAAAGTTGCCTCTTGACTCGAACAATCTGGCATAACTATCTCAAGCGTCTTAAAACTCATGAGCACATTTCATAAATATGATAAAACCTCCGGCGTTGTAAATTATACGATGCTTCATAATTGAGACGTCCTTTCCCTTCTTTTCTAAGGATTTACTCAAGTTCTTGTGTGATTATTTTCATAAAATGAAAGATTTCAGTCGCATTTAATACGATCTTGACAAATTGTCCATTCCAATGAAAATGGATGTTTGATTTAAAAAAGAAGACAAATTTCGAGCATATCTTCATTAAATTTTCATTTCGAAATACAATGCACCTTTCAAATTCCGTATACAAGTTCCTTAATAATAGAATAACTCATCTAAAATACATATTGATTTCAGGATTCACCTTATCATAATTAAATTATTCACATGCTTGATGTGTATTGCAATAACCACTTTGAAGTTCGAATTTAGTCTCCAATTAGTCACTAATATGGTTCCAATCTTTCTGCTCTCAAAAATAAGTGTATGCTGTTAAAAAATATTCATATTTATTAAAAAATTGACGGGTGAGAAAATCTTGACTCATCATTACATCACGCGATAAATAAATAATGATGAAATAAAGAGAGTGTCAATTAATTGCAAGACAATTATTTTAATTACTCGAAGGATCTTAAGAGTTGAGAAGGGCTTTTGTTTCTGTGCAGGCGATATAACTATATAGCCTCCACCACTTCGCCCAGAACCGGTGGAGGGAACCGTCTGGTCTTGGAGCTGGTCAAAGGGTCGATGGGGCAAGGGACGATGCAATAAGTGCCGAGGTTCACTCTAAAAACGGAAACGATAGGACGCCGGAAGGTGTCCTACTACAAGGAAAGGCCTTTCCTGCCATTCTCACCATGAAATTTATATACATATATAATATGTATTCGCATCTATATACATGTATAACGAGTTACGTATTGTTTGTGTTCGTGTTGTTCTTAACTCTCGTTAATATAGTTGGGTTGTAAGGGCTCGCTGTTCTAAGATCTCTTAGCGGAAAACCTAAAGGGTGTTTTAGACTCATGCGTGTATGTATGAGACGTATACAGAGTTTGAACTCTTGTATGAATTCTCAACGCACAGAGGTTGATGTCACGACGTCTCAACTCGTGGTTTCGTCCAATATGTATACATTTATATATAGTATAATATATAAACTGTATATATGTGCACACATAAGTTTTCAACACGCATATATAAACAATATTCTGTGGGAGTTTGATGAGGGTTTATCACGCGAAAACCCATCCCTTTTGAGACCTCATTTTTCCATGCGTTTTGCCGTTTACTTCAACCTGTATTGTTTGCTGACTGATTATCCGTACTTGCTTTTGATCTTATAATGAATTTGACAGTTATACAAAAATAAAAGTATACAATTTACAGTGTTACATTGAGTGACAGAATTGAATGACAGTCATTTAGTAAACGAAATTACGAGTCTATTGAACGCGAAACGTCTCTCAGTGACGTATAATACGATGATGATGACATCGAGGGAATTGCAAGGATGAACATATCCCTGTATTCCGGTATCGTCGTTGGTATAGCTTGGATCGGGAGGACCGTAGTTAGGAAGGGCGGCGGAAAACCTACACTCGTTGAGTGAAGCGAGTAAGCGATGGAGATAAAACCCGTCGAATCCTGCGGGGTTTCAACCCCCGACCCTTCAAACATGGTCGTTGCTTCTCAGCGAGTACCAGAAGCGAGTATAAGGTCGGTTCGAACGATCGAGTCCAATGAGATTCCATTGTCTTGAGTAATTAATATTGATTACAATAGGTTATACCTCCTCTCGAGCTTTTCTCGTTTCTCGCTCACTCTGACAAAATATAATGCAGCTCTTATTCTCTCTTACACACGTATTTACATGTATATCTTGGGCTTACGTACGAAAAGTCGTAACCCGGACAATTTGACTTATTCGATCGTTCGAATTACGCCCTTTTGTGCATCATCGCATTATATTTTCGTCAGAGTGTCGTATATGTGTATGTTTAAGTATATTGAACGCTTAGGGCTAACGTGGCCGATCAGTCGACGTCACGATGCATGGTTACATTAGGATTTCCGATGCAGAGACCAAACACAAAACACCAGCAGCCTATCACGCGTTGATTTTCACCATCGACTATATATACACAACAGAATTCGCTGTTGCTCTTCGATGTCTATTATCTTCTTCATCTATATATTCTATTATCTTCTTGCCTCGACCACTGGTCAGGTGTGTACCAGGGGACCCTTTCGTTACTCTCGTCATCCTCCTCTTCTCTCCATCGCATCGTCACGTTCGAACCTTTCGTATCGTGTCATTATATCTCAGGAGACCTATTGTCTTATATTTATCAGCCGAATTGCTGACATATTCTGTAATATGTTGGTTCTATATATACCTGTTATCACCGTATATTTTATAATTTATTGATTGTTTAGATATGTGCAAGTAATGTCTAAATTTGCTGAGTTAAAAGAGGGGGGCCGATCTGACATTATTTAGGCAAAATATTTTCAGTTCCTTGATTGCAGTTTAAATAAGTACAAGTAGCAAATATTTTGCTGATTTACAATTATTAATTGAAATAACAATTTTCTGTTCTCCATCGTTTTAGCTTTCAATTCGCTTTTAATATTATTTTATTACAAAAATTATCTCATTGGCTAAAACACTGAAAAAAGTGGCTCTAAGCATAAAACTGAAAAACATTTTATTTTATATTTAAATTGTAAGAACAATGGGGTGTTTAACAGGATCATAGATATTGTTTGGACTAAAGAGCATCACACTCGATGTGGACTAGCCCATATAAATTTATAGAGCAAGTAAAGCATGTAGAATGGCAGCCACACGTCATCGCATCATCCCTTATGCGGTGATCTCGTTCACAGGGATTTCCTTTCCCCGTGAGATATAGAGAGCGAATCAAAAGCCGGGCTTCTATTCTCTCTTGTACACATCGTCCTCTGTTTCGTTGCTCTTGCGCTCTCGTACATATGCACTCTATGCGTTAAGCTCGTTGGGCCATTGATGACGCCCGACCGGGCGTCCTGATATTGACGTTCATTATCGGCCGATTGGCCTCTCTATCCGCACTGATATGCAAGTTTATATAATATATATATGGGGCATTCAACACTAACATTTTAGAAAATAGAAACTAATTTTAATGCCTTCAAATTAATTATATTCGGCTATATTTTACTATGAATTAAAAACATTTTTTTTTTTTCAACAAATTTTATCTAACACTTAAAGAGGTGTTAATTCAAAAACCAAATCAATTTAGTTACAGTTTCACTTCGAGCATCAAGCTTGCAGGTTTCTTCCACTTAGGACATTGAAAAAAATTACTCAAAATCGACTTAAATTGATTTAAAAACAAATCTTATCTCGAAATAAAATTCAACGTTGCAAGAAAGTCGATACATGTTTTATAGCCATTGTATGATTTATTCTGGTTTTTATTGCTATCATATTGCCTCGGGATTGGCATATGATCGCTATCACCTGTCGAGAACGACCCAAATGAGTTATATTGTTACGTATACATGTATACATAATTAATATTTATATTTAGATATACTGGCATATAAGGGTTGAAGGTGTGGAAAGAAAGGAGAGTAAATTTGATGGAATGACCTATGAAATGTTGGAATTATGTAACAGCTATACTTAAAGGTAATTTGAGTTTCATTACCTCTTACGATTGGATCGCGCCCTCTTTTTCGTATTGAACGAACCTCCTGAGGGAGAACAGTAACAGTTATATATTTATTATCGTCCTATATAAGGAATCGAAAGAAGAAGAACGTAAGTTGAATGGGTTTAGTTTGTGTGCATTGTAATCGCGAAATCGCGAAATTTTATTCGGTCGAGGTTATAGAACGTTTTATCGAAGAAACAGATCACTGATCTTTTATTTCGCACTCTTGGGGGAGATTGAAATCTTTTTGGCGATCGAATAATATAGATCGTGCCAGAAAAAAATTTCCAGTAATCTATACATACTCTTATAATATACACAGATCGATACCTGTATCGACTGAAATAGTGCATAATATTTTGAAGTAAAATGATCCAGCAGTTTATGTATATAACATATCCATAAACAATCCAATAAACATATGCAATCCAAAAATATTAATTCGTTCAGCGTGGTACAAGCTTGCATCACATTGCTCGCGATCGTCAAGAGAGATGAAATTATAAGCTATTGGGTTACACCTGAGGGTACGTTCGTACCAGTTCGACTTATTATTTGCCAAAAGAACGTCGATTTTTTAGAGCGATTACCTGCTCATGTGGTCATCTACGATATTTCTGCACGTAAAAAACGAATATATGACAATTTCGGATAGAAAAATGGAAAACTGTGAGGAAATTGCTATTAGGAAAGGTATTGAAATAATTAACAATTAATATTTTTTTTTTGTAATATCGTTACTTCCTCGCTCTGCTGTTTTTTCATTCATGTATCAAGATGCGTGGCAGTGGCTCGATGCCAAGTATCGAAAAAAAAATTTCAAAAGAAATATCGCAAATGTCTCGAGCGCTGCCGCATTCTTGTTTGAGGTTTTTCCGATAAATGGTATACAAAATTGAAAAGAATCGCAAAAACTTGGCGACGAGTCGCTGCCACGTCTCTTTATATTTTCCCTGTGATCGTTTATATTATAAATTAATAAATTATATTTCTTTTTATCGTAAAGAATGGAATCACTTGATATTGTTTATTAGGACTAAATCGTAAGAAATCGATAATTTGGGGAATAATCGCCCACACGTTGAACTAAATTGAAAGACTTTTTCTTTTATTCTACCTGAACATTCTCTCGATACCGTTGCTAATACAAAACAGATCCTCGAAGTTGATCTCCTTTTTTTTTCAATATACTGTATCGAGTTACTCGCCACGCTCGTTTCTTCCCTCTTGCCTCGCTCCCGAGGTACATCGCGGGGACAGCAGCACGCGCTTTTGCCGTTTCATTTTAACTCTAATCGTTTTTCGATCCGACCAAACGAGAGACAAGCTGGCAGAAAGAATGAGAATGGAAGAGAGCAAAGATTCAGAACAGATGGCCAATAGCATACTTTTTCTCGTAATTTTTCTTACCTTTTGATCGTATTTTTTCACGTGAATTTTCTGATCGACACAATAAATAAAAGAAATAACAAAATTGATTAATTTCACTGAAATAAATAAAGGAAAATGAGTAAGTCGTAAATTAGGGCAGTTCAAGGACAAACGTTGAATTCGGAGAAATGAAATTTGTTGTTAAAATATTTGTTCAACATGGTAATTGTTGTTTTTATTATCGAACTGTATTTTTCTTGGAGCTGAAAGAAAATGAGACTTTTCCTTTCTACATTAAGTAACACCTGACCTGTTAGCAAAGAAAAAGAGACAGATGAAAAAACGATAAAAAACATAAACGTTACATATAAATATATAGAAGATTTTATAATGAGTTTAAGGCGGACCGGAATCGGTTTTTTTTTCTGGGTCCATGGAATTTCGAACGGTTCAGGATGCTATAATTTGATTATTTGCATCAGGAAAAAAAATTATCGAGATTTTGCCGTGTTATGGTGTAGATATATGATATATCTATATATATATATCGTTTGATCAAAAGGGCTTTTTTACATTGGCAGGTATACAAATGTGAGGCAGACAAGGTTTGAAGAGCTCTGGCGATTTCGACCCTTTAAATATTAAAACGATCATTATAGTTATCCCCTCCATCCGTGTTCTCGTGCCTCTTTTCGTCCAGAAATAAAGAGACTCGACGAATCGATCGTGTTTTTATCTTTATTTTTTTTTCGATTCGATGGTCTCGCACGATCCCTCCAGATTTCAGGACACATTCAACACGAAAGGTTTTTTTTTGCTTGGACACAACAAAATCTTTCGCTCTTTTTCGTAGCCTGAAGCAAATGTAAACTCGAAGGACCAAAATAATTGAGGGTATTTGAGATTCACTCAGGTGCGAACAGTTATTTTACTTTGAAGAAACGACGAGAAGGTGGAAAAGTAGTGCAGGCAATGAAAAAATATATTCTTTGAACTGTAATCAACGATTTAGTGAAAATATATGTTTTCGATTAGTCGAAATAATGCTTGATTCTTATGGAATAAATAGATTAAAATTAGGCTATTGTGTGCCTTCCAAATTTTGCAAGATAAAACTTTATTTTCACTGAAATAAATTTTATTCTATGAAACAATGATTCAAAAATTTTTCTCTCAGGTGGTCGTGACACTCCCTCTATCTCCCTTATTTCAATGAAATAGAATACAACTGAGTCACTCGATACTACCCTTATATGTGCAAAAAAAAAGAACAGAAGCGAGACCAGAAACTTTTGTCATCAAGGTGAGGGTAAGGGGAAGTTTCGCGAGAGACTGCTGGCACTTTTGTAGACAGTAGGCCACCTGCGAGGCCCGCATCTCACCTGTAATTGTGCGATCAAACGAAAAATTCAAGAAATCCAATGTCGATGAACTTATACATGAACGAAAAAAAAAAACAAGAACTTCGGAATTTAATTTCATACTTTTGATTTAGTCAAATTACAAAAAGAAATTTTTTTTCTATCGAATAAACCACTTGCAGAATTTTAATGATGTCCAATGTAGGAAATTGTAATTATATAATACGCAGTTAATTACAGAATAAATTGGAGGCAAAAAATTAGTTAGATTTAACGTGAATAATAAGTAAGTAAAGTTAAATAAACATTTTGTGCAACGAAGATATTCATTTTGGAAAATTGCTTTAATAATTGAGGGTTCTTTACTAGTTTCTTATTCAGATCGAATAAAACCTTTTCTTTGAGCGTAGGTGTATAATAGGCATACGTACATACATATATGTGAATGTATATGAAAGGGAGTTGAGCCGCAAGTTCGCATGACGAAGGCGGCAACCGAGTCATAACTCGCGGTTCCGAGACACAGACTTTCCGAGATATCGCACACGCGCCCACAACTCCAACCCTTCTTAGCATATAGAGTGGGTGCGATTAAGTACGCCGCTTCCTTTTTTTACCGCAGCAATCGCGAGATACAGCGTGATTCGGGCTTTTCCCGTACATTTAATTCGACTCTCGGACCTGATCCGATTGTCTCAGTTCCGACGTAATTACACGTTGTAATAAATTTCGGCGATAAAACACACGTTACTTTTTATTAGACATTTTTATTTTTAACAAAATGTCAAATTTGCTAACGTTTTTCTTGATTTTAGACATTTTTTGTAAGGTTTTTATATACGTTGGTTATAACAGTAATAACAGCATCCCATATTAATATAGCTATTCAAATTTGCAGGATGTCGATGATCAACATTTCAATAAATCAATTATATTACGCATAAGTAACGAAATCTTATCTATTGTTATATTCTGATTTAATTTTTTATTGAACTCTTGCCAATTTTGTTTACTCAAGTTGATTTTCAAATGGAATATCGAGCAAAAACGAATGATAAGATAAACTCGGACAAACTAATTTTGAAAGCGAAGGTTTGAATGATTGATCTCTTTAGAGCTAGATCTCTTGTCCTTTCGCGATATTCTTTCATCTCGTTCTTTCGCGGACAAACCGTTTTCAGCGATTTCCCGCCCGCGAACGAATCCCCCGATTGCTTAATGACGTCGGCGTGTAAATCGCTGACAATAGGCGAATGAGTGTTTGCCCGAGGGCTTCGAAAGCCTGAAAACAAAAGAGAGATATATACAGAGAGCAGCTCTTCATCTATATTTTTCTCTCTCGCTCGCTTTTTTTCTTCCTCCTACGTATCCCGCTGCGTATTCTTCGTTGCTGTTATAACTTTGACTGTGTTGATTTTCAACGGCGGTCCCTTTGTCTTTGTGAACGATTTCGAACTCTTCTTTTGCGGCTTTTCTCATTTATACTCTCATCCCCAACTTTCATCCATATTACAAGTGTATATTCTCTTTTTTTTCAAATTTGGGAACTGAAATATATCCATTGAATCTTTAATTACCATTGACTGATTTTAATACTGTAGATAATATAAATAATCCCAACAATAAATACTGCATCGAAAAAAAATTGATGCTATCTTTGCTATTTTTCATGTTTAACGGACAACACCACTGTGACCCCCTATTTTTTCCACATTTTTCAAGAATTTTTTTTTGTGGGAAAAAAAGAGATATTTGAAAATTTTTTTTTGGGTTTTGTTCCTTGTTTATTAATGTATCAAAAAATATTTTTTTCACATTTTTCACGCCGCATGGTGGCGCTGGGGAAGCTCACGCGTCATCTCCGCAGTGGTTCGCGGCACGTAGCAGAACTCTCTTCAACGTCGATCTGAAAAAAAATAAATACCGAGTGTTTTCGTTAATAATATGATATTTTGAAGAGAAGTACATAGGGATTTGGAAAAATATTGATTTTTAAAAAATAGGCACGCCTTTGAAATTAAAGAATGATTTTTGAGCAAAATTTCTCGTTGAAAATAGGCTATAACTTTTATAATTATTGAGATCTCGAAAAAATCTTATGTACTTCTCTAGATAATCTACTTTTATTGATACAGTAAAAAATTTGAAGTCGATCGGATAAAAATTGCTCGAGTTCTGCTGCGTGCCGCACTCAAAAAAATGGTTTTGAGAAAAACGCGTTCAAAGTTGGGACCCCGAGCGTCGCGGACCGCTGCACCGCTCCACAAAATATTCAGTATCTACGAAAATAATTATTTTTTCGACCTGGGTCCAACGGCATTTCAATCTTAAAACTATTTTAGATTTTTTAAAATGGTTTTCAAAAAATCGATTTTTTGAAGCCGTCACAGTGGTGTTGTCCGTTAAGGGGACCGTATGGTCTAGAAATTTGAAAAAATCGATTTTTTTTTTTTTCGATATGTCGAAAGTATAGTATCTCAAGAATATACTGTGAAATTTTCATGCGGAAATTCTCAATATTACAGCTTCTACAGCCCATAACGCAGGTAGAGAGCGGTCCGCGACACGAAAACGTTCAAAGCCTTATTGGACACAAAGCCTTACGGGGATGATTTTTTAGTTTGCAAAAAAGAATGTGTTTTGCATGTTAAAAAACGTTTGTACAAACGTGCTGTTGATGCGAAAAAAAACATGCACAAATAAAGAAAGCAACAAAGAAATTGACAGAAAAAGAAGAGGGAAAAAAGACACAGCGGAAATCGATAAATAAAACACCGAAGCGTCAACAATTGACGAATAAATTATTGCAAGAGTTGTCAACTTATTACGGTCTAGCAATTAGACGTAATTCAGATTCGACTGAAGGGATGAGAAGTGAAATATGGGCAGCATATTATCACAAAATTTCAACAGATGAAAATCCGCAACACTCGTACTGTCCTCCAGGTTCCGAATCGTGGTGCAAGTGGCGTCAAAGTGAGGCTGCAGGTACTTTAGACACCTACGAGCACCCACCTGCTCTGTGCGATGAAGCACAAGAGATATTAAAACCAATTTATGAAGAATTGACAGCAGAGACTTTATTGGAAAGGTGTATTGGCAGTAATACGCAGAACAATAACGAAAGTTTCAATGCTTGCGTGTGGCACCTTGCGCCGAAACATCTGTTTGCCGGAAAAAAAATCATTGATATTGCCACTCACATTTCCGCTTGCATATTCAATGAAGGATTTGCATCCCTATTGAAAATAATGGAGACCATGGGCATAACAATCGGGCCACAAGCGGAGCAACTAGCGCAAAACCGAGACGAGCTGCGAGTATCGAGCGCCAACCGTAGGAGCACGGACAACTCCAAAGAGGCTCGGACAGCTCGAAGAAATGAAAGGAGTGAGGAAATCTTGAATTATGAACGTTCCGAAGGAATCCTATATGGTGCCGGAATCGCGGATTAACTGTAAGTATTCAAAATTTGCTCAATTTTTGAAAATATCTGTACCTCAAACTTTAAACTGATTTATCTCGAAACGACTTTTTTCGGCACTGCGCAGGTGAAAACAAAAAAACTATTCAACCGAATCACTTGAAATTTGGATATGTTGTTCACAACATGTATGGCTATCGTCGGAACTACAATCATAATTTTATTTAAATAATTTCTTATTGTTTATACTAAAAAACTAGTGAAAAAAAAACCCGATTTTACGAATTTTTTTTCAAAAGCGCGCCATTTTGTCAATTTTTAATTTTTTCGATTTGTTCTAGTCCCGACCATAACTGCACTCTTTCTGATTAAGAATCTGCTTGAATTTTGTGTTTCAGATGAGTAGAAGTCTCGGATCGATCTTCACCGTCCGGGTCGGATTTTTCGAGAGGGTCGTCTTCAATGCCAATTATATGATAATAAACACTGTTTTTAAAATTAAAAAAAATTTTTTTTGTATACTTAATAAAGGTAGTAATAAACCCGAAAAGTTAAAACATCGATTTTTAAATTTTTTAAGGCAAAAAAAAAATCGTGAAAATATGTGAAATTTTCGTGCTCTAGACCATACGGTCCCCTTAAGGAAATGGTAGAAACGTGGCCTCTTACTTTATTTCTGTGGGATAAAAAAACCACAAGCATTATCGATTCAAAACTCATAATCGATTCCTGTGTTTCATTGGCCTAAAATACTTTATAGTTATTTAAATAAAATACCAATAGATTCATAAAAACATTCATTTTTTGGGAGCACTCAAATGTGGCTGGCTCAGGATAATCTTGAACGTTTCGAGTTTTCGTCATACTTTGAATAGCGGCGTAAAAAAACGAAAAAGAAGTCCACGGAATTTAACTCTACAGAATGTAACATTTAATTAACATTTCCAATGATAAGGAACAAAATAAACGGCTTTTTTCCGCGGAAAGACCGTTAAAACGTTAAATAACTATTAGACAATGATTGTAAAAAAAAGGCATTCCCATGGGAATTGGGTAGTTAATGAATGCCCCGAGGAGTGCGTCCATGTATCGCAATCTATGAAAGTGTAACCTATACGTAAGACGTATCCATAGAGAGGCTCATGAAATATGATTTACCACGAGGCTTTCAGATATGGGGTTATCGGACGAATCTTCAGCTCCGCTTTGCCTCTATGTTACCACACGAACGCCGGTATTCTCAACCTTCTTACCCCTCCCTTGAACCTATCGCGAATCGCACGTATTTACTCACGTGATAATTACCCGTTAGCGTATCTCGGCCCTCTTACGGGGACCCAAAGAAATATACCGTGAGCGTGATTGACGTGAACTCACGTACTCCCGAAGCAATGTACTTTAGTCAAGCCAAATTAATAGAATGCTAAAACAGTTTCTATTTCAGATTTTTTACGATTTAAAAAAATATTCTTGAAATTTTGCAAGTATCTAATTAAATTTCGATAAATTTAATTAGAGAATTAAAAAATAATTTCTATATGTGAAAAAACGTGTGTTTCTAAACATTTCGTTCAAAGGAATTAAAGAATAAAAAAATAATTTCTATATGAGAAAAAACGTGTGTTTCTAAACATTTCGTTCAAAGGCTCAAAAGTATTTTCGATAATCACCATACAGATATAATATCATCAAAAGGGAGTGACTTGACAAACTGAAAATCATTGTGCTCGGTTCTTCAACGTTGCATGGTCGAACACACATAATCCAATCGAAGTACCGAATCGATCGAAAAGCCCTGACTCTGGACAAAAAGATATTTCGAAGCTGATGCTCTGTTAGCGTAGTCAAGCTCTTCCACTAGAGGAAATAAAAATACAAGCTGACCGCAAAGATGAACGAAATATATCAATTAAATTTTACAAAGATCCCGAATGAAGGTCTGCGAGCAAAGCATATGGCATATTATGGGTACACATTGGCTACCGTTTGTGACTTGCAAAAATATCCTACCCAAATTCGATCCTAATGCTTCCTCTGTGTGAATTAAAAGGTCCATTCACCAATTCTTTAATTAATTTTGTCGAGTAAAAACGATTGATTGTATCTTTGTGATTGAATTTTCTGATTGGTAAAATATTTTGTTATTAAGAGTCGCGGTAGTGACTCGAGACAAGTACATTTATATATAGATATACCTGGAACAGACGAGATCGCTACAAGACTCTTTTACTCGAAGAACCGCAGATTCCAACCGTTTTCGAAAACTTTTGAAAATGTAATCAATTTACAGGTGTGATCAGTATGAAGAATTTATGAGAGATATAATCATACAGAAAACTTAATTGTTACCCGCGATTTCATTCGCGCGATGGTAGTAACGGAACGAAATTTTTTATTCGACGCGTCTAGAGATCTACAAATCCATAAAAAAAAACATTTATTCCACTTTTCTGATTCGATGATCTACTCCATCACAAGAACTATATGAATGCTAAATTTGGTAATGATTCGTTGAATGGTTGCAGAATTATAAGGTTACAAATATACAAACAAACTTACAAATTCATAATATTAGTTAGAATTGAGATTAGAATAGGATTACCATCTATAGATCATCGAAAATCGAAATGGGATGCTGTAACAACGAAGAATCAAAATAAAAAAAAAGCAAAATAAAAATTTTGTCTTCTAAATATCATAATTATGAATCTTGATAGACCAGTATCTTGTTCGAAATTAATTTGGAGTTATTGAACTAAGAACTTTCAAGTATTTTGCTTGACATCTTTGGACTTTGGAGGCTGAAAAAGTGGTAAAAATCTAGTTAAACAAGCTTTCCTCCTTTTCTTATTTTTTGAAAATACATGGTTGCACGAATGTGAAAATAATGGAAAAAAAGATGGTACATAAATGTTGAGAGTCATTCCATATCGCGTAAGCAGAAGCTGTGACGGAGCAACCCCTTCTTCTCTTCTGGTTATTCCTTGCAGAAAAGTGCAAAAAGCATGATGCCTGAAGACGAGAGCATAACGTCATTAGCACAACTAACTAGATAAAGCGCATAGTAGATATACCTGTGAGAAAAGAGTGGGCTGAAAAGAATATAAAGGAAAGGAATAAAGAATGGAGGAGGAATGGAGGAGAAATGTAAGGAATGAAACAAGAAGTTTGTAAGCTGAGTATTGTAGTTCATCCGTTAAGAATTTCGTTATGATAAAAAGAACGATGATAGAGGCCGACTCATTTAAAAATGATAAACAATTTCAAAACATTATAAAAATAAATGCATGATTTTCAGTCTGTTTTTACACACTCAACCATGAAGTGTAATTATAATTTTTTTCCCTATTGCAATTTAATTCATTTTCTGTTAAAAAATATAAAAAATTACTCTAAGTACTCAATCGATATTGTTAACATATAATATAATAGAAGGTGATTAATTAATAAATGTCGCAATGATGATTCTTCTTCATTATTTTGACTTGAGTAACAATTTTTTTTACGCATCAAAAAATAAGTTTTCAAGGTTCCTGTCTAATATATTAATACAGTTAAATATTTGGTTCCAAATGAAACAGCGGCTGCACCTTATCAGAATATGGTAAGAGTACCTTAACGATGGGGAGGAAGAGGTTCGCGGTGTTGAGGTCGTTCGCGGCGTACAGGGATGAGGAAAAACGGGGGGTAAAAAAAGATACGTACAAGGGTTGCCCTTTTCTCGCGAGAGCTCCTCTAATGGTCCTGTGGGTCTTAAGGGCGATTTAAAAGGCTCTTAATGACATCCACGGCAACAAGAGAGAAAAAAGTGCGAGAGAGTGAGAGAGAGAGAGGGAAAGAGAGTCCTTTCCATCTTCTGTCGCGGACCGCTACCACCGTCGTTGTGCTACTCTAATTTCATCCGAGTGAAAACTGAAGAAACAAGTGAATTAAGCACCACCCGCACCCCAAAGATGGAGAGAGAGAGAGAGAGAGAGAGCTCTATGCATGGTTCACACCGAGCGATGCTAATGACAGATCGGGTTCTCGAGCTTCGCCTCGCTGCCTCTGAACATTTTATACATGTACGTGAGTATATATTTTCTTCCTTTTATGCTAAATAATAAAAATCATTATTATCTTTGAAATGATGTAGTTCCTCTAATTTTGATGTCCTCGCTTATTCTTAATTTCCATGTTTATTACGATTTCTTCTGGCGTCAATTTTCTCGTGTTTATTATTGTACTAGGCGCTTTAAACGCGCCCTTAGTGAGGGATAACTTCTTGCCTAACGTTATGTTTAATAATAAAATAAACCTCAACATCATTGAAACCATTAGAATGAATTAAAAAAAAAAGTTACACATAAAATATTATTATTTATTATTTACTTATTTAAATTTTAATAAAATCTTCTTTTTTTCGAGATATATTAAGAATAATTCTCGTTCGTCAAAAACGAATTTGATTTGTCATAGATATTTTGAAGGACCAGCCGTCATTGTGACATTTAGAGCGGACAGAATAACTTCAGAGTCATAATTTGACTTGAACTCTAATATGAGACGTGAGGTATGTGCAACGTCATAGCGAACCAATCAGAATCCTGGAAAAGCGACAACAATGAACAGCTATTTCACGTGCCACAACCCTACTTTATAAAAAAAAAAGGATTAATTGATGAATCCTCTTTAACAGTTTTTATGACAAAAATATATTAAATTTGGAAAAAGATGCTAGAATAAATTTTCACAATATTTTACACTCAATCTCATTAGGAAAACTGTGTTGCAGCGATGAAAAAAAGGAGCATTTCATTTTTTTTCTTTTACCCTAGTGCCGTGTTTCGCGCACGATTTCTCGATTTTCTTCCTCGATCGAATCTCCCACCCTCTCAATCTCTTTCTTTCTCTCCTCTTCTTTCTCGTCGTTCACGCGATGTTATTGAACATTCACTCGTGATCATGGACTTTGACCGGGAGGGAGAGAGCTCCTTGAACTGTATTTCACGGTAGAATTTCTTGTGGTCTGAAGGGGGATGCCTCGAGATCGAGGGAATTGAAGAGGAGAGAATGAGAATTGAATGAGAGGTACGGGAGAACAGAAGAGATTCATGTGAGCAGAGAGAATCAGCTTGAATTTTTAAAAAATCAACAAGACGTGTCCAGTCACGAGGCTACTAAGGAAAAGGGCGAAGGGCAGGTACAGGATTTTGAATTGATCGTGTTTTGCTGAAAGGAATGTACTTTTTTTTAATTCACTTTTATTGGAAAGCAACGAAGATTTCAAAGTATAAAATCACATTTTCATAATCTATTGTTTTTCTAATGTCTTGCCTAACGTCAAAATATGTTATCAAATTTTTTTTATCGCAACGTTGAAAATTCGATACCACATATAACTATAAATATAACACTATTACACCCCTGTAATATATATACATATATTTAGATATAGTTTTGTAAATATATGTATATATAAAATATATATTGGTGGGGCCTGGAGGAGAGTCCGTCTGGAGCGAATTTGCCAAACCCTCTCAGATCTCCCTCCCTCTCTTTCCTTCTGATGTGGACGTTCAGGTCCATCGTAATAATCGCCCTGAACCATTAAACTAAACCGGGAATAATATTATATCGAGCTTATCGAGTGCGGCTGAGAAGAACGAGGGGTGAGAAAGAGAAAGAGAGTAAGAAAGGGAGAGGGTGATCTTATGTATCGTCGAAAGAGGAAAAAGAGAAAGAAGGAGCAGGACGAAAAGGGGGAAGAGGGCGAGAGGATAAAGTTGAAGTGAGAGGAACCTCGGTCTTTCTTGGTCGATCGAAAACTTTGGGAATGAGACGAGAGCACAGGACGAGGACCGGGGGATGCTGAGAGAGCATCAGCACAGTTTGAAACACACATATATGTATATTTATAAATATATATATATATTTTTTGTATATATATATATATATGTATAGAAGGGTGGGTCTTTCTGGTGCTTCTCAGAACTAAGTAGATTCGAATTTCGATACGGATGATCAGACTGAATACAAATTACTCATATATGCCCCTCGATCGTCCTGAGGTAATCACACGGTGGCTGGAACCACACACGGCTCCAGAGAAAAATATGTTGCAGTTCCGTCTGCTCTGATCGCTCTCTCGCGCTTATTCTTCAGATCCTTGCAACTATTTTTTTTCTCATATATTCCTTTATGCTTTTTTATCCTGCCAATAATATTCTTCGGTCACTCCTTCTTTCTCCCGGGTTTCTGATGGGCGAATCAACGTTCTCCTTGCAATTCCATGCAGTGCATCCTTAAATATGAAAAAAGATACCGACCAAAAGGACAAATTATGTTCTATCGCACTCGGGAATACGTAAGTTTAAGCTAAGATTTTGTCCAGGAACGTTTAATTTCGGGCCCTCGATGGTTTTTTCTTTATTTTAATACATCACGTTCAGACCCCCCTTTTGTATTTCGATTTTTTCGTATTCCTCGTCATCATCCTCATTGATTTTTTCCTTTTTTCCTCTTCTTCGCATTCCGCTTCATCTTTTTGTTACTCTTTACTTTTCTTTTCTTCATCTTTCAGTGCGTTCTTCGCATGAGAGAGCGAACAAAAAATCACGAGAGCCCGGAAGGCGTGCCTCTCGAGTTGCCCAAGAAATCCAATCATAATAATCCGGTCGAATCGATTGTAGCTCTCGATGGGATTGGTCCGATCGAACGGCACACCGATCTCACTGATTTTCGCTGTTTTGTATCTTTTCACATATATCCCGGTGCGTTCTTACGTGCAGCGTACACATATATGCGCGTGGACCTTTTTGTACCATCTCATCCGATACCTAAATCATATCATCCAATTTACGGAAATTAGAGAAAATCAGTAAGTAATGCATGAATCGAAAATTCCTTTGCAACAATTTCAAGACAAAATAGCAGCAAATGTAGAATTGAAAAAAATTGGAGTCATATAATAAAAATCACTTTTGGATTTTATTTGATAAACAATCGGAATAACATAGTTCGCAAACTTTCACATTATTTTATACAAGTATATGTTGTGGTTGTCATTTTGTCTTTGCTGCTCAATAAAGGACGTTGTAAGAGTGATTCTCATATCGGATTTGCATCACTTTCAGTTCTCCGGAAAAATTGCGAAGTGGCATCCAAATCAGTAAGCAAAGACTCAACATTTTGTTTTAAAAAAAATAACCAATACATAACGTGTACATTTATGTATAACGTGTGTGTACTTATAAGCGGGTTTGGACGTTGAGATATCGCGCCTTGCCGATTGAACCACTGCGTGCAACGTTCGCAATATAAATAATTAATAGTAGCTAGTTTTCTCTGTGAGGGGAACCGCGATCTCTCTCTCTCTCTGTCTCGTAGCTAGTGTTTTGTGGTTCCCCGAGGCTCCGCCCAGCGAGAAGGCCGGCTGTGAGCTCCTCCCTGTGAGCACTTGGTGAAACTTTGCTAAAGAGAGAGCGAGAGGGAGAGAGAAAGAGGAAAAGAATGAACGGGAGAAAGAGGAAGAGAGATCGCGAATTTTCGCGATGCCTGCGACTTGACCGCACGAGGCCTAGGCTTGTTGACGATGACAATTCATCACAAGATTCTAATTTAGAGAAAGAGCAATTTATTACAGAACATTCCTTGCACGTTAATGGTAGTGTTAAATTGGTGAATTTCGACCACCATTTTTGGTCACTTTTGAGGCTTGCAAATAATAGAAAAAAATAAAAAAGGTTCATTTTTGTGTATTTATCGTTCAAATAAGATTTTGAACAAAATTTGTTGAATTATCTAAAAGTGCTGAGCTTCAAATGTTCCCTCGATTCATCCCTTATTTTCGGAGTCTTCTAAAATTTTCTTCGGCACAGACAATTCTCTTGGTTCTCGATAAAAAATGAAGAAAAAAGCTTTCGGGGTTGTGGATTTGGTTGGCTTATCTCCAGGACATCTTTAGGACCTCCCGATATCCGCAGCGACATTTATGTAAAGCGGTCGCCGCCAAACGTCGAAGAGGTACGATGGGCGATAATCGCGCGGCAAAAACGAATTTCAGGAGGTGTGTCACCTCGAAAATCTTGTAGTAAGAAGTTTATACGTCTGTATGGGATATTCTACATAAAATAGAATGCATTTAAGTTATAAAAATGGTAAATGACCCAAGAATAAGAACAAAAAACAAAATGGTAACATAAGCTTATGAAATTATAATTGACACCCTGGAGAAAAAAAATTGTGCCACTTTTCCCGAATTAATGACATTAAAAAATGTCCATGGGTTAAAAATAATTCCGGCTCGTGCGAAATGCCCTATAGAGACCCATATTTTTTTTTCGCTTCGACAGGCCTTAAGTCAAATTCGAAGTAGGCACGAGATTTCTAGGGGTGAAGGGATGAAAGTCGGAGTATCGAGAAACGCGCGAGGATGC
The DNA here is from genome assembly GCA_963989365.1 of Rhimphoctona megacephalus. Taxonomy (NCBI): domain Eukaryota; kingdom Metazoa; phylum Arthropoda; class Insecta; order Hymenoptera; family Ichneumonidae; genus Rhimphoctona; species Rhimphoctona megacephalus. The sequence continues at coordinate 35,561,250 of OZ022415.1, read as the reverse complement.
CCCGATAAGAAGTCGTAAAAAATAATGGCCGGAAAATTAATCGAACTTGACGTCGGCCCGTCGCCTCGCGTTCACCGAACTCGTCAACTTTCTTTCTCTCTTTCTCTTTTTCTCTCGATTTTCAGGAGAGCGAGAGGAAAAAGTCCAAAGATGATCGGACTGGCCACACCCCCGCGAATCGAACCCACCATCTTTTTTACTCTTCTCTCTCTCTTTCTCTTCTGCTCTTTCGTATCTAAGTATCCCAAGACCAGAGGATATAAGAAAAATATCAAAGATAAAGCTCAAAATAAAAGCGAGGAGAATTTTTTTACGAGACCTAACCGTATCGTAAAGTTCCTTCACTTCCAGATGTTTTAAACAGTGAGATATTAAGTGTATCTTTCCGTTTCACAAAATCGTGATATTATTTTTCTCATAGAATCGTTTTTTGAAAAATTAGCAATGGAATTCTGTAGACATTTTTTTATCGATTTGATAAAACAATCTCGTTTTATTATAATTTGATTTGTCTGACTGAGCGAAAGATTCTTTTAAAGCGTTGAAAAATATATCGCCTTTTTTTTTTAAGGAATAATTCGTATCGACGATGCATTCCAAACAAATTTTAATACAATTTTGTTAAATTAATCTCGGAATATTAACTAATATGCAAATTAATACATAGTCTATTTCGATTCACTAAAAACTTAGCCATTAATCCTTTTTCGGAAGCGAAAGACTGCGGCTTATCAAATCACTCAAATGATTAAGATGGGAAAGGGTTGTTTGAACAACATTTCGAATTCAGGCAGTTTAGTTCTCCGAAACTCGAATCCCCTTTTATTCCTCGTGTTCGACAAACCCAAATATATAACATTGACGTCCAGCGACTCACACTTATCCTTTACTCGCATTAATTTTCAGTCGTCTTTTGGCACAGCTCTGTCTTCATCCCCCTCCTTGACGTCATCTCATCCTTTTTTCATTCTTTTTCTCTATCTTTCTCTTCTAGTCTTCAACATCTTAAGCTAATCCGTTTTGTCAACGAGGACTCTTCTCAGCTCATTAGATCCTCTTCAAGTTTCTCTCGAATCGAAATTTCAACCCCTCAGTCGAGTTACATTTTCGTAAATAAAGGACTTGAACGCTGAAGGGTCAATGAAACTCGTTCAATTTTTTATGATGGCCAATTTCACCTGGAGCTAAATTGTTCGGCGCTATATGGACTCGGATTATTTTTATTTCTTGTATATGCTGGATACAAAAATTACCAACAATCATTTCGTTATTATCCATTTAGTACTTTCTTTTCTTCGTATGGTAAAAAATATCACAATTTCGAGTTTTTCGTGTGTGCGAACGAGACAATAAAATACGTTGAGATGATGAAGATCGTATGAAAACTTTGAGGCCAGGTGAAGACCGAGAGAAGTTATAAACAGAGTTCGAGTCTCGTGTATCAGAGGTAGAGACGATGCACGGGATTCCATATATACGGGGTATATAACTCTCCGACCTGCTGAGAAGTGATTGGCACAAGAATCCCTCAGGCAATTCCTTCGATACATTCCCATTTACGCGGACGCCAATATCCACAAGTTATATCTAACATGTATACGTATATGTGTAAAACGTTGAGAAAACTTCTCGTACAGTCTCGTCAATTGCATCCTTACGACGATTATAAAAATCAGTTTTTAAATTCCTTTAAAACTTTTTTTAGAACTCGAATCATAATTCAATGAATTACATTCGGTCATTTTTTCGAGCTCGATTTGGTCGTTTTTTTAATAATTTAACTTATAGTTGGAATTTGAATTCTTTATTTAAAAAAGATATTTTCCTAGGTCTGAAAACAATACTTTTGTTTTTATTTCTAAAAATCCTTTGTCGAAATGATTCCATCAACAAATCGTCCCGAGATTGAAGGTTTGTATTCGACTTTTGTACTCTCATGTCTTTTTTTCAATGAGAATATCGAGCAAGATTTTCCAGAAAGTACTTTGTGAGTGGAAGTGTGGCTTTCCAAATTTTTATGATTTCATAGAGACATGCACTTTGTTATTATGTAGATGCTATCAACTTTATACAGACACTTGAAGATTCTTGGCACCAGCAATACGTTCGCGTTCCTTGTGTCTGCGATATTTGCAGTATGATGTTTATTCCTCTCTCAAAGCAAGAGAAAGAGATAAAAGGAACAAGAGAGTGAGAGGTCTGAGCCTTTTCCTTCTGATATATCGAAAGCTTCCAGCATCTTAGGTCCTCTCATCGTCCTCTTCTTATTCTACTATTTCTTCTTCTTCTTTTGCTTCGTCTTCGAGCAAACATTACGAGATAACGCCGCGGCACCTCTTCGACCTGGCAAACTGCTTATTAGGCCCTCTCTCGTAGGCACCTCGATCTCTTATTTTTCTCTCGTAGAAGATAAACAGAGAGCAAAAGAAAGACAGTGGTCACAAAAGTAATTCTTCGACAGAATTCATCGTTACTCATGTATAAATATAACGTCGTCGGATCTTAGGAAAATTGGTATTCCACGATTTTCCCTGACTCGAGAAAGGATTATGACACTCTCGTAATCTGTTCATATGCGTTACTTTTAAATTTTTTGCAGTATTATTATTATTGCGCATATCGTTATGATAATTATTATCATTGTAGAAAAAATTCCCGGCTATATTATACAAGATAGTATTGCCCAATGAAAAATAATATATTCAACGTATTTTTATGATAGAATAATTATGAGTAGTTACAAACATCAGTTACAATAATTATCAGTAATTATTTTACAAGTAAAATATAAAAATACATTTTTTTCCATTTAGTTTCCTAAAAATTGGTCAATTAATTGGCGCATATATAAGACCGATTCTAAAAACAATTTCCATTGCGAACTGCGGCCATTTTTCTTTATGGAATATTATAATATAATTAAGTAGAGTCCGAGGGAAGAAAGTATATCGATATAAGGTTTGAACTCGGAACTCGTGAGTTATAATAGATATATTTGTAAATCGATTATTGGTAATCGAAATGGCGCAATATGGTTCGGTTTACTCGTTGAATCGTACGAATTACGCCCTTTTGTATGCCACTCAAAGTCTCTATACATAGATATTTTACTGCGAAAACATCATGGAGTTTCTGGAAAGCGTGGAGATCGCGCTGAGCAAATACTAAAGTCACGAAGACGTGTTCGAGAGAGGAGAGGCAGAGGGATCATCTGATCGGGCGTTCTCTCGCCGCGGTCGGGGTTTACCAATTCCTCCTGCTTCTCTCGAATCCCTTTTTGCCTTTTTCCCTCTCTCTCTCTCTCTCTCTCTCTCTCTCTCTCTCTCTATCTCTCTTTCTTCCATAGTAAAGACCCCGAGTTCATTTGAGCTCGCTTTTACCTTTATACAGCTCGATACGATGCAGTAAGAGATGTGCTCATCCCAGAGCTCTGTACATACGGGTAAAACATATACTAACCATCATTTTTTCCCCCTTGATCTGGCCTAGGTGAACACGGGGGTACAACCAACTCTCTCGCGAAGCAAACTGACCTCTCGACTCGACTAAGATCCCGTGAGAGTATCTATATGTCCCTACAAGCACATATTCACCCACCAACATTAAAACGAGGAAGATATGTTTGAAGGTAAATCCTGGTGGAAACGAAAGGTATATCGGCTCGTGACAGAGTCATCTGGTGATCGTGTTTTCTCTTACGGATCTTCCTCGCGTCGCGGGGGTCCACGATTAATTTTCTACTCTCCTCACTCTCCCTCTTGTTTTACTTTCTCCTTTTTTTCTCTCTATCTCTCATTATACTTTTCATGTTTGATGTTTTCTTTCTATTCGAACAAATTATCGTACATCTGGACAAAAACAAACCAGGAAAATGCGAGTGATGAAGATTAACTTTTGATTTCCGATCATGTCAACTGGGAAAGTTCTTTGTGATGAATTCTGGCTGTCGTTTCCTGTCATTTAATCTGTTTTAATATATAAAATTTATTTTGGCAGTGAATCGTAGCTCCGATAATGTCTGTATCGTTTATTTGAGAAATGAAAGTAGGATGAGATACGGCTTCATCGCATAACCCCAAAAGTTCGTAAATGTGGCAAAAAATATGGGAATCGAATCAATATTTTAAACAGCAACGAAATTTATTCGATACGTCTGAATAAGGTTTCACCACATAGAGAATATATTGTATAATAATTCCTTGATATCAGGTGCCTTTAATCACCTTAAATCCACAGCCTACACACACCCCGGCGTGTTCACCTCAACTTCAGGGTTATCTTAATCTTTCGACAGCTGCCTGGCGTCTTCCTCGTTTCAGTGTTTTCATTTTTTTTTTACCAATACATACGATCGTTTCACGTCGATTTTCACTTCTCGGGCCAGACTGACGATCGATCGTTATATATAACGCTTTTGTCTGACTTTTTTCTTTCCTTTTGTTGGACCTACTTCCTTCTTTTCGTTTTACCGAATTTTAACGGAAGAAGCTTTGACCCTTTATATTGTATATCAAGAGAGAAAAAACGAATCGTTCTCTTCGATGAAGGAAAGCAATAAAAAAAAGCGATTTCTTCGTTCATCTCTCTTTTGTTCTTTAGCTTCGCTCGAAAGCCTCACGAGACCTTACCCTTCCGGTGGCCTTGAGACACTCTTCAATTAATTGATGCGAATCGAAAGCGAGATCTAATTGTCGGTTTAATTATTTATGAGTGTTGCACGTACGTATAAACCGCACATTTTCTTGGGCAATGAGAAGAAAAGAAAAAGACAGAGAATTCTCTCGTTTCGATGCAACATTGCGTATCGGCGAGCGCACTTACGCGTTGCGAATGTTCATTCTCGTTACCTATGTATATACATATATTCTACGACGTTAACGTTACCGTATATTCATATGTATATTTGTCTGGCTTATTACGCTGTTGGCAGTTACTTTTGCGGTATAGATCGAGAGGAAACGATAGAGCTACTCGTGGCTTGTTAACTCCTCGTTTAATTGCCCCTCGACTTTTCATCGGCCCTGACTTGGATACAAGACCGATATCGTCGACGCCTCTCCTTCTTCATCATTTTTCACTCTAATTCACCAACTTTATTCGCCGAAGAACTTCTTAGAATAGAAAAGACTTATTTTCAGGAATTATTAAGTCGAGAAATTCGTGATAATAATCTTACGTAGTAGACTTCACATTTTCAGTTGTTCCCGATAAAATTTTGTTACATTACTTTTCACAGGATTTCGTCAGATTGTAATATTCCGAAACACTTCGAATTTCTGGAGGTAAAATCGTGAGTTTTATGCTTTTGTTTATAGGCTTATTTTGGTTATATATTGTACTATTTTATTCGCAACGCCAGCACTTTTTTCCCTCTTGAGCCACTCGAGGTCCCCAGAGAAAATCTCACTTGAGAACTGTGCGGTTATCCACACAAGTGCATTATTTTTCAATACGATAGGATCGTCAATGTGTAGCAAAAAAAAATGTTGTGCGTACGGCCCGAGATATTGAGGTCACGAAAAATATACAACTGGGGTAAAAACCAGGGGGTTGGAATCCCAGTGACACACTTACGCCAGATTTTCTGTGATGAGTTGTGGAGGAAAAATCGGCCAGGGAGTTGAGTAGCCTAAACGGACCTTGGGGAACTCCCGGCGTAGCCTCTCGAATCCCTAATCGATGGGGCAACGGAGAGAGACAACATAAAACATTTCATAAATATTTGGCCAAAACGGATTGGCAAACATGATATTTTTGTTTAATAGTAAAATATGTTTACAAACTTTTCGCAACAAAACAACTGATTTTGCAATCATTTAGAGATCGAGGTTAGAAAAGTAAGTTAAGGAGAACGAAATTTTTTTTCTGCTTTTAAAAATAGTAATATTCGTATGGATGTATATTTACGTATAGATATTTGTAAAGACTGTAGGTACAGGTAGATACTGTGTGTATAGTTATGTGCAGATACTTTCTACACATTGTATAGATGTATTTTTATTGCATGTAGATGTACGTATATATATAGATACTTTAATTTGGGGGAGAGTGCAGTAGAATGTTTTGCCGAAACTATATTCGGCCCAAATAACAATCGGGCTGGAAAATGGCTGTGGAAAAACACGTTTATATTTCACCGGCTGTGAGAGTGAATTCCCTTTGTGACTGTAGGATGACAATTTCACGGCATTTAGTCACGACAGGACTCGGTCCACCCGAACGAGCGGAACAATGCCATCCACCAACCAGGGCCTGACCGTTCTGAATCTCTCTGTCTCTCTCTCTCTCTCTCACTCTCTCTCTCTCACTTGCACCCTTTATCTCTCTCTCTCTTGGTTTATCCATCTCCCAGTTAGTCTGTCCTCTGTACTGCCCCCGCAGTGTTCTCTTGCATTGTCCATCCCTCCATCTCTCTCGTCCGTTCGACAATATACCATCAGGAGAACTCTGTAGCCTATAAAGACAGATAGCATATATGGTATTTACATGGAGCACATGGAACAACGACGCAAAACGTTTCATCCCTATCTTTTTTTAATCGCAAACAAAAGCGTTATTGTAGAAATTAAATGACGCATCCGTGAAATAGCGTTGAAAGAGGCAAAAAGAATTGTGAGCAGGGGTTAAAAGAGACCGAAATCGAAAAAATTGCGCAACGTCACGACTCTTGTAAATGACTTTTACACGTTCACAATTCTTCCCGGAATTGTTCTATAAAGCTCGTGCAAATATATATATATATACATATTAATCTTTTTGCTCGAAAGCAAAATCCGAAAAAATGTGCAATTTTGAGAATATTTGATTGGGAAAATATCAGGAAATATTTAAGAATGTCAAAAATAATGATTTTTTAGAAACAAATGATTTCTTCTCACTGACATTGATTCTGAGGATATTGCGAACCCGCGAAGCAATGTGTAGTCGGTTAAGGTGACTAGGCAGCGAAAATAGACCGAAAATGGGATAAAATTCAAATGGCATTTGTGAAGAACCGAAACAACATACATACATTTTCTTTTTTGCAACGTCTTTATTGGAGTTTTGGCTATTAAATTCAGTGGTTGAGGTTTCAAAAATATAAATATTTAAGGGAGATATGGGCGGATAAAGAAGACCACGCGTCTCATGCACTGTTCCCTCATTGCCATGATTCTGAGTGGCCGGTTGAAGTTTTCGGCAATTCCCAAATGCGATTCTCTTTAGGGGATGTTCCTCCATAGACTGAACTGAAATTTTTTGAAGAAACATAAAAATTAAAAAAATGGCGGCTAAAATTTGAAAAACATCGAAAAACGGATGACATTTGTTGTAATAACAATAATAATAATTCGATTTTTTTACATAGACGTCGGTTCATTTTGTAGAAAAAGTTGATATCTTTATTTAAAATAAAAATCATGGCGATATCTTCAATTGTTCTTGAGTTATCGTAGCAAAACTAGTACAAAATGGTGTTTCGAGAAAAACGCGTTTGCGTTCTCGCGCAGTAGCGGAGTATTTGAGTTTTATTGCTCTCCTGAGCTCAATTTTGCGAATTTTACAGTTTTCTTTGCGCCAAAATGTTTGAAAGAGATTGTAGTAACAGAATACAAAAAAAAAACAAAAAGAATCGAGATTTTTCGATGCCTAGTCCCCTTAGTCTTCGATATTACACCGGAATGTTCTGTTGCGTTGTATACGAAGGATGCAATTTGTCTAGTTGGATTAATTGCACATGCAAATTCGTTGACTTCATTTTCATCTGTATGTGAACGATATTCTTACTTTGATATCGATATATGTGTAACCAATTGTATGTGTATGTACACGTACATGAGAATTCTCAACGTAGGAGAGCACCCAATTCTATTGTCCCGTGAGAGAAATCTCTCCAAGATCCACTTACAGGCGGAGGAGTAATTGATAGATCCTCTCTCCGTTCTTTTCTTTCTATAGATATATATTTAATACATACACAGATACGAACACATCTAGACATGCACATATACACACACAATCACAGTTACGAATAAAAGAATATACTTGTGAGATAGAGAGAGATAGGAGGGATCGAAGAATGACAGGTTGTAGAGTTAGATACCGGGTTCACACGACCCCTACTTCACTGATGTGTTATTAGTTAATTCTTACAATTACCGCGGTCGTTCCTGTGGTTATTCCATTACCGTGTATATAACGGTCATCTCTCTTTTCTTCTCTCCCCCCCCCTCTCTCTCTTTCTCTCTCTCTCTCTCTCTTTCGTCTTCTCTGTCTTTTTTTCTACTTTAGTAGATTAGCCGTTTTTCAAATTCCACAATTCGTCTTGGTCGGTCTATCACGAAGGAACTAGAAGGATCGATTCTGTGGCTTCGCCCTTAGGGGACAGAAGGTAAGACCAGCGAGGACTCGTGCCCCGGTTGATTCTCATTTTTTTCATTCTATTTATTTCTCAACTCAAATCGTTTTGTATAGAGCTTATCCAGCGATATGTTCGGCACGAGACCTCATTGTGGTGGAAAGGAAAGGGCTCGGTAAGGGTCAATCGGGATCGACCGCGATAGTTTTCTCTATAACAATACCTGGGTGCATGATTACTGATTATTGGCCAAGCTCCAGAGAAAATCCTAAACTCGGTGCTTCAACCTTCGTATTTTTATGTATATATACCTACTATGTATAAATGGAGGATGCTGATGGGAGAAAAATGGCTCGTCGACCACCCATGATTCTCTAAATATATTGGCAATATTGAAAAATAATAATTCCCATAATCTTCGACTATTCTATAATTATCTTTTACAATCGATACTTAGAATTGAAACATTATGTTTCAACATTTTTTTTTCGTATCCAAGATTCGCAGTGGATAAGATACAATGGTAATTAAAATGGAAATAAAATGTTGTACTTGTGTTATCTCTACTTTTCGAATTTTAGCTTCAATTTTTAAATTCTGTTACTTCGATTATTGTTTCCCCTTTACTGATTATTCACCGAGTCTGATTTTTGTATCCTTTACTTTCTCACGTGTCAATTTACAGGCCACAGAAATTTCTCCATGGAATCTTTTCGATGTGGTTTATATACATACCTGTCCGTTATGTTGTATTTTCATTCTCTCTCTCTCTCTCTCTCTCTCTCTCTCTCTCTCTCTCTCTCTCTCTCTCTCTCTCTCTCACTCTTAACTTTACATATCCATTTGGGAAAATTTACGCGCTTGTAAAATAATACGTATGAAGCATGCTGGCTTGTCACGTGTCCTAGAGCGTTTATCGCATCCAAATTTGTATATGCAGTGCCTATATATTCCATAGAACAGGAAAACAGAGAGTACCGTAAAAAAATCGAGTGTTACATTCATCCTCGGGGTGGTTTTATCAGGACTTGAATTTCACAGGACGTGACGGTGAACATTTTTCAGCCAGACACAGAGGTACAGAGAAAATATACTGTAATTGAATAATATACTGTGTTTCGTGACGCAAATACACCCAATAAGTGAGCTTTCAAAAAACACTCTTCTCGCTGTGAGAAGACTAATAAAGTTAACTTCGTTTTGCTGTACAATACGTATACATGTGCAGTATATATTTTGTACCTGGTGCACTTTCGATAACGATACAATTCAGTTAAAACAAATACTACCGAGATTTTTTTTCCATCCCTACTAAATTTATGTTTTACAAATTGTCTTTGTCTGGATTCTAAATGCCAATGTGAGAAGTAGAAAATGTATCTAAAAATATATGCAACTTGCAGGTATATTTCAAGTCCAGATTCATTGTAATCCAAAGCTCGCAGTTTGATTTTTGATCAAAAATATGAAAAAAAGTTTAATTTTGTGAAAAATGGTGATACTGAACACGATACCAATGATTTTATCGTTTTTAGGACCCTTCAGATTTTTTTCTATAAACATGCATGACGAAATTAAAATTTTAACAGAAAAAGATTAAAATATCATTTCGTAAATAAAGAACAAAAAAAAATTTAATTATGAATGTCTGTCTCACGCGAAGAAAAAAAGTTCATGGGTGCAGTGTCGTGTACGATCGCCCCCGAATGAGAATCCTTGACAGAGGTATCTTACGTATGGATGCTGTATAGCTACCGGTGGCCATGAATGTGGGTGCCTCCGCAGATCGAATGATCGCTTTTTCTTTCTTTCTGGTTGCTTTGATTCGTTTTTTTTTTTTTACTTTATTTCCTGACTTATTCTGGGCAGTGGATCGTCAGGATCGTGTAACGAGGCGGAAAGGGAGAAAAAAGAGAGAAAAAGGGATAAGGAGACTGAGTTACACGCAAGAATGCATTAACATCGGTAGTTGTGGAGTCAGCAAGCGCGTTACACCTATATGTACTCAGGTTTTATATATAACGATCGAACGGATGTGGTCAGACTTTTAATCGGGAACTTTACAGAAAAATTTCTTCCGTGAGAACCAAACATACTTCGAACTTATGTAGAATACATTGAAGTATCCTTTTTATATGTATATATCACGCAATTTATAATATGTATATCGTTTATATGACTACATGCTTACCATATATATATTCTATATGCACGAAAAGGACGAAAGGAAGAACTTATACATGCACACATACATAATAGCTTTGTTCCTCTCTGCACTGCAACATGTACCAAACTTTTTGTTGCTCTCGTTATTTCCATCATTAAAATATATATATTACATAGATTGAATTAGCTTCCAGATTTTCCCAGCTCAAGAAATCGATAATCTACCATCGGCTAGACGAGAGAAACCAGACCGTCGATCGCATTGACCTTATGCCATCATCGACACGGATATTATCAATGTATTTCCACTCAGAGGGCATATAATGGGACTTTGTTCAGTTCAAGTTCCTATGCAGTGGTGTAGGGTTATTATGAACAGTTCCTTTTGTGTATTTATCAATGAAAAAGTAAAACGACTATGAAAGCGTTGAAAATTGTTTTGCCATATGGTTTTTTTGCTTCTGCAAACGTGTCAAAAAAACTCACAACTGTTTGGTCATCGAGACAGAAAAATTCCAAGGATTCGAAAGATGGGCTAATCTGAGAATAGAATCGCAGACTTGAACTAAAAAAATACATTTCTAAGGATTTTTGGACACGTGAAAAACAAAATGTGCTGTACTTACACAATGATTTAATAAAATTTGTACGTGAACTGAATTCTGGGCGTTGTGTCAATAATTTTTAATAGGAAAATGTTGTCTTTCATAATTACTGTGCTGGCATGAATCGAAAATAGGTTTCAAAATTCTAGTGATTGCTAAATAAATCTGTACAAAATACTGCATTTTTAATGCATTTATAATTCATTTCCATGAAATTGCAACATCGCGAGTATTTATTTCAATCAGTCATTTTCAAAAATACAATGAAAATAAGATTGATAAGGAAACGACTAAAAATTTCTATGAAATTTCCAAGAGGTACATTTCAATTCTACCATGTCTTGCTTCGCCATATTCTTTTCCTTTGGTCGTTCTTTCTCTCTTTCTTTCTGTTCTTATGGCCGAGAGTTCTGCCCCCAGACCCTCCCAATTCCACTTCCCTCAATCCCTCACGCAGTTCTCTGCCTTATATGAATATCGTCAGCTCGCCGATAAAAGGGCATAACTCATAACCATTTCTGAGTGGAATTCGCCATGGTTATAACGTTTTGTCTGCCAGGAATCGTTTCATAGAAACTTGTACATGTATTATGTATACATACCTATATTTAGTTCGGTACGGTGGATCTGTATAGAACTCCACACCATTGTATACCTCAACATACATGTATATGTGCATTGCACTCGGCGGCAGTGCACTTTGCATTTCACATACCGCAAAAATTGCAGTAGACAAGCCCCAGGGCTTTCTCTGTCCCTTTCTTTATCTCTCTTTTTCTCTCTTCCGTATATATATACGCTTTCCTTTGAGACCGCGAAAGATTTTTGATATTTCAAGGCGATAAAGTCGCCTTCCTTACTTCATACGGTCTCTCTCACTCTCTCTCCTTTCTACCAAATACATAAATATTTCCTGTAAAAAAAATGCACGTGCTTGGTATGCGTATTCAATTAGCGTTGGGTACTCAGGACACGTGAATATAATATACAATTTATTTTACATGTTTGTGTATAATAAATTTTCGAAAATAACGATAAAAAATAACTGAGGGCTTTCCATCTCGACTATATAGGGGATTATTTTTTTCTATTTATAGCGTAATTGCAATTTTTTTTTATAGTTTTAACTATCTAATCAAAAAAATAAAAAGTTTCAGGTAGCAACTGCATGTGGATTTCAAGTGGGTTGTGCTTTTTGGGTTACAAATTTAATGACCGATTTTCAAATTTAGAACATCTGTTTAAGAACAATTCAACCAATATCATCAGGAAAAAATATAGATTCGATAAGAAAATTTTTTATTCAATTGACGCGCAATTAATAAAAAAATTTATAATGGATCAACAATTGATTTATACTTTGTCCAATTTGTTTTTCGTATAGTCAATTTCACTGTTGAGTTGATAAAGATAATAATAATTGATACAAAAAATCTGGATTTAATGTGAGAAGGTATGGCGATTTGTGGTGAAATGTCTCATGGGTATGACCAATTTGCTTGCATAAATCTCACTCGGTGAGACTCGTCACCTGTGCACCATGCATATTCGTGTACCACGTGAGTATTTATAATTCAGGCGTCACGGTGATCTTAGTGTGAAAAGAGAAGGGCACGAGCGTGACAAACTCGTCACGCGAAATCACAAATGTAGGTTTGACACCGACGTCGTCGCAAATCTTACGATTTTTTTCCTCTTTTTTTACATGATTTTTTCTGAAATGAAACTGTTAATCATTCGGTGTACGCAGAGTGTATGAATAAATTTGTGTACATTATAGTGCGCAAGATCATGACAAATTTCGCTTCTCCATGCGGTGAATGTTGTTGAAAATTTGTGACGAATAACAGCAAAAGTGAAATGGCATAAAATGCAGTTAAGATTCCGTGCTTTTTATCTCGAAAAATCGTATTTTTTTTCAGTCGGTTTTGTCCAACGTTTCAACTTTCATTAGCTTTTTTACTTACTTTTTGACTAGTTAAATCGAGGACACTAAAAACGAGATTTTATAGAATTGTATGCATTAAAATTTGAGTTTTTCTCTCGAAATTTTAAAAAACGAACCATTATCGCGATCTTCCAAGTGTAAACTTACTTTTTCTCGGTGAATAAATATCAATAGCGCTCGAAAAATTTTGCCATTCTTTTTCCTTTCAACATTTTCTTTTTAATACTTAGCGTCGAGCCGCTACCGAGTCTCTTGATAAATGAGCATCAATATGGGTAAAATAATCGACAAAATTCCTGGTGGCAAAAATCACTGTTTATTTCTTTGAAGAAAGATTCGCAAATATCGTTTATTTTTGTGACACACCGTGCTCAGTTATATATAATTAATTCAATTATTAGACATTTTCGAAAAATGTTTAACAACACTTTTCCTTCAAGTTTTCACTCGCAGATGTGCATCGTCTTAGCACTAACATATCCTCAACTTTGAAGAATATGTCTCAGACATTTGCGTTTATTTTGCCCACAATAGTCAGTGAAGTGTATAGAATTCATTGATTTTCGCTTACCCGAATTCATCCTGGGACTCGCTCTTGTTTTGCCCTTCCAGTAAGGAGGGTTCATTCTTATGTATATGCAAGGCTCGGCAAGGGATGTTTCGTTGTTTAAACAGATTAGCGATTCTTCGAGCCGGAGGGGAATCTTATGTGTTTTCGATGGGTACACTTACTATTTTCGTCTCTCTCTCTCTCTCTCTCTCTCTCTCTCTCTCTCTCTCTCTCTCTCTCTCACACACACACACACACACACACACACACACACACACACACACACACACACACACACACACACACACACACACCCACTCTCACTCTATCTGCAATGTTTTCTCACGAAAATTAATCTTGAAGCTCCTGTGAATATCTTCGCAAAAAGGCACATCAAGAGGGATAGAATCCTTGAGAAACAAAGATAAAAATTTGATTTCTCAGGACAATATTCTACACAGGAATTTACGTGTGCAAAAAAATTATGTATAAATAAAGTTTACCCAAGATAGCGGAAGTATCGAAAGTTCGAAAAGGGATGAATATTGTCCCTGAAAAATTTAACGAGCGGCAAATAAGTAAAGGAGGCATAAAAAAGCCCTCTAGGCAAAGCGGAACAAAATATAATAATTGCAAAAGCCTTTAAAAAAATATAAAAATGTATATATACATATAGATATAACGATGACCAAAAACCCTGTATTGTGGCTGATTTAATAAGCTCGTCTCTATACCGCCTTCTCCGATTACTGTAATATTTGTTAAATATTTATGCACCTGTCAGAAAATCCTCCAAGATTGCCCATTCTCGAGCACACCGTGATTTGTTTCTTTTTTTCTCTCCTCTTTTTTTTTGCTTCATTTTTTATAATTCTTCCTTTCCTTACTTGTATCGTCTCCGGAGAAAGGATCCCGTGCCCTGGGTTTCGAGATTTTCAGGAACTTTCGGAGAAGATGCTCTCGCCCCCAATCGAGCACGAATTTTTACATTGTTAAAAACGAGGATGTAATCGTTGCTAATTTTTTTGTAGGGCGAATCTTCCAGTTTTTAAGATTTACAAGTTTGGGACCGCCGTCCTTTCCACTCTTAGCTGTCTATATAAATACGCATGCTATATATACATGTGCGGGGTTATACGAGACAACGAAAGCATCAAAACCGCGAGAAACGAGAGAGGTGAATCGTTTCTGAGAGCCAATTCCTCTAATACAAATTCATGAACGCTCTGGCGTTTACCCTCCATTAGACCGGGGAGAAACACAATAAAAAACGGGCTCACGATGGCGCTTTCTCGGCAGTCAAGCGCCGTCGGGATGATCGTATAACACCACACACACACGCACGCACACACACACAAACGCGCGTGCGCGCGCGCGCGCACACACACACACACGCGCGCGCGCGCGCGCGCACACACACACACACACGCGCGCGCGCGCGCGCGCACGCACGCACGCACACACACACATTTATGTATTTAATAGGAGCTACGAGAGTAAAAGAGAAAGAAAGAGAGAGAAAAGACAGCTGTAAATCAAACGCCGAAATTTCTGTTCGTCTGCCGTCGGTCTAGAGATGACCAGAATGCGCGCTCAGTGCGTATATGAACCCACGTCTCCAATATATATATATATATATATATATATTTATACACGCGCGGTTCACTTTCTTGGCCAAGAGATTCGCGAGGTGTGTAATTATTGGACCGAAACGAGAGAGACCCGGCCTCGGGCATCTCGCTCTATATACGCACATCTTTCCGGTCCTCTCACATACCCCTCCACAATCTTTCTTACTGTGACCGTATGGTTTTGTGCTTATGAGGAAAAACGAAAAGCATTTTTGGGTATACACTTCTATCCGCACTTTTTACTGCCACATGGGAATTGAGAGAAGAAACTTTACTCAAGTACATTTTTTTGTTGCAAATCCTGTGGATAAAAAACCAATTACGTTCGGTGGAATTAATGTTAATCCGATATAGAATTTTCTTATGGGAACTGACGGAAAAACATTTTAAAAAAATTTAGAATATTCTAGAATTTCAGAATTTAAACATTTTTGAAAAAATTCTTCAAGTGCTTTGAAATGTTCGAACAACTTTCGATCAAAATCGATTGATGCCAGGATAAAAAATCACCCGTCATTCCGACTGTCTCGTGGAATAAAATGTCTACATGTATACATAATATACATATAGTGCCGACTATTATAAATGAAAAGGTATCAGAAAGGCCTTTGGTCGTAATCGTCGTCGGTCCTCGAAGCGCGTCTCTTGCCACCGCGAGATTCAGGAACGTTTTGCTCCCAAGACGCGCGGAATTCAACGTCAATCAAGAGAAACACGCGAGAACGAAAGAACATTCTCGTAAAGGCGCCTCTTGGAAAGAAGAAGGGTGTATAGTGTAATTTTAACTATAAACTATATGCAAACACATCGTATGGAGTATTTCGTTCAAAAAGAAAGACTCTTTTTCTGAATCCTTCCCGACTTCAATGTTTCAAAATCATCAATTCTCAAAAAGCGTTCGAAAAAGTAAAAAAAAAAAACATTCTTTGGAAAATATCGATTCCATGAGTTTCTTCAAACCATCCCAGACAAATAAGAATTTTAATTAAATACACGAATATTTATAACTGCTGTTTTAAGGATCAAGGAACGGAATTTGCGGAACTAAAACATTTTTTTACAGTCATAATTACTGCTAGAGTCGAAAAAACTTGTCACGAAATGATCGAAGACTAATATCCATCGATTTGACATAAAACAGCCTATATACGTGTAACTGGTATGCGAATGAGAATGACTCTCTTGGTCCACTGATATATATATATATATATATTTATATAGATATATGCTCCAAGAGGTTACGTAGATACCCCGAAGGGATCGACGATTTCCATCAAAAGGACTCGCTCCTGATAATCCTTCTGCCTATTCTCGCTCTCTCTTGTAATTCGCGTTATATGGTGGTCGGAGAAAAGATATAGAGACAGAGATGCAAAAAAGCAAAAATCGAGGGCCAAAAGGTAGTAAAGATCGCGCATGGCCAAGAAGTGATCCTTTTCGCGATTGTGCGTGTGTATATGTGTGTGCACTGTGACGAGAATATAGAGACGCGTCTTGCATACACGCAGCGATTCATCTCGTTCGGTTGGACACTTTGATTATTGGTTTCATGCTAGGGCACGAGGAAATCGTCCAAGTCTCATCTCACGAGAACCATCTTAGTCGCACAAACTGACGTGAGAGCAACAGAGAGACTGCCATATAGTTGTCTTTGCGACAAGAAGTCGATGTGTGTCTTTCTGTTAAGAATTCTTCAAATTATTTTATTTTTGTGCATTTACACGTTTGTTCTTTCACGCCTGTATGTGTTTGGCAGCTTGGAAAAAACAAGGGATTGTTTGCACTTAGATAGAGTAGAGAGAGAAATTGGCTCTATGAAACAGAGCAATAAATTATATAAAAAAAAAAAAATATGCTTTGTCGAATTGTTATTAATGTTACGATTTGGGAACCTTTTTTGCCAACAAGCATTTTTTTAAATTTGATTAAAGGGGCACTGTATTAATTACAAAATACATAAATAGTGTACTGGATATAATTAAAATATTTGAATTAATTACTGTGAATGAAAAAATGATTCACCGTTTAAATTTATTTTGAACAGTGGAATTTCCAGATTTAAGATTGCAGATTTAATATTCATTGCTTATTATACGTATGCTTTATGATTTCAAATCAATTAACCAACATCGGTAATTTTCATGTCTGAATATGTCATAAGTGTGTAATATATCCGAGGATATCCAGGTTTTTCATCACCTTGCACCTTATTAAGGTTCAATAATGAATAGTTAACCAACCTCGAGCCTCCTCGGATACTTAGCGCCAAAGCATATCAATTACGAATGTTTTTTAATTCGGCGCAACGATTATTTGACAGCAGCATACGATGATAGGCTTAAGTCGATAATTACTTCTGATGAACGTAATTAAAGGCGAACATAATCGTTTGAAAAATGAAAAACAGCAAAAAAATAATAAAAAATGATTCATTGAATAATAAAGAAGATTATAAAAATTAAAAGTCTTGTACTGATGGATATTTTGATTGTACAAAGTAAAGAGGTTACAGATTTTTTTGTTCATTCTGTGGAATCGAATCATGATGTTCTTCTATGTAAATTTATCCGTTAAAAAAAAATTCTCTCTTGTTCGTTGAGACGTAAAAGTTGTCCGTTGAGGGTTGAATGCTCCGAAATGGCCCTAGAGGGAGAAAAACGAGAAAGAGAAAGAGTTCGTGAGCTTTTTCGAACTCGCTGAGTTTGGAAAATCGTTTAGCATAATCGTCTGTTGTTTTACCCCGCAACGAGAGTATTTTCTCTCCGGCTCTTGAGTCAATGCAGTGTTGAGGGGTTGGAGCAACCCCCGAACCGTACTCATTACGGTGACATCTTGACGAACGAACGAGAGGCCACAACAAAATAAATCGACAATAAAGAACAAGAGAAACTTTCTTCCCCCGGGATAGAAAAGGAAGAAAAACATATTGTGTCATAGTAATGAAGGAAATAGAAGAGAGAGAGAGAGAGAGAGAGAGAGAGAGAGAGAGAGAGAGAGAGAGAGAGAGATAGAGAGAGAGAGAGAGAGAGATATCATGGGACTGGCTCCTGTGGGAAAAATTTTGCAACGTGGACAACTTTGTTCTCCATCTCCCTCTTTTTTCTCTGCCTCTCTCTCTCTTTCGTATAGTCGACACGTGTTGCGTCGCGTCAAGCCAGAGAATCTCACATCGGCTCTTCTCGCTTTTGCCCTCCAGTATTGGAAACTCATTTGCATCAATTAACTTTTCAATGACGTCGTGTAATTGCATTCGCCGATCCTGAGAATCGTCCATCGCTTTCTGTGTTCCATCTTCCCAAGAATATTCACAGGAGTCAATGTAGATATTAGAAGGACAAGAAAATTCTTCAAGGGAAACAAAAAAAACACATAAAATATATAGGATGTTCTATTCCAAAATGGCAGCGTCCTAAAAGAACTTTGATCTACTTTTCATTCATTTAGGCTTTCTTCTTCATCACCTCAATGAATGCAACCACTTTTTACGACTTACGAACTACGTTATTGGAGCTTTAAGTTTACAATCACATATCAAGTCATAATAATAATAAAATTCTCTTCTTCCTTGTGTTAAAAATAAATTTGGTCAAAAAAAATAGTTGGGAAATAGGAGACAAAGTTCACAAGATATGGCTGTGTACGTCGACTGTGAAATTAATTTCAATAAAGTATTCTTTTTAGAAAGAAGTCTACGGAGATCCATTTTCACCGTAATAAAAATGGCCGTCGCAATGATGCGAATCTCCATAAAGAAGATTATCCACAATGTAGTTCTCTGAAATATTTTGTATCGAAATTTTGTGGCTTCTACAATTTATTCCTGTGATGAGATACAGAGTTATCGGTGTGTGGTTGTCCCTTCGTGAATTTCCGTTATAATCAACGTGCGAGAAGGCACAGCTGTCACAATATCGGCTTTGTGATCTCATCCACTACCTATATATATATATTTATTGAATTATATCGAAGGTAAATTCCTGGCGTAAACAACTCAACAACATCAGCCACCCCCATTCATTGCTCCCGGCACTTTTAGACCAAGTCCCAACTAGTGGAAACAGAATGTGTTGAGGTATACACCTAACTATGGTTATCATGACCACCCACGCATTCTCTCAATCTTTATTGCATGGGGAACATATATTTAATAAAATAAAATGCTAAAATGAAAAGCCTTGATTGTTATATTCTGTTCGTTAATAATGCAGAGCACTTAGCAATTTTTTTCATTTTATATTATAATCCACTCTACTACGTATGTACTCTTCTATTTGATTCTATTATCAGTCTAGCGTGAAATGTTTTCGTTCTTCCCTATATCCCCTCTCCTCTTTGATTGCTTATTCTTAATTCTTTATTCCACATCGACACGAAGAATCACCGGAGCTTAATTCTCTCGTATAAATGTAATAAATATAATAATGATTCGGATGGTTCCCATCGTGTTGCTCTAAAGTAAGCAGCGCTAATGGTTTACCCAATTAAAAAAAACGGCCATGCGCTCTTTCGATAGTAATGGACGTGTACGTTCGCGGTGAGAAGAAAAAAATTAATCGTTGTGCATATATGTCGGATGTTTTACGTACCCACGTGCTCGAATCAAATTATTGCTTTTTTCTATGTGTGAAAAAAATATGTTTGCTTAAAACATATTTATGAATAATTAGAAACAAATAATTTTTATTCTAATAAATTGATCGTAAATGAAAACCACATTTTATTTGTGGTAAACTATTTTGTCAATGGCTTAAAAATCTTCAAATTGCTATGAAATCATTTGTACTCCTTCATGAAGGAGAAATATAAAAAAATTTCAAAAATTCTTTATAAATTATCATACACTACTGGAAACAATTAAGGGAACAAAAACATTTCATAAATTTTTTAGTGATTTTTGAAAGGTTATATTTCAGTGAAAAATGGTCGTGTCGAGATAAAAAAATAATAATTTTGAAGCTTCAAATCTTTAGTTTCAAGACCTTTTAACAAAAATTTTTTTTGAGCTACGGTTATCAAGCAATCAAAAGAAATACTTCGAGAAAAAATTTTCCAAATTTGTTTTTTTTTAGGTCTGTCCACGAACTCAACAAAATTTTTTCGAACTTAATCAATGCAGAGGTCAGTTAGCTTGTTTATTCAGCTTCAATTTGCTTTTTGAAAGGTCTCCGTACGACTATTGGTTGCCGAGATATCGATGGTTAAATGAAAAATGACACTTTTGTCTTTAATCATCGACATCTCGGCAACAAATTATTGCTCAATAAATCCAAGGGCAGTTTTGAAAACTTGAATAAATTCTCTACAAAGACCTATCATGGTTTTCGAAGAAAACATTTTTTTTTCAACCTTGACATAAATTTGAAAAAAGTGCAAAAAAATGATTTTTTACGATTTTTTAGAAAATCTACCGCTAATTTACAAATATTGATGAAAAGAAATTTCGTTGAGAGAAATTTTTATAGCTCAATGTATCTACAATAATCCAAATTGACAAGTTGATCCATCGAACCGTTTTTCTGTTCCAAATGATCAAAGTTTTGAAAAGAATTAAAGGAATACGTTTATTGCTCCTAAACATTACGTAATCATTATCAAAATGAAAAAGAAAAATTTTTCTCTACTTTTCCCACAATTTTACATTAGATATCATTTAGATTCAAAAAAAAAATCAAAAAATAAAAAAAAAAAATTTTTGAACAATTTTTTGATTTTTTTTTCTTTTGGAAAAGTTACTGGACATTTAAGAAAATAATATCTAATCGTTTCTGACACGATTTTAATCCTCATTTTTCAACCGCCGGCATTTGCGTTACCCAAAGCATACCACGTGGAGGTTGTACGGTCGAATTTACGCTTCATACACACACGCGTAAGTGTGGTGAGTGTGCGTGTGCGTGCGCGCGCGTGTGTGTGTGTGCGCGCGCGCGCGCGCGCGCGTGTGTGTGTGCGTGTGCGTGTGCGTGCGTGCGTGTGTGTGTGTGTGTGCGTGTGTGCGCGCGCGCGTTTCTGCGTATATTTAAACACACACCCAAACACACACACACACTTACGCGTGTGTTAAGAAAAGTAAATCCGACCGTGCAACCTCCTTGTAGTAAGCTTTGGGTGACACAAATGCCGGTGGTTGAAAAATGAGGATTAAAATCATGTCAGAAACGACTACATATTGTTTTCTCAAATGTCCAGCAACTTTTCCAAAAGAAAAAAAATCAAGAAATTTAAAAAAATATTTTTTTGGAAATTAAAAAAAATTTTTTTTTCTTTCTTAAATTTAAATGATATCTAATGTAAAATTGCGGGAAAAGTCAAGAAAAATTCGTCTTTTTCATTTTGATAATGATTACGTAAAGTTTAGAACTAATAAATGTGTTCCTTTATTTCTTTCTAAAACTTTGATCATTTGAAACAGAAAAACGGTTGGATGGATCTACTTACAGGGGTCAAATTACAAGGTTATTGTGGGTACATTGAGGGGTAAAAATTTCTCTTAACATTAGTCTTTTCATCAATATTTGTAAATTAGCGGTACATTTTCTAAAAAACACCGTAAAAAGTCATTTTTGTGCACTTTTTTCAAATTGATGTCAAGAATGAAAAAAAAAATGTTTTTTTGAAAATTATGATAGTTTTCTGTAGAGAATTTATTCAAGTTTCCAAAACCACCATTGGATTTACTGTGCAATAATTTGTTGCTGAGATATCGATGATTAAAGACAAAAGTGTCATTTTTCATTCAACCATCGATATCTCGGCAACCAATAGTCGTACAAAGACCTTTCAAAAAGCAAATTGAAACTGAATAAACAAGCTAACTAGCCTCTGCACTGATTGAGTTCGAAACAATTTTCCTGAGACCGTGGACAGTCTTAAAAAAAAAAAAAAATTTGGAAAATTTTTTTCTCGAGGTATTTCTTTTGATTGCTCTATAACCGTAGCTCAAAAAAAATTTTGTCAAAAGATCTTGAAACTAGAGACTTAAAGCTTCAAAATGCTTTTTTTTATCTCGACACGACCATTTTTCACTGAGATATAGCCTTTAAAAAATCACTACAAAATTTATGAAATTTTTTTGTTCCCTTAAGGAGGTTCCGTCACGAAAGGTTCACCAACAGAAAAAAATAATTTTTAAGTATATCGTAGATAAAGTATCCATATTCACGTATGCGAAGTTTCAAGTAAGGTCAACGACTAAATAAGAGAGATAAAAATTGTTAAAGTTGGGATTTTTAACACAGGGCTTATGAAAAAGTCACTCTCAAAAGACCTGTATCAAGTGATATCTTCGCATTCACGCAACAGATATTGAACAAAAACTACAGTAACGTTGATCAGGTTATAAGGATTCCGAATACAATAAAAAAACTGTTGGGTCAACGACTTATGTAAAAAGATATTTAATTTTAAAATGTCGAAATACTTGAAATTCTGACAAGTTTCGCAACCGTATAAAGATTCGGCAGCGTTGCAGAAATCAGGTGTTCTGTATAACCAAGAAGCGCATGCGTGAGATTTAAATCATTAGCTACTTAACCTTACATTCGTTTGTGATTGACGTATAGGTAGAAAAGTTGGTTTCATCGTAATAAAATAACTAATTTAATCGATTAATGAAACCAGTTATTTATTTCTCAACAATAATGAAAAATTAATTTTTGTTACAAAGTAAACAGACATCTTAGAAATTTCATATTATCATACATAGCGTTTACAAAAATTATAAATATATTAATAAATTATTAAAGTAAAATATACGTATCTATATAATCAAGTCTTTCTAAGCTGTTGAACTGTTTGATCAATGCATTCTTTCAATAATTAATATACTGTAAGTTCTTTTAAAAATCGAAAATGTTGTACACAATAACGCGACGACCCGCGGTCAGCTGGGTGTCATGAGTATGACAAAGAAATTGGAGGAGAGAGTGAGATGAAGAATTGCGATGTTGCCGTACTTCTCTATGCAGTACCGTAACATAAAATTGTACTAATTTTACGGTATTTTGTTTATCGATGTATAAGTAATAATTTTTGTATAAAATTACCAATAACATGTTTATAGCCAACTGTATCGTGACAAATATGCGAATTACTAAAAAAAAAGGGCCCTGCTTATACGCCCACGCAAACCGGCCCTACGCGACGGAGCTTCCTTAATTGTTTCCAGTAATGTATTTCGAATACTGCATTCCATACATTTTTTTTAAATTATTACAAATGGTGTTATCCAAAAAGACGAACTGCTTTTAGAACTGTTCGATAGCATCCGCAGGTTTGTATTCTCTCTTGTGAGGAGAGCTGTGGATGCCTGTGTATGTTAATTAAAAGATACACAGCTGTTTGGTTTCGGGTTTAACAATAACTTTATTTTACTTGATTGACATTTTGAAAATAGATATTTCGATGTTGGAAAAGATTACAAGTGTTGATAGTTCGATGGTTGATACAAGACTAGTGTTGATAGTCCGATAGTTGATACTAGACTGACATTTGAGCAAGAGTTAAGAAAAAGGTTACGTCTTTTTTCGGAAAGTTAAGAAAAATAGAAGTAGTGGGAAATGCTCATGTTCTATTGGTAGATATTTGAAGGGTGA